>OX377610.1:13429434-14029434 GCA_947397855.1 Thelaira solivaga
AATAGATATGTCACTTACGTGGTGGGTCTAGAACCCTTCAATATTACACGGCGTTCTCTTGGCGAGTTATGTGGTTAAAAACGGATCTTTGCGATTCCAATTAATTTCACTGAGGGAAATTTTAATAATTTTTTAACTTTCGTGTTGAGATTACCATGTCTCGTTAATGACTCTCGTTCGGGACTTTATTCTTTGAAAATGGGTTTCTCTAATTGAAGTTTATCTAATTTTATACCTGAAATACTTCTATTGAGTTGTATAAAATATTGCGTTTGTTATCCCTGTTACAGCATTTTTTATCATAAAATAGCTTTTCAATGCTAAACAAATTAGATACAAAAATGTTTACTCATGTTAGAAATTCTTTTTAAAATTTTTTTCTTAAAGCCTTCCTAATATGTACACATGAGTTGTATTTTTCACTTCACAAACATTTTTCCTTTATTGCTGAAACCAAAATCAGCACAGTTTATGCTCTGCTACGTACTGGAAAAGTTTTCTTTGGATGTGTTTTGTTTTATTATCTTTTTGTTTTGGGTTTATAAAAATTAAAAATTAATAAAAATAAATAAAGTGCTAAATAACAATAACTTTGTAAAAATACTAGTATAAATCTGTGTATCTGTAGTGTTTGGCAACAAAAATTTCAATAAGAATAACTTTGTTATTGTGGCAGCTGCAATTGTTTTTTTTTTGGTAAAAGTAAACAACACTTATCATATAAGTAAATTGATTTTTTAATAATAATTGTTAAGAGACGTTGGAAGCACACAAATGACCTAATTCAATTGCATTCTTCCCCAGTTGGAACTAAACTAATTCTATTGTAATGTTGCTGTCTATCGGAGATGTCCAGCTTTGTCCCATGGACAGGATTATATTGATTTTATGAACCGCTGTGGCTTATAAATTATTTCATTAGTCCTGTGACTAAAGAAAACTCGACAAGAAAAAGTCTAACAGTGATGAATATATTGGGATAGAAGAAGGGAGTTGTCAACTCAATGCTTTTATCATCGTTTTAAGTGCTTTTTAAAAATTTCAAAGCGCTAACTTTTCAAGTTAGTGCTTCTTGTCGATAACACTAAATTCTTATTTTGCCGTTTTAGTGCTTTTCTTTAATAGGTTTTTTTTTAATTTTTTTTTTTTGTTTTAATGCTGTAGATGGTCTTTTAAAAATATCTTTAATATACAGGCATGTACTGGAATCATGGTAATTTTAAACCACGAACGATTTTAAAATCACACAAGAGATTTTTTAGTGTTCTGGAAATCACGAAATTTTTAGCTTTTGAGTAGTGATTTTGACTGTTCTCAATCACTTTGTTTACATTAAATTTTGCTTAGAAAAAGAAGAGCAAGACAAAAAAAAATTACAAAAAATATAAACAAGAAAAAAAATTGTCCACAAAAAAATTAAAGGCCTTTTTTTAGTTATTAAATTTTACGGTTCCGTTGTGTAAAATAATCAATTTTTCTTGCAAAAACTAATAAAAAACAATTCAAATTAATTATATTTAATGGTTTTGTTAAGGAATTCGAAGCAAAATGTTTAAAGTACTCCGGCAGTTAGCTGGCCGGTTTTAATTCAGGAGATGTCAAATGATTTTGTGCACAGAACACCTTTTTCGTAATTTGACATCACTTTGAGAAAACGTGATTTTCAGAACATGCCTGATAATTTAATTTAAACTCGATTTTATAGACATAAAACCATTATTACAACTACACAATACCTAAAATTAATATCTTATCCAATAAATAAATGGCTTTTGGTTATTACAAACAGACTTTATATGATAAGCTAAAGACGTGTTTGTATTGTTTAAGCATTTAAAGTTGGCATATTTTTGATTTCAGACTCGCAACTTCAGCGGCCCTAGACATTGCAATTTTTTTTTTTTTAGTTAAAACTAAATCAATAAAATTACATAATAGAATAACAAATATAAAATTTTAAAAGTATTAAACTAATAAAAGTTATTTGAAAAATAATTGTCACTCACAGCAAATTTTGCAATACAAAAATTACAATTTCTTATTGGGAACTTGTAATACTCGTAATGGAAAAAAGTTATTTTTCACTTTGTTATTTATTATTTAATATTAGAAATTGAATTTTTTAACGAGCGTGACTTTGACCATTTGCACCCAGGCTCTAGGCAGTAATCGAACCTGCGACCCCCAGATTGATAGATTAGCTCTCTACCCATTAATCTACAAGGCACCCTAATTTGTCATTTATTTTATCTAGAGTTAATTATAACTATCTGACACTTTATAAGTAAGTTGTAATAAGCACCCTTACTTTTCGTTGCTATACATACATAGTGACAACGACATACCTCTTATTGACAATTATTTTTAAAATATCTAAGAAATTCAATACTTTTAATATTTTATTTTATTGTGTAATTTTATTGTTTTATTTTTGTGTATTAATATAAAAAAACTGCGCTATATATGACTGTTGAAGCTGCCTTATCTATAATCGAAAATATGGCAACTTTAAATGTGTTAAAAGCTATGGACAACACAAAGTGTTTTAAGTGTTTTAAATTATTTGTTTACAACAATTATGACTCTTTTACTATTTTGCAATTGGCAGCTAACGTAATTCACCTGCCACAAAATCAATGAGCGTAAACAACGCGTTCATTTCTGCAACGAATTTAGAAAATTTAAATGGAACGCACATTCTATTATTTTAGTTTTGAAATTTCTTGCAGAAATGTATCAGTTTCTTTCTAAATTCCAATTTTTTTTTTCATAATTGAATCATATTTCTTTTAAGTTTTAATTGCAAAAATTTTGTTGTGTTGTTTTGTTTTGTTGAAACTTATTTAAAATATCAAATGTTATTTGTTGTTGTGTCGTTATATTGTCTTAATATCGCCTACGCTACGCAACATATATAAATATGTTAGGGTGAGTTGATAATTAAATAGTTATGCATCGGTATTAGAGTCTCTCCAACAATATTTAAGCAGTCAGTGGATTATAGAAATTGTTGAAAAGCTTAACAAACAATATGATACGCATGAGAAGTTGTCGTCATTGTTGTCAGCCAGCATGTGTGTGAGTGAGTTAAAATGTGTTGTCGTCATTTAATGCAACCCGTTAACTTTTTTTTTCTATTAACTACTTTTCAAAATATGATTTCTGTTTAACTAATTTTTTCTTTAAATTTTCATGCTTCTACATATTTTGTAAAATACCTTTTTGCAATGTGTGTCACTGTGACAGGTTGTTGGTTTTTGGTCTCTTTAGTCAACTTTTTTAAAAATTTTCAACTCAAAATATTTATGTCGACCCCATATCACTTTCTCATATTGAATTTTCGTTATTGTTTGTTTCTATTGTAAAACACTATTCGGTAACAATGATGATGGGGTTATGCAATTTTAATAAAAAAAAAAAAATTATTACATACAACATTTATTTTTATTATTATTATTTTTTTTTAGTAGATGTATTAATTTCTTGCATATTTTAATATACATATGTAAAGGGTCCGCCATCTAACGTTTTTTTTTTCAACTAGTGCTTATTTCGTGAATGGTAACACTTTGCTCATGTCTGATTTGACAGATAATTAGTTTTATCCTTCCGCTGAACGAATATGGTTGTGTATACGCTTGAACAACTCTGGGAAATATTGCGACATTACTTTGAAAATCATGGTAATGTTGCAGAATGTGTACGAAAATTACGTACAGATTTTGGAAGAAGAGAAGCACCGTGAGCTCCGTATGTTCGTTATCTTGTGAAAAAAGTGAAAGAAACTCGCATCCTTATCGATAAACCAAGACGTGAAAAGCCAAAAACAGTGCGTACACCCGAGAATATTGCTGCTGTGGCAGAAAGTCGTCACCGTCGTTCTCAACAATTGAACATTTCGGAGACATCATTGAGACGAATTTTGCATAAAGACCTTGGTATGACGCCATACAAAGTCCAATTGGTTCAGGAGTTGAAGCCAACTGACCATCCAATGCGATTTCGCTTCGCTAAGTGGGAATGCGATCGACTTACAGAAGATGCCGATTTTGCCAAAAAAAAATCATCTTTTCAGATGAAGCTCATTTTGATCTTGGCGGGTATGTAAACAAGCAAAATTGTCGCATTTGGGGCACAGAAAACCCGCACGCATACATTGAAAACGACGCACCCAAAACGAGTCACTGTTTGGTGCGGATTTTGGTCCAGAGGCATAATTGGGCCATTTTTCTTCGAAAATGAGCAAGGAGTGGCCGTTACAGTCAATGGCGATCGTTATCGGGCCATGTTGAACGAATTTTTGTTCACAAAAATTGAAGAGGAGGATATTGGCAACATTTGGTTTCAACAAGACGGCGCTACGTGCCACACAGCCGAAGCTACACTCGATGTTTTGCGCCCTGTTTTTGAAGATCGCATTATCAGCCGCAGAGCCAATGTCGTTTGGCCACCTCGGAGCTGCGATTTGACACCGTTGGACTATTATTTGTGAGGTGCCGTCAAAGATAAGTGCTACGCCGACAAGCCAGAGACAATTGACGCTTTAAAGGACAATATTCGTGAAGCCATTGATGAAATACAGCTGCACACAATCGATAATGTGCTTAAAAATTGGACCGATCGTGTAGGCTACTGCATGGCCAGCCGAGGCAGTCATTTGAATGAAATTATTTTCCATTATTGACCGGCAGGATTGTACTTTCAAATAAAAAAGAGGAATTTGAGAAAATATTCAGTAGTTTTTTTTATAGCATTTAAAAAAAAAAGTTATTTGGCGGACCCTGTACATAATTGCTTACTAGTATTATGGTTTAGTTGATAATACGTTTTTTAAAAATGCAGTGGTAGACAAAAGTATTTCAACTCAGCATTTATAAAAAACATTTTCCAAAGTGTTCACTATTTTTCTTCTAACAGCTCTAGTTCTTAATTATCGGACAGATTAAAAATTATGACCATTTTATACAGTTGTTTGGATTCTTCAATGTTTTCAAGAAATTGCTCGAAATTGAAATTTAAATAGTGAAGTTTGATGCTCATGTTACACCATAGATGTTCTAAATTAAACAACTTATCGTTTTTTAGGTATCTCAGAAAATATTGATTCACCGAAAGGAAACATTCCCAAATTTTCTGTTCACACAAGTTGGTTCATAATCAGAGCGTTGAATAAGACCACTTAAATTGGTTTTGCAGAATTTATGCCCTTAATGTTTACCATACGAAACAACAAAAATCATGCATGTATTTAAGAATAATAGAAATACAAGATTACGCCATCCCGCATATAATTTTGAAATTTTCTACACCTACATGTGTAGAAAATAAATGTCGTCACTTATGGAAAACCTATTGGCTAATAATTTACAGCGAAATAAGTGTGAGAGAGAGAAATGTAAGATTTTTTGTTATGAAACAGTGCACCATCTATGTTATCTACGAATCGCATAGCGTAATCTTGTATTTCTATCATTCTTGGGTGTAGATCTTTTTCCACTTGTCCATTGTCGCAAAGAGACAAAGATTTTAAAAAGTCTGTAATCGATTTACGATATCGTGTCTAAATCATTTAAACAACATCTCTTCGTAGCCATTTTTAAAATTTACTATTAAATAAATTTATACCGCTCTAAAGTGCACCTTCAGTTTTAATGCGTGTAGTTTGAAAAATCTCAAAATCTAGAGCTGCTACACAAATACTACAGCAATTTTTGAAATAATCACACCAAAATATATCAAATGCGATAGTAATATTTTTAAAAAATTGTATGAAGTGGACATTTGTCTACTTTTTTTTTAAATCATTTTGATTAAAAATTGTATTAATTTGAAATTTTTTTGCAATCAATCTTGCATGGTTTGTATTCCACACGGATTTGAAAAAATGTGGAATTAAATTTGTTTCTTCTTATAAAATGAAAACTTTTATGGTTTTTTTAATTCTACAAATAATTTCGCACTCAAAATAAAGCAAAAACAAAGTTTTGAAAATCTTGAAAGGGACCACAGAATAGTTATGAGGTGCTGAATTTTTCAATTCCGAAAAAAATATTCGTATTCGGAATACAGAACAGCACTGAAAATATTATAAAAATATATAATTAAAGCCAACTAGTCGAACTAAATATGTAAATAGTTTAATGTAAAAATTTATGTAACTAAATACGAGTGTTTTGTGTAACATGATTTCCCACAAAACCTTAATAAAGGCTTTTATTAAATCTATATTTTTAAAATTTCAATTGCATCTGCATTTTGATTTTTATTTTATATAAAGTTTCTATTGAAGAATTTCTAAATTACCTTGACTAAAACAATGTCAACAATTAGAAGCATAAAAAAAGCTAATAAAACCACGAACCAACCATTCTCATGGTTAATTGAAACAATTTTTGACTTAAATGTCAACAATAAAAATTTGTGTCTTTGCTTTGTAATTTAGAGCTGCAGAAGAAGTAGAAAAAAAAATTACAAAAATAAAATTATAAAACTAAAATCATATATAAATAAAAATGTTAAAATTTATTCTCAATTTTTTTTTAGTTAAACAATAACAAGAGGTTCAACAAAGATAAAAGTAATGACTAAATTAAAGTCATTAGCTAACTAAAGATGGCTTTTTAAAGTCGGTTAATTTTTATTAATTTTTTATGGTGTCAACCTTAAAAAAAATTGTTTTCTTGTTTACCCTTCACTACACTGCAAAAAAAAAAGAAAAAAAGAAAAAAGAAATAAAGTTCTGACCACTGATAATATTAAAAGTGGACCAAAGAAAGTACCCGTGTATCGTCGTTTTAAAATTTTAGGTTTGTCTCCATGTCCAAAACTTAAAGTTTCTCCCTATTTAAAATTTTAATAGTGGATCGCCATAGATAATCAACTATATACCCAGAGAAAAATGACACCATCCGTTGTCAAAATGACAACAAACGGGGTCAATAGTGTATCGATCACGTTTGTGCTCGCTTTTGACAACGCATTATTGACAACATAGTGTTGCAAAATTGCCACCATACTGGTGTCAAAATGACACAAAACTGGTGCTGTATCGACACTATTTGGTGTCAAAATATTTTTAAATATGTTTTTAATATTCATGACATATTTAGCAGAAATATAGGTACATACATAGATACAAATATATATATATAAATACATTTATTTGTCAAGAAGATTATGGGATGGGACACATATCACTTTTAAAAGAGAGGGCGTCTAGATTTGTAATCTTCTGAACCAATTACACAGAAGTTACTTTGGATTATTTTTAAAAAATTTTCGAAATTCCCTTGTGCTTCAGTATTTTTGTTTTGAGAAATTTTTACCATTCCTTATTTTGCCGATTTACCATTCCCGAATTTGCACTTGAATATTACCAACCCAAAAGGAAATTTAATCTGTAGGTGATACTACTCAATCTACAAATTCTCCCTGACTCTTGTATTCATTAAGAAGCTAAAGACTTCTTTGGGTGACTCAAATTAGACGGTTGTAAGTATTTAGTATTAATACATGTCAAAAATCCGTGTATTAAGTAAAAATCCAATAGTGTGAAAACGAAATGTTAAGCAAGTGTGGTGAAATACTTAAGTATTTTTGCCAGTATTATGGCTTTTGTCATTTTTAGAATTTTTTCTAAGCTACCACACCACTCAGAAAAAACTAGAAATTAGCTGTGAAATTATTTGCCGCGTTTTGTATTTTATTTGAAGTGTGATGGTATGAAAACAAAATATTTTCCTTTAGATTTTTTTGACAGTCTATTTGATTTGAATCTGATTTCGGTCTCACTCGATCTAATGAAAATGTTAATACTCTGTATTATAATGTGAAACCCGCTTAAATAACGAAAACGAGCTTAAATTAGACCATTACATGTTCTGCCATCTTTTCGGTATCGTTGCATAACCTGCAGACGTCGTTTAAAGTGATTCTCATCTTTATTCTGAAATGCTCAGCCATGATTACTTGACAATGCGAATTGCTGACCGAGTTAGACCATTTATTTTTTTTTCGAGACTGGAATGGCGTTAATATATTCTTTGCAATTCCCTTTCCAGCAACTCCTTAAATCTGATCCAAAATAGTTCGCTGGATGGTTTTGGGCCAATAAAATAACGACCGCATTATTTTATATATATTATAGTTTAAAAAATTTGTTTTCTGAGTTTTATTTTTCACTTACAAGAAAACTTTTTGATTTTTAGTATGAGTACTAACTCGAAAAGCACTAAAAACAGTGCTAAAAACACTGATTTGACAACGCCACAAATACGTGCTAAATGTGTCAGCGGTAATTTTATTGAAATAGTGTCGTATATGGCACTAAAATTAACGCTAATCCATTTAAAAAAAAAAAATTTACTTATACCATTTTCAAAAATAACAGCTCAAGTAAAGAAAAAGTCAACTTTAAAGTAAAGCAGGTCACGGCTTCTGCTTAATTTTTGTAAGGAATTTCTACGGGTGTGATGGTTCATTTGTTTTTGTTTTAAATGAATTCAAAATTATATTGTTTGTTGGCTTTTTTGCGTTGTAATTTTTATTGTCATTTATCATTGATTGTCACCAAAATATAGTTCTCTTTTTGTCCATGTAATCCATTTTGTTTAAGATTTGATTCATGATTATCATAAAAGTTGTTTGGTGCATCATTTTGTCATGCAAGTAAATGACCATTAAATAAACTTTTTTTTTTATTTCTTTAACATTTTGTGTGCATTAACTTTTTTTGTTTGTTACTTAAAAACCAGATATTTTGCTTTCATAAAAATTTAAAATTAACATTAAAAAACAAGAGTTTTTACTTTCAATTTTAAAGAAAAAAAAAAAAAATAATAATAATGTCATATTACATTGTAACTGAAGTTGGCATCGGTGCATCGGTGAATGTGACCAAACGAGGTTGAGTTTTTATAACCAACACAAAAAGCACCTACTCGTTGGAACGGTCATCGCCAGCGTGTAAGTTTTTAATTTTCTAAAAAAAAAAAAAAAAAAAAAAAAAAAAAAAAACAGCTGCTTCACATAAATGAAAAATTGAAAAATTATTTTGGCACTTGAAGAGTTTAGCAAACTTATTAGCGTCAAGTCATCCCTACTTTTAATTTTTGTTTGTAATATCCATGTTTTTTTAATGGAAGATTAAATGTTAGTGTTTCTATATTGCTTTCTCTCCTGTAAGAAATGAAAATTGCTAGAAGAAGACCGCGTTATGGAAAATTTCAAATTAATTAAAAATCGGATATGCGTTCTATGGAAACCACGTTTTGATTAATATATAAACCAGGCAAATCTCTAAACCGTCTTATATGGGAACGACCTCCACGTTATAAGAAACTTAAAATTATATGTTATTTAATGTAAATTGAATGAATTCGTACCGTGTTATATGGAATCTCACAAAAATATTTTGCTTAAAATTTTTTTTTTAACAAAAATTTGTTTTTTTACTTTTCTTTTCCCTTTTCTTTCTCGAAAGATCGTTTGAATCGAGCAGCTTATATCGAAACACAAAAGAAAAAATAATAACGTTAATAAAATACATCTTTTCAATATTATTTACATACATTGGCTTGTTGGAAATTGGACTACGCCAAACGCTTGACTTCATACTTGGGTTTATATATCCATTAAAGATTTTAATCTTAAATTTTATTTCGTTTTCTTTTTAAACTTTCACACTTACAGCAACCATATAATGCCACAAATGTATGTTATATAATTACCAAATTAAAATAATCAGTGATAAAAACCTGTCAGTGTAATTCCAGTCGCCAGGCACTTAAATAAATAAAAATAGTATTTTCTTTTTAAATGTTCATTTCACCTTTTTGTTTTATGTGTGCATTTAACATTGATCTTGAAATTAAGCGCAGAAAGCAAACTAAAAAGATTAAGAAACAAAAGAAAAGAAATGAAGAAAACTTGCTGCAAGATAAATAAATGTTTGCTACACTATTTTTAAGCCGAGTTGAATAAACAACAAAAAATATTATTTGGTGAAAAGCAAGCTTAAAGAAATTTTTTAAGAAAAAAAAAAAATTCATTAATCTTGTTATAGTTTTAGAAACAAGTTGTCAAGCTCAAGTTTGTTGGGAGGAGACACATGCATTAAAAAAATTTTGAGAAAAAAAATTATTTAAAAGTAAAAGTGTAACACAACAACAAGTTACACTTGTTAGCAGATTTACCAAATGAAAATACTAACTGCAAATAAATGTTACTTATTGCCCATGAATATGGCTCCCCATAAGCTAAAAAATATACTTTCAGCAAGGAGTGTGTATTTTAGTATTTAATTTGTAGTTTATTCACCTTCAGGGGAAATTTTTTTAAAAAGTTTTTAATGGTCAAACTTTAAGAAAATAATTGAATTCCAATTATGTGTTTTTACAAATTAATAATAATAAAAACAACTTTTTTTTCACATAAAACAATCAAGGCTTTTGGTATTGTTGCTGCTATTGTTAACAACATTTTAAATTAGTAAATTAATTGGGTTTGTAAGTTTGTATGTAACAAATCAAAAACAAAATAAAAATATTTAAACGGCTTTAAACTTTTTTTTTGTTTTTTCTTTGTAAATAAATTAAAAAACAAAAATAAGCATTTGATTAGTTGTGATACACATGGAAATAGTTAAACCAAAAACTAAAGATTATTAAACATGCACAAAAACATGATTAAACTAACAAAAGATTAAACTAAAAAAAAAAGTCGTCATCCAAATGTCATTG
Source organism: Thelaira solivaga (assembly GCA_947397855.1). Lineage (NCBI taxonomy): Eukaryota > Metazoa > Arthropoda > Insecta > Diptera > Tachinidae > Thelaira > Thelaira solivaga. The sequence goes on from OX377610.1 coordinate 13,440,174, forward strand.
ACTTTTAAATTTTATCTGCTAAAAAGAAAAAATAGAAACAAAACTCATTTATGTGAAATGTATATGATTTCAAATATTCTAGAGATTTTCTGAACAAAAAATTTTTAAACGAAATTAAAAATTAAAATAAAAATTCATAATTAATTTTGCAATTTAATGAAAAATATCATGACTTAAAATTGTTAAGCCAAAACTTTTTAGTTAATTTTTATTCCATAAGTTTTCTCCCATAAGTTAGAACTTATCCATACCTATATAGTGGGATACGTGTGCAATTCCATTTATGTCCAATATTACCAATAATGTAACCAAGGGAGCATGTTTAACAAAATCGAATTTTCCTACTATGAAATACATAGATACATTATAAATCTCTTGGAAGACCTCGTTGCCCCCAGGTCCTTGTTTTCTCCTCCTGAATATTTCACTACTCTCTGTTAAGTGCTTTACAGAGCTCTGTAAATTGCAAATTTAGCTAAGTTAATTTGTAAGGGTTTTGTCTTTGCTAAAATTTCATATTTAAATAAGTATTTATCTTCACACACATAATTTTCATACATGTGTTTTATACCCAAAATAAGCTCGTCTCATACCACCCACTCTGTGGTCAGTTAGTTGGTCCAGTATATCAGCTTATTTACTTTGTTTTTTTAAGCCAATTTATACAGTTTTCATAGCACTTTTATGTATCTGTGTATGTTTGTTGTTTACAGCCTCAGGTGATAAAATCTCAGTTATATTTTCCCTTTACGTTTTTAAATTCAACTGCACACGTAAAGAAATTACAAAATCTGTTTCAGATTTCGACAGCAATTCCTTTAGGCGAACTACAATAAACAACGAACTCTTGCACAATGTCATTTAAACACAAAAAGGTGGTCTAAATGAATTATAAAAATAATAGAAACAACATAAAAATGCATAATATTAAACAAAAAATAATTCTAAATAGGATAAATGTATTATAAAAATAAATTAATATGCTGTTTATACAAAACGAACAATCAATCCAATCGTCTAAAAAATTTTTATGAAAAACACTCAAAAATATTTTTAAAATGTATTGACTTCAGCGATGTCACACGAAAGCCTAAGTGAACGAAAGAAAAACACATTTATACTGAAAACAAAAACAAATTTTCGTATATTGTTTTTAATTCTAATTCGTTCGCTTAGATTTTCTTGTGATATCGGTGAGCAGGCCATTAGAATTTTCTATACAAGTTGTTTCGACGATTGCATTGTTCGCTTCCTGTAAACTGCACATTAAAGTTATTTGTAGAAGGTTGGATCGTTTAATATTTTTAAAGCTACGTCAATTAATCCAACGTCCTAAGAACAAAAACAGATTTTGACAGGAACTGCTACTAAATGTGTCGAAAAATCTCAATACAATTTTTTTTATGACTAACAAACTGTTTTTAAACAGTTATTTACTTTTTTGATTCTGGAAAAATATAATTTTTATCGTTAAACCATTGAAAACTCCTTTAGAGTACACTCAAAGAAAAAAATATGGTTGAGGCAACCATATTCTGGTGGAAATGTAGTATGGTTAGATCAAGACTGCATCTAACCATATGTATTTTTAAACCGAACATATCTCTTAACTAAAGGGCCAAAAAAATTTTTATACAATTTTTATATTTTTTTTTTTTATATTTTTACATACATTTTTTATATAAATATTTTTTTAAATAAATTTTTCATTAAAATTTTTTGTATAAATAAATTTTTTTTTAATCTATTAATTTTCAACCATATTTTATCTCATTATTATGTTTATGATAATCTTGACATGTTTACTAAATACAAACATATTTATGGTTTTAGTTAAAATTTTATCAAAATGATAAATTCAACCATATCTATGACGGTTAAAAATAATGAGCCAGATTTGACAGCACCCGACTATTTTCTTTGGGGTTTTTTTGAAGGAGCGAGTGTATGTGAACAAGCCAGAGACAATCCTTGAACTCAAGGCAAACATTGTTGCAGAAATTCGAACGCTACAGCCACAAGTTTTGAAAGATGTTATGGAAAATGCTCTAAAAAGAGCCCATCAGTGCGAAGCTGAAAACGGTGGTCATTTAAGAGACATCATTTTTCATACTTAGTGTAAAAAAATTTCCATTTTGTATATTATATAATCTGAAAGAAAAAATAAAAAAAAGTTAATAAACAAAAAAGTTATTAAACTTTTACACCCCTTGGTTTCTTTTGGCCCACCCTGTATAAAACCCATTGTTCCAAGTCACCAATAGTTTAAGTTAGGATTTTGAAAGACAAATAGCGGTTTTTCTTTTTGCTGGATTACACTGTGGACAAAAAAAAATACCTGGCCGGTGATATTATTTTTATGGAAGGTGCTGTCGAGTACAACAAGAATCTGTTTTTGGGATTCGCCAAAACCCCTCCGAAATCTTGTGTAAAAAAATCGGTTTTTCATACCTTTCTGCACTTAGTTGCTTAGTTAAATATCAACCGATTTTAAGTTTCTCAGCGGATTTAGAAAGAAATCATTGAGGCCTTTTGAATCATTTAAGTAAACTTGAGAAATCTGTGCGTTACACAAATATTTGTCCAAATAAGCGTAACCACTAGTTTTTGGCAAATATTTTTATAGTCTAACATGATTTGTATGACATAAAATTAATTCATATAATATAACAATGCCAGTATCTCGTATTTTAATAAAAAAACTAAACTAATTAAAAAAAATATTTTTTCAAAATACGTATGTGTAGATGGTGTAATGCTTTAGTAGCTTTAGTTAATGTCTAATCTAAAAGATGTTCGTTAGCATAATTTCTAATTAATAATTTCATACGTGCCTGTTCTGTATTCCACACGGATTTAAAAAGATGTGAAAGTACATTTTTTTCTTCTTATTAAATGGAAATTTTTATGTTTTTTTAGTACCAATAATAATTTCCTACATAAAATAAAGTAAAAGCAAAATCTAAAAAATTTTAAAATGGACCACACAGTAGTTACGAGATGCTGAATTTTTCAATTCCGAATAAAATATTCGGATTCGGAATACAGAACAGCACCGATAATCTTTTTTTCGGTTTGATATCTAGCTTTCATTTAAAAATTGAATATTTACTTAAATTTTTTTGAGAATCATTTACTTGTTTTACAAGAGCCATGTGCCTCATGCAATTATAGTTTCAAAAATCCATATAAATTGCAAACATTTTATGGTAAAAATTAATTTTTTTTCATTAGTTTTGTGCGAAAACACCTTAACAAATCAAATGGTTTTGAAAAAGAACAATTTTGTTTTGTTTGCTGACGATCGTTTGCTAATATAATTTTAACCGTACAAGATGCCTTTTAAGTTTCAATGAAAAAAAAAAAGAGTAAAATTTGGTCAAAACCACAGGATTTTTTTACAGCGATTTTTATGTGCTTGATTTTTCAATGTGATTTGTGAACATTTTGTCTTTGCTTTCGTTTTTGTTGTTGCTCTTAGTAGATATGGTAACAATTTAAAACTCGTGTCTTGTTTTATTTTTGCAACCATTACAGGTGCGAAATTAATTAATACAAAATGTCTGAGAAATAAAGTAAAAAATTTAATTAATTATTTTTGTCTTGGACTTTACTTTTATTTAATGAATAAATAATCTCAAAGTTTAAACTCTAGGCTACACTGAATTTAATGAAATAATTTCATTGAATTAATGAAATAATTTCATTGAATTAATGAAATAATTTCATTGAATTAATGAAACAATTTCATTGAATTAATGAAATAATTTCATTGAATTAATGAAATTATTTCATTAATTCAATGAAATAATTTCACTGAATTAATGAAAAGTTGTAATTAGTTGTTATTCTTCTTTATAAAATTTAAAGCTTAAGCTTAGTACTAACTAAATTTATCGTAAAATTTATTTAGTTTAATAAAATATGAATCTTCTATTGGTGGTATTCCAATTAGCTTATTAAGTTTTCGTTATTTGTTTTTTGTATTGCTGAATCTCTTATAATTATTAATATAAATAGAAATTAATTTGTATTGCTGTTTAAGATTTTTATTTATACAATTTTTTCATTGTATATTAATTTTATTGAATAAGAAAAATTGAAATTATTCCCAGACACTAGTTTGCTGGAGCGACGTTTCCCTTTTTCTTCATCGGCAGCATTTTTCCGAAAGCGTCGCTCCAGGAGAAAAATAATTAAGAAAGGAAAACTATAACGGTCTATAACTATCAGACCGAGTTTAAACGGTGCTCAGTAAATAGAAAAATCAATAAACTCACTTTTCATGATACCTTTTGATTTTATTTATATTAAAAAACCTAGAACGGAGATTAAATGGTGAACAACGACGGTATCTTATTTCGCTAACGAAATACAAATTAAATGCTAGATGTCCATATATATAAGCCGTGAGTTAGATATTTGTGAACTAATTTTATTTGCAAATATGGTAGCTGAGGCAGCTACGTAATAAATAATATTGACTCATTTCCTATAATTTTTTTTAGTAACTATATTCATAATTAAACAACTGTTTCTGTATAACACGAGTCAAGTTTAAATAATAATTCGAATCAGACCCCTACGCTAATTTAAATCGATTAATTAGTTGCTTAAATAGCATTAAATATTCTTTATTTTTATTTTTATTACTTGTTTTTGTAATTATTAGTTTCTTATTAATTGCATAATGCATAATTAATTTTATTTAACTCACCAAATGCCAACACCAAATAAAACCAATTCACCGCTGCCATACTTCTTTGTCTATGTGTGTGTGTTGCCTTTTAGTTGCTGCGTTTGCCAATTGAGATTTTTTTTGTTTGTGTTACTTTCCTTTTTTTGTTCTGCTTCTTATTAGCGAGAGTCTGTATTTGTTACTGTTGCAGTATTACCGTTTAGTCATAAATTTTTCTTTTATTATTTTTGTGGTTTAAAATCTTGTAATTTTCGTTTTGTTTTAAATTGTAACATTTACTTATATTTTTTTTTTTTTTTTTTTTTTTATAATATTAAATAAATGTTATGTTTCAAAGACAACATAATTAATTACTTAAAATAAAAACATGACTTTAAGCCTGAAAAAGCAAAAATGAAATAGTACTTCTGTTATTTTTTTATTAATTTCCAAAAGCCGGTAGTTTCTTTTGTTATCGATCAAAGTTATCGTATTCCATTTATCTTTATATTTTTATTATTTATTCCAAATAGAAATTGTTGCTAAAAATTTAACAGATGTTTATTTGAGTGATACGTGTTCGTAGGTAGCAATAAAAATCTTTCTTGTTTTCTTCAACTTTTAAATATAAATATTTCGTTGTATTGCTTTTGTTTAATTTTATTATGGTTTTTTAAATTGCTGCTGCTGCTTTTTTTTAGAATTAAGGTAAAGGAATTTTAGTGAAAGTGAACTTTTTCTTTATTCTAATTAATACACATTGTTTGATATGTTTCTTTGTAGCTTGTTTAATAACTTAAGATAACTAGTTTGCTGCGAATTTTATTTCAATAAATTTGATTTAAAAATTTTATAATGCTTCTGGTAAATTTCCTTACTTAAGGTAAACAACTGTATGTGTGATGTCATACTTATGTTATGGCCAATTTTATTTTTATTTTGACGTATTTAAATACGCAGTTAACTGAATACACTTTAATTTTAAATTGAATTGGAATATAATTTGAGTTTTTCACTCGTTATGGAAATAAAGTGTTTGTTTGTGATTTGAATATTCCTTACAAGTAATAAAGAAGTTTATACTTCAAGCCATTGCTCGCTTATTGCAACATCGTCATATCAAAAATATTTTTCTATAATAGAAAAAGTAGAAAATTTTTATTCATAATAAAATTAAAGGAAAAATATTATAAAACTTCTCTCCCTGGTAATTGTAATTCGTATTCATTGGACTATATATAAAAAACTGTCTCCTGACTCCAATTTTCTTAGAAGGCCTTCACATTTGGCAAGTCAGTTGCCTGAGCGCATATGTTTTTCATAAGAGGGAAAGCATATCTATACAGCTGTTTCATCAGATGCTACTCTGAATCTTCAGTAGGCTACTCCCAAGTTTTTCTGTTTTGTTTTGTTTTTGTTTTTCATACTCTTTCATTACATTTTTGTTTATATCCGATGGATGTTCATATGTAAAAGAGAAATAAAAATTAGAATATTTCTATTTGCTTTGCAGTGTTGTTGTTTGTGTTTTTTATTTTTTGTTTAAACATTTTGAAACTTTTTGTTTGCTTATTAACTAAAATTCTCATTTGCTCTATTGGTATAATGAAATAAGTATTCAAATGTTTGGGCAGGAATTTAGAAAGACTTGAGAGTAACCTACTGAAGATTCATAGTAGCTTCCGATGTACATATTGTACTAAGTGAACAATTTCTTGAAACTTTCCATGAGAATGTCATGGAATGTCATAATGCATTTTGCACATCAACATAATTTGGAATTAAGCACGAATAAAGATGAAATTTTATTAATTATTTATTTTAAGTTTAACAAAAAAATATGTATTAAAAGAATATTATTTTAATCTATATTTGGCATTTCATTCAGAATCTTTTTTATTAGGTTTTTTGTTTTTGTTTTTAATATTTAAGAAGAATGTGCAAAATAAAATATATAAATATGAGTGAAGGCATACATAAGACTCGGCACAGCCGAATTTAATTCTTTTTTTATTCATTTAAATAATTTTGAAGGATATAAAATATTTAATAAATTGAAAAGTTGTAATGGCTGTCTTGAATTGATATACAAAAGAAAACAGACACCTTTATCAATGTTAAAAGTTGTGTAAGCATAAGTCAAGGATTCATTAAACTGACAAATAATTTTTTACAATATTTAATTGTTCTCTTTCAAAATATTAACCCTTCTGTACTGCATATGTGCTGCATAAAAAAATTAAAAAGCATAAGCTTTACATATCTAAAACCAACTTTAAAAAAAAGGTGTTTTAAGGCAAATACGATGTTTCCTTGCATGTTAAAATTTTATCACTTTTACACATAAATTAAATCAACTTGCAGCCAATAAGAAATACCCAATATGGTACACACATTTTTCACATCAAAATTTCAAATTTCAGTATGTGGATGATGCATACGGAGAAAAAAAATATTGTCCACAACTCAGGTAGAAGTGGGGAATTCTATATTTTTATTTTACTTGATAAAGTGTCTACTAATGGAATAAAAGCTGTAAAGGACTGCAATTTTGCACCCCTTTGTAAACAAATTATTTTTTTTCTGGAGCCAAAAAAAATATATATAAATTTTATAAGTAATTGTATTATTTTTTCAAGTTTCAAAAATTTTTTTTATATGTATATATTTTTTTATTATTATTTTTAATTAGATTGCAGCAATGGAAACAATTTATTTAATTTTTTTTTTATATTTTGAAGTTTGTTAAATATTTTATATAACATCCTTTTTTTTTTTGTTTTCTGTTAATTCTTTATAAAATTTTTATTTTGCTTTAATATAGCGTTTATTACATATTATTAAATTTAATCACATCATTTGAAAGTAATGAACTCTTGTTAGCCAATTTATTTAATTGTCAACGACATGTTCATTTATATTTCTCTTTTTGTGTTTTCGAATTTACAACACATTCAATTAAACTATCGCTCATTAAATAAAGTGTATTTTCTAAATGTATTTTCTTACGCTTGACGTTCAGTTAACGGTTCAAACGACGTACGGCCAAAGACTGACTTAAAACAAAAGTGTTTGATAAATTTTAATGTGCTTAAAGACAACATAAAGAAATCTTGTATTAAACTTGGTTACCAATAAACAAAAGAGATTGTTAAAAAATTAAACTAAAATATGGGTAGTTTGTTTATTACTAAAACTTAAAAAAAGAGAAAATTTTAAATAATAAATAAAAAAATTAAACTAGTTCAAAACAAAGAAAATCTCACAAAGATCAACTGTATTATCGACATGTTTACAATAAATTGTACTCACCAGCACTCAAGATTTTTTATTCTCTCTCTTGCTATCTTTTTTTTATTCTCTTTTAAAGAACCGGCTTGTTTTACTCTGTTTACAGTTATTTTATCACACGTGCTACAAACTTTGTTTATATTACAAATAGAGAAAGAGCTAAGACTTTTGAGGGGGTTGTACATATTGTGTGTGTAGGCTTTAAAGTTTTGTATAATTTGTTTTCGATTGCCGTAGGTCATGCAATGCCACATGTTTATGTTTTTTGTTTTCTGTTTTTGTTCGTTTCTGATACAAATTGTTTCATTGAAAAAAATGTATGCTTTACCGAGGGAACTAGTGAATATCAGTTGGATTTAAAGAATGCCCTAAGAGTGTCCTTTATTTACCCACAAAACACAAGTTTTCTTTAGGGGTGAGAAAGAAAGAGAGAGAAGAAACAAGTTAAATTCGGTTGTGCCGAATCTTATTTACCCTTCACTGTGTTAGTCAAATATTCATGTTTTTCACTTTCCACATTCTTCTTAAATTTACCAAAAAAAAAAGAAAAAATTATATAATTGAAACGGCTAGTATTATTAAAATTTATTTATTTTAATAAAAAAAAAAATATATATATATATATATATATATATATATAAAAATAAAATACAGATATTGAGAGATAAAAATAATTTTCTTTTTTTATTTTTTCCAAAATAAATAATTAATTTCAGTTCAAGAAACTAATATTAACGAGTTCGTCTAGATTTGTAATCTACCGCCCAAATACTCAGAAGTTACTTTAAACTATTTTTAAAAATGTTTGAAATTTCCATATACCCCAGTGCTATTGATTTCAGGGATTTTGGTGACTTCCGGACGAACCGTAGAAGATTGCGAAATGGGACATATATCATTTTAAAGGGGAGGTTGTCTAGATATTCAGAAGTTACTTTAGACTATTTTTAAAATTTTTTGAAATTTCCATATACCCCAGTGCTATTGCTTTCAAGGATTTTAATGACTTCCGGACTAACTATAGAATTCTAAAGGGGAGGTCGTCAGAAGTTACTTTGCACTATTTAAAAAATTTTTTTTTTTTTAAATTTCCATATACCCCAGTACTGTTGTTCTCAAGGATTTTGGCAGTTTCCTTTTTTCATCATAAAATAAAAAAATACCAAATTATCCGAAAATGTTAAAATACTTCCAGAAAGTTTAGAACCTTTTTGATTTTGGTAATTTTTAATGGCCAAAATCGAGAATGGTACCTCGGCAAAGTGACGAATAGTATAAATCGCTCAAAGCAACAACACTGGGGTATATGGAAATTAAAAAAAAAAAAAAAAAATTTTTAATAGTCCAAAGTAACTTCTGAGTATTTGGGCGGTATATTACAAATCTAGACAGTCTGCCCTTTAAAATGATATGTGTCACATCCCACAATCTTAAATGAATAAAAGCAATTTGCATATCGATCTATATTTGTTAGCACAAATGACGTGTTCCTATTTGCTAATAATTTACAGTGATATAAGAGATAGAGAGAGAGAGAAAAATGTATAATTTTTTTTCTTCAAACAGTGGACAATCTACGTCATCTAATTTGAAACCATATGCAATCTTGTCTTTTTATCTTTGTTGGGTGTATTTATAATTTAATTATTTTAAAAGTTGATTTGTTGTTGAATTTTCTTTGTAATAAAATATTACAAAAAAGAATATCATGAAAAATAATGCAATCAAAATAATTGAAAATAAACACCAATAAAAAAATAATTTTTAAACTTTTCTACTTAGTTTGCTCTGTCAAAATTTATGACGTTGTACTGTTACTTATTATCATGCTAAATTAAACTACTTTCCTAATCATACTTTGCATAATACTTTCATTTATTTATTTTAAAAGATCAAAAATATAAAAAAAAATTTACTTGCTATCAATTGCTCATTAAACAACAATTAACAATTGCTTATATGCCGATTTTGGTATGAACTTAAATCAGAAATCAAAAAATATTCAGTTAAAACATTGAAAATTAGCAGGTGCACCTTTAATGTTAACACATTCAGCCATCCACTACATGTAAATTAAGAAGAGCAAAATGGTATGAAAGTAAATCAAAAAAAAAAAAAACAAAGATACAAGACAGAAACAAAAGTAACATGTTTATTTACACGTTTCACATTGAAATTATACTTACTGGCTGAATATTACAAACCGTTTGTTTACCTTCACTTAAATTTAAAAAAAAAATAAACAATTTTAACAATAAAACTGCACTTTAAAAGTACATTGGAATAAGGCTGGCGCTGCTGTAAAAAGAAACACATTCAAACTTGGAAAACAATTTCATTAATGAGACTCATTTCAGTTTTTAAACATTTATAACATAAAAAAGAAATGATTGTAATCAAGCTAATTAACAGTGGGAAGTACGAGCACATGTGATGTGATGAGGCATTTTAAAAAAAATATTGATAAAAAAATATTTAACTTTTGTTAAGCAAATGCATAATTAAATTGTAGCGGTTGGGAGTTTAATAACTAATGGAAAGCTTGTTGCATGATTTCTATAAGTTTTTTTTTTTTTTATTATTTTAAAAATGGTTTGTAATGAAACCAATAGGAGCATAAAATATTAAATATTTTTTTTTTGCTGTTAAGTTCGTGACCTTTATCGCAAAAGGTCTTTTTGTGTGACAGCTATCTAGTGCTTAACCCATTTCAAACTTTTTTAATTTTTAATATTTTGTTTTGTTAATAAATTTACAATTATCTATTTCATTTTTCTTATGTTTAAATTTCTGTCCAAATTTATAAGTTTAAATTTTGTTTGTTTGATTTTTTCTAAATCAGCTCTTATTGCTTTCAAAATTTTATTATATTTTTGTTGTGTCTTAGAAAGCAATAAAATGTTTGCGTCCTAATGTGGTTTCCTTAGTTTTAATACTTTTCCATATGGTCTCGCTCACTGTTTATATTTTGTTTAACAATTTAAACAAAACGTTTTTTTTTTGCTTTACATTTTTCTATATTTTTTTTTTTGCAACAATTAACGCTTAAAACTTTTACAAAGTTCGTACGGCTCGTGTGCAATTATTAAAAAATATATTTTGATTGTAATATTAGCAACCACTCCAGTAAGCTAGCAAGCCACCAACAAGCGCTTTTCAGTAATCCATTGGAAGCCACATATAAATTAATTTTTTCTTTCGGTATTTTATTGTTAAATAATAATTTTAGTGTCGACATCAAGTTTAAAAAAGTAGCTTAAAAGAATTAAAACAAATAAAAAGCTTCAAAAATTAATTTTAACAAACTTTAAAAATTAATGTGCGGATAAATTGTCAAGAAAATTTGTATATGTTTATGTAAATCATATGCAAAATATCTTGACAATTTGATCGGAAGGATTGCAGAAACAGGGGGGTTATTATGTATTTCGATTCGAATCGAAATGGCTTTCGAAAATAGTTTTCAATACGAAAGAAAAATCTAATATTTAGAACTTTCGAAAAGGTAATTTTAAAAATGTATTTTTTTTTTCAAATTGAAAATTCGCTTCGAAACCCTTTTCGATTCAAATCGAAATACATAATAACTCCCAGTATTTTTGGCCGTAAGTTTCCAGGTACTTAAGTTATTTGATACGTTGAGAACATTGCTTGCTTTTGAAGGATGTCATATCTACGTGTTAAAAATTCTAGGTTGAGGCTTGTGGAAAATTTTCTAAGTTTTGCAGGAATTTAGAGTCAAACCAAGTAATTTTTTTTATAATTCAAAATGGTTTATTAATTTAATTCTTTAAAACTCTGCTACTTTAAACAACAAAATGTTGCCATTTTTATTGGAAGTTGTAACATTTTGTGCAATTTGGTGTTAAGAAAAAAAAACAAAAAGAAACAAAAAAAAATAATGAATAAAAAATTAACTTTGTAATAGCATTTATTGATGTTCCAATTGAAAGCTATTAAATAAAAGCATCAATTCAATATTAAATTTTTTCTTTCATTTCTCTCAAATAATTTAAAAACGAAGTTTTCTTTTCAATTGAAAAAAAAATGTGTCATTTTATGCAACAAAGCAATTTTTTTAGGATTTTTCATAATTGTTTACCTATTACAAAGATTTTGTGTTCTTACACTCTGTAAAAAAGCATTAGGATAAAATGGAGTAAATGTCAAAACAAACATAATAATTATACATACGACTATTACGTAAAAATGTTTTACTCTACACGCAAAGAAAAAAGATGGTTGAATATGGTCACCCCAAACAGAGTTTGTTCTTCACAAAAATATTATTATTAATTTGAAGCATCTAAACATTATTACGATCACGATAAAAATGTTTCTAGTTATTTTTAAATACACTATGTTTGCCGTCATAAATCAACCATATCATTATCATAAAAACTTCTGAAAAAAAAAATAATTTCTGAACAAACAAGCCTATATTTAATTAATGGCCGTGTTATGATTTGCAACTCAACTCTACTTTAGTTGTAATTTTAATATTGCAACGTATTTATGTTATTACTGATTACAACTCTGTGTGCGTGCAGTTGAGAAAAACATACAAAAATGAAAAATCATCAATAGCAGTTGTTTCAATTACAACTCAACTCATAAGAGGAATATAAATAAAAATTTTCCCGATAAACTGTAAAAAATATTTGATTCAAACTTATATAAAAAATATTTACAAAATGTTCAAAGGAAAATTGTTTAATCAAACGTTTATTAATAAAAAAGAAAGGCAATATGCTGGTACTGTCTTCTAGAAATTTTGCATGATAAAAAATTATGAATTTTAAGTAAAAATTTTTTAGACGATATCATAAAAATGTATTTTATTAAAAAAAAAAACTCTTTTCTCTTAAATCATCGGCTTTTGTCAATATTTTAAAAGACTCGTCAATTTATGTACAAAATCTAAATTGAATAGTTTTCTCAACATTTTATAAACTAATTGATTTTGACAATTTTGATTGTTAAATCCTGATCACGTTTAATTGTGTAATACCGCAAAATAAATAAAAACTGAATTGGAAATTTGCTTTCATCCATTTGCTCATCAATCAATCTCTGATGGCTTAAGTGCAACAGCTATAGAGCTGTAGAGAAATGTTTTCACAGGATTTGTGTTATTTAACAATTTTGTATTTATTCACAGATACAATCAATTATATGTACATGCACACGTACAGCAATGTTTAAGAGTATGTATGCGTATGTGTATGAAATTTAAATCGTACTAGAATTATTATGGCAAACATTAGCTTTCAAATGAAACCTAAGACATTTTTTCCTTTACGAACTCTCTATTTGTGCGAAAATTGAAATGAATTCTAAATTTTGGCTTAAAAAAATTAACTGGGATTTTTTCTTAATTTAATATGTTACTTTCCTAGTATTGTATATGACAAGAATAGCCCTTCTTTTACATTGAAAACAGAAGTGTTTCCAATCTTAAGAAAGTACAGTTGATTTAGGTGAGGTTAGACGGAAAAGCTCATTTGGGTCATAATATGTGAACGAAATAATTATTTACAGGAGAATAGCAACTCACTGCTGCTCTTTGTAAGCTTGTGCAGCTTCTGCGTTGACTTTGTTTATAGTGCTTAGCCTTTTTGTAGGTAACACTCACCCAAATAACGTTCTTGCTTGTACCCCAGTGGATGGAAAAAAAGAACAGAAGCTGTATAATAATCGCTTTCTTATTTTAATAATTTTTTTCGCATTCTAATAACATGGTTACTTTATAACTAGAAAAGAACTACATTTATTTCCAAACTAAAATACATATCGTTTTAAAGGAAAAGTCATCTATATTTGACAATGATAATATGTGTTCCATCCCGTAATCTTCTATGGTTCGTCCGGAAGTTGTTAAAATGCGACAGCACTGGGTATATGGAAATTTAAAAATTTTTTAAAAAGTCCAAAGTAACTTCTGAGTAATTATGTGGTAGATTACAAATTTAGACGAATGATTAATGTCGCATCTAGCAATCTTCTATGGTTTGTTCGGAAGTTACTTTGGATTATTTTGAAATTTCTATATACCCCAGTGCTGTTGCTCTGAGTGATTTTAGCAACTTCCCAACGAACCACTAAAGATTGTGGGATGGAAAAAAATCATTTTAAAAGGCAGACTGTCTAGATTTGTAATCTACGGCTCAAATACTCTGAAGTTACTTTGGACTATTTAAATTTTTTTTTAATTTCCATATACTCAAGAATTTTGGCAGTTTCCGTTTTGCATCATAAAATAAAAACTACGAAATTTTCCAAAAATGTTAAAACACCTTCAGAAATTTTTAGAATCTACAGATTAAATTCCTTTTTGATTTTGGTAATTTTCTTGGGCAAAATCGGAAATGGTACCTCGGCAAAGTGGGGAATGGTAAAAATCCCTCAAAGCAACAGTTCTGGGGTATATGAAAATTTCAAAAAAAGTTAAAAATAACCCAAAGAAACTTTTGAGTATTTGGACAGTAGATTACAAATTTAATGGCCTTCGTCTTAATCAACGTATTTATGTATATTTTTACCTATGCACTAAAAATATTTAATGACGTAAGTCTTATATGATAAATATGCCATAAATATTGAAATGATATTTACAGAAACTAAAAAACGTTACTTTAAAACATATTCAACGCTTTTTGAATTAGTTACCAGCCAAAAATTCAATTGTGATAGTTAAATTTTTTAATTTTATCAATCAAAATTTGGTTATACAATTCAAAATATTATAGAGAAAATTAAATTTTGAAAATTGCAAAAAAAAAATTTCTTTCAAAGTCAATTTTCTGAAATCTTAAAATTATTTCAGAAATGTGATTAAGTGTGACTTGTAGTGGACCTCTTAGACTACCATACCTATATAGTGGGATACTTGTGCAATTCCATTTTTGTCCAAAAAGACCAATTTTTAAAAATTGCAAAAATTTATTTTTTTCAAAGTCAATTTTCTGAAATCCCAAAATTATTTATGGGCAATAATGTACCCAAGGGAGTTTTTCACCTTTTCCTTTCTTCTTATTGATAAAACTTCTTCCTTTTTTTTATCATACAAAATTTTCTGATTAAATTTTCTAAGTTAAACTTTGCCTATTTTGATATCATATTTAAAATGCACTAACCAAGAAGTGTAAAAATATTTATTTTTGATTTATCATTTGTTAAAATATAAAACTTGTGTTAGCCTATTTTGCCTGCCTCCATGCCATGGCTATAATTTAAATCCTTCGCATTAATCCACCAACACCACTTGGTAGTCGGTATAACATTTTGAGAATATTAAAATCTGTGGCTAAAATAAGTTTACCAATTTGTCATGAAATTCAAACATAATGATTATTATGCTACGTACCATTCGAGTGATGAAGAGCATTTTGTGTATGTGTACGAGTATGTGAACAAACCTTTTATGTTGCATGTTTATGCATGATGAATGCAACAGTGCATTTAATGCAATGGATGAATGAATAGTTGCATGGATGGGTAGAATGGATGTCATAAAACGAAAATGCAATTTATATAAATTTTTTTGGAGTGATACACATGTCAATGAATTAATTAATTTACTCTAAAGATAAAGTAAAATATACTGAAAATTAAAAAAAAAAGAGGAAAAAAACGTTAACGAATGAGAAAGATCTTGTGGAAATGCAATTTTTCATGTTTATGCATTCCAGCAAAATAACATAAACACATACATACCCCTACTTACACAGACTACGTTTGAGTTACGTTGATTTATAAATGTTTAAAATGTCCCTGTGTTTTCACTGCTGAGATAAAAATCAACATAAAATGTTAACAATTTGTATTTGGTAAATGAGATGATATAATAAATATAAATTTTGTATTGAATTACACACATGAACGATTTTATCTATTTCTTTTATTGTTTTTATGCTAAATTTGCTCTTCCTATTCTTTTAAGTTTAGTTGTTGAGCTACTAAATAGCTGACATATGAGCTCAGTCAAAGTAGCCATAAATCATGTGTTTTCCTCTCAAGGCGATTCATATTTTGAAATATGAAAGGATAATTTAATTTTATGATTATTCCTTGGTGTGCTTTCACAACATATCAGCAAATGCTTTAGTGTTATTTTTGTTAATTCGCCTTTTACTGAAGCAACACAGGCTGAAGTGAGTGAAAATAAATATGCCGAGTTAAATATGTTTTAAAGGAACCTGTTACGTTTTTTAGTATTAATAAACTTAAAAAAAAAATTTTAAATAATCCATAGTAATTTCTGAGTATTTGGACGGTCTAAATGACCGACCTCCCCTTTAAAATGATATGTGCCCCATCTTCTACTTAGGAAGCTTATTCGAAACTAACTGTTCGGAGGTTTGCTGTCTCTTTTAACAGAGATGACAGTCATCATTCTATACCACTAGAACTTTACTCATGTAGTAATTGAGTCTGCAGGTTAATGCAATTCTGCCTCGGCGGTAACGCGTCTTTGTTTTTCTGTGTTGTGTAGTAAGTCTGTAATTATTTACATCTCAGAAATGCGTGTTTGTCAACAATGAGGTTTCTTTGTTACTTTTTTTTTTTAATCTAATTATTCTGTACTTTAAATATGTGGAATTTTTCATTTTTGCTGTTCAGAATATGACTGTAGTACGAGTCGTTGCATTTTTTGTTTGTTAGTGCAAAAGAAAAAATTACCATAAGCAGTGGCCATGTAAAATAATTCTATTATGGGCACGAACGAATTTACAAATGGACCAATCAACCTTAAGATGATTGTATGAAGGCAACGAGGCAGCGTATCTGGCTGAATGTGCGAATTGAACAGCGTTTTTTTTTTATTAAAGTTTATTAATCTAAAAATAAAATGTGTTTCTATGTGTGACTCAGGGCAACACTACCTACCAATGGCTGACATGGCGGGCAAATCACTATAAGGTAATTCTTAGCTAAATAAAAACAAATTTTCGTATATTGTTTTTGTTTTCAATATAATAATGCAAACAATCCTTTCGTTCTCATTTAGCTGAACAGGCCCTTAATGAATACCAGACTTAGGAAGGACTTGTAAAATGAAAATGGTATCACAAAAGGTTTATTTTGGCCGCAGCGACTTCTTTTCTTAAAAACAGCAGATTTTGTTTTTAGCAAACTTTGAAATTAAACACAACTATTATGTAGTTAAAAATGTATAATTACGAATTTAATTATCCGAATTCTACTGTATATTGAATTACCTGCATTATGAGGATAACAACATGATGATGTTGGGGTCAAACGCCTGCTTATGCCAACTGTTGATGCTACCTCCTGTCACTACTTAATGCAATTTTTTTAATCTGTGTAACTATTGCAAATACAATCACAACGTTCCACATTTTAAAAACAAACCATCAAAAAAATATGTATTTGCTTATGCAAATTGTAAATTGTGGCTGACCCTCTTCATAAGCTTCAAACGTTTATTTTACAAAATAATTTTTGTTTTAATTTTTTTTTTTCAAATATTTAAATTTTATTAAACAAAAAACTATAGGAGAGAGAAAAGCATCACATAATTTCATTAATGTTAGTTATTCAAATGAAAAATCTTCAAAATTCAATTATTCATTTGTTCATTCGATCGACTAATGCAGCATATCAGACATTTTAACAGTTTGTTGTGCTGCAAACTAATAAATTGTGCATGAAAATAAATTAAAACAGTCATAGATTTGTTATTTGCTTCAATGCGATTTGAAAAGAATATATTGCATAAATCTGCAATACAGTGAAGTTTCGTACACGCGATTAATTCGTGCCCTGGTATGGGAAACTTTTACATAAACCGCATTATAATAAACCCAGAATTAATATACATTAAGTGAATTCGTACTATATTATAAAGAATGTTAGAAATAAATAAATCAAACCTAGACGTTAAATTATGTAACCCCAAAAATTAGCACAAAGCCTCGATATAACTCCCATAGAACACCTTTGGGCGTATTTGAATGAAAAAGTCCGTGAACATAACATTTCATCCAAAAAAAACTTTCTAGGAATTTAGTGGATTCAATCTGGCTAACAATGGATACCAAACAAAATAATAATTAATTAATCAAACAGTGAATGAATAATAATTTAAAAAAGAAAATACTTTTCTCACGCTAAAATTAAGCAGTTGAGAAATAAAAAGTTTTAAAAACAATCGGCCATAATCATAGTGACACTAAAGTCGGTATCTTTTTAACAACGACTTTAAATTAATAAAATTCTTATGAACAAAAGTCAGCTCTTTTTTTGTGACTATGATTATAGCCCTATATGAATTGAAAATTGTTTTTGTTTTTTTACTGCAAGTGTCATGCAACAGACTATGCTTTATTACCACAAAAAAATATTTTTATACCTTCCGTATTATGAATTTACTTATAAAAAAAACTAGTTTTTACAAAAAAAAAAAAAAAAAAAAAAATTAAGCAAAATATTTCTGTTAGTATTTACTAAATAAAGGGCTGCACAAGTATACTTGCAAGCACTTTCCATTATAAAATATTACACATGTGCAGGCTGCACATATTTACAAAAAGTTAATACATCGAATAAGTGTTGCCATATATATGCATTTTTGAATTGTTTGAATGAAGCTTGTGGCATTTTTTATATGGGAATCGCATTATAAAATTACCACCATATAGCAGACTTGACTGTACTTGTTTGTTGTCACGAGCAGTACTCTGAAGAACTAAAAAAAAAAACAATTTTATTATGAAAACTGATTTTAGCCGAGGTAATACAAAATAATTTAACGATCTTGTGTATCGGCGCTTTTAAAGTGGCCTCTCTGTTGCTAATTTGGCTAATTTTTTTTTCTTAAATGTTCTGAACAACCCAATTAAGTTTTTATGCCAAGATCAAAAATAAGTTATTTTCCTCTCTTTTTTTAATTATTTTTCAGTATAAATATAATTTGAAAGCAAAACAACGTTTGCCGGGTTAGCTAGTCTGTATCTAATTTATTTCATGTAAGAAAAAAAATTTATATTTTGCGATAGATTAAAGATATATGGCCGCAGCCCGTTATTAAATAGTCGCTTACATTTTATTTATCCGTACACCTTTCTGCATGTTGTCTTGAATGTCATTTACATTATGAGCGGATTATTTATTATTTAATGTACTGACTTGTTTGGCATTTTTTTATTATTTTTTTTTTTAAGTCGTTGACAATTTCATATCAAACTTGTTTGATATTTTTTTTTCAATGTCATTAAAATTAAAACGAAAGGTGAATAGGAGTCACTTTGTTTGTACATTTACTACTTTGTGAAATAATTTAATTTTCGTAATACATTTTTCCTCACAAGTGGTTGCAATTAGGTGTTAACGAATTGACTAACAGTTTTGTCTTATCAAAAACATTTCGTTGTATTAAATATGAATTAATGAATTGAAACTTCCAAAGCAACAAATAATTGCCCAAATGAGTTATTCAGCCTTATTACGAGTGTCTTTGCAGTTGAAGAATTCGCAACAAACCAATGTAAACCCTATAACTGGCATTGCCACGTAACACTGTCTTCGTTAGAACAAACGACTCTCATAATCAGACCTATTATTAAATATATTTCTGGGCGAATTATGAATTGCAATATATTTTTTTCGTGCACTGTAATCGTTTAACTACATTTCAGATTCTTCTGGCTATTTGCTGTTTCGATATTTTGTTATTAAATGATTTTTTTCTAATTTGTTCCACATTTTTTATTATCGAATAAAATATTCAAATTCGGAACTAAGAACAGCGGAATCTATATTTTTATTCTCAATCTTTTTTTGAAATTTTTTTGACTGATTAAGTTGTAATTCATAATACGAAAATACAAAATGTCAACTGAAATACAGTTGAGTTGTAAACGATAATGGGGGCATTAATTAAAGCTGTGTATTGTGATAGGAGTACAAAAATTCTCGTATTCTAATACTGTTTATACTTCAGTTAAATACTCAACTCCCAAAGTTGGTGACACAGATGGTGCTGGTAAGGAGAAAGTTATTTCTTCGAAAGCGATCACTCCACTAAACCAGTGTCTAAAGGACGAAGGCCACGGCAGCCAGTTCCTATAATGTTATTAATATGTAAATTTATTTACTATTAATAAATAAAAATAAAATAAATAAATAAACCAGTGTCTGGGGTAAAATCCACCATTCTGCATTTCAAAAAATTATATGAATTGTCAAAACTTAAATAAAAAATTTTTCATACATACATACATACATACCTTCAATAAATAATACCGAATTGTACGGTATAATATTGATAGGTACTATTTACATGTGTATGTAAATACAAAAAAGAACTAAGTAGCGAAACAAAAAGACAATTTTTTTTGTTTATTTTAGATGCTTTACATAACATGTACTTGACAAAAGTTGTTAAAAGTTAGCCCAGAATTTCGTAAAATATGTTTTTTGTTAATTCTTTGATCTAACATGAAATGGCAAAGATGTTAAAGCGTCTTGTATAACAAAAGTTCTTGTGTTCATTATTTTATGAACTTTCAAGGAGTGCCTAATAAATTATGCATTCATGTCAATTGATCTTTCAACATGACCAAAATTCCTTTATGTCTCTAAGCCTTATGTTTTTAAATTTGTATTTAATTTACATACAGCTGAACTTGTATATTTTTTATGTTAACATACATACAACTTTTTTTTTTTTGAAATACGAACGATTACCACCATTTTAATATTTAAATATTTCACATAGAAAAGAAATCGCTAAATGCAAAATTTCTAGCTTCCATTTTATTTTTATTCCCTTTGAATATTATTTATTTTATTTGCAACGTTTTAATAGGAAAATATATTTTTTATTTATTTGTAATTTATTTTTATCGATATTAATGGTTGTCAGCACCAGAAATGTGATGCTGCTGAATTGCAAAAAAAAAAAAAAAAAAAAAAAAAAAAAAAAAAAAAAAAAAAAAAATACTAGCGAAACAAACAAATTATTGCACGTATTTTATAATTAAAAAAATAATAATAATAAAGAAAAATGCCATTTTTTTATGTTTATGTGTTGGATATATAAGAGAAAAATAATTTTCTACAAAGTCAAAGGCAACAAACAGAATTTAGTTATTCAGTTTTTTTATGTTTTATTATATTTTAGCAGCAAGCACTCAGCTAGCTAGCCTTTTTTGCTTGCTCTCTGTCCATAAATTGATTTTAAAACGTGAAAAAAAGAAATTAAAGAAAGCAAAAAGGTTTTTTTTTGCGTTTATTTCTTAAAGGAAAAACGAAAAAAAAAATCTGCAAAAATCAAATACTGAAATAGTTTTCCAGTTACGTTTTGTTTCTTTTATTTTTTTTTTAAGGAAATTCTTTCTTTCTTTAATTTTTGCACCTTTAATATTGAATTTAACATTGAACTTTCAATAGACTTGATTTAGTTGTTTATAAATATCTGAAGGAAATGTGGCCCAACGTAACGTCATTAAATTTAATTGATTTTAAATACAAGTATCCAAAATTTATTTATTTGTTTCTCTCATTTACGTGGACAAATTAACACAACTGCTTAGACCGACTGCCTAGCAACACAATATAAACCGAGGCGACTGCCCTTGGAAAATCACATCAAAGACGAATTCGCTTTCTTTCAAATTGTTTTAAAAAAAATTTGTAAAATTCGTAATAAAAAGCTACTTTTTTTACTATGATTATGGCCCATTATTTTTTTAAATAGTTTAATTTTTCCATTTCAAATTGTAAAGTGAAAAAATTCGCTAATGCGGTCACCTTGGGTAGATTCGCCTGGATATAAACTAATAAAAAAAGTGACTTGTGGAGTAATGGCAGTTGACTTTTTCTATGGGATTACTTTAACGATCCATACACCACAGCAGCATACATGTTTTATCAAATGATTTAGTCGTGAATGAGCATTTTGTGTGATTGTATCAAATAGATTTTGGTATTTTGCTGATGATACCAGTTTTCAAAAATGTTTCTTTAATAAAATGAATATTTTACCACTTTGTTATTAGCTCAATCACTTGATTGCGCGCTAATGCTGGCAGCTTTATATATCACTTATTTATTTAAATAGTGAAATAATTTAAAAAACATTATGATAAATTTGCTGGCCTTTTTATGTAATAAGAAAAATATTTAAATATCCTATTCTCTTTTAAATAATTTTTGTTTTATAGTAAATCTAATTATTTTTTCTCTTAATTTTTACAAATTAGTTACCTAAATTATTTTTCTTTTATAATTTCAGGTAAGCTGTTGCTAAATATTTGATTCCATTTTATATTTTTCGTTTATTGGTAAGTTGATTTAAAAGTTCATTAAAGCAACTGTAATTAACAGCTGTGTGTTTAAAAATATTTATAAAAATGATGTTTAATATCTGATAAAGTAGAAAAAATTCCTCGTGTCATCTGTCTCTGCAGCACCATAGCACAGTAATCAGTTTTAATATAAAAATTAGCAAAAAAAAATAAAAAATATAAGAGTAAAGAGAAACTTACTCAGCAGTTATGATTCATTACTACAAGTTTTCAATGTTTAAATTTTGGTTTCACTTGCCCTTAGTATCTTAAGCAATTACTCCATTTTGGATTTAAAGTCTAGCCAAAAGCTGATTATTTGCTCCTCAAAATGCTAATTTTAACTACTGGGCCCACATCATCACATTTGATATCGGATGAAAACTATAGTAAGTTTTGTGTTTCTGTAATAAAAAATTTTAAATTTCGATACGAGTTGCTCGACATCGAATGCGGTGATTTGACCTTGCTAACTTATGACAATGTCTTAAGAAAATTAAGAACTTAAAAAAATGATTTAAACTGTCTGTTATTACTGTGGTTATTTACCCATTTCCAAATTTTGCTAAGAGGGCTGTCACACTTAGCAAGTGGCCTGCGCAACTTTCGTGCTTGTAGATGATCGGGTTGAGGGGAAGAGAATTTTTTTCTTTTTCAGTACACACCTACTCGTACTCGGCAATTATGTATGTGTGTGTTTATGTTTTTTATTTGTTGTATTTTGTATTGTTTTGTGAGTGAGTGAGTGAGTGAAACAACATATAAGAAATAAAAAAATTTTAAATTTTAAGCAAAAGAAAACAAACAAAAAACGGTTGAACGGTTGCCAAGTTCCAAAGGATATACAAAAATATTAAAAACCTACTCGTTTAAGTCCCTTGTTAATTTTGAAAAAGGCTCTGAATTTCTAATTTAATTTTTTTTAAATAGTTATTCAAATCGAAGCGAAAACACTTGTGTCTACTGCAACTACTGGGTTCCCAAGAAGAACTTTGTTTTTCAAAGGAAAGAATTTTTTTTAATAAAAAAAAGCATTACTCTTAAATTTGTATAAAGTATTTTTTTCTTTAAATTAAAATGAAGGCGCTATTTAGAGCATTTCTATATTAAAGTAGTTTTACGTTCATATGGGAGTGTACGTGTGTGTGTGATCTTGACTATTGTAAAGTTATTGATGAAATCTATTTGGGTGGTGTATCTAACAGCTCAACATGTGCATGTAGTAATTTTTTTTATTTTTATTTAAAATGCTGTTACCACAATTTATCTTTAAGAAACCAACTGCTTTATAAGTTTCACAATTTTTTTTCTTTTAAATAAGAAAAAAACAATAAACTACAACCCCCCATCATAACAGCTCATTTTTATCTGCACTAACATGCTGAGGGCAGGATGGCGGTAATTATGGATTAGAGGTCAGTTGTTAAAATTTTTTTTTTTTTTTTTTTTTTTACTTTTTGTGTTATGTCAAAATGTTAAGCAGCAGACTTATTTTTAGTAAATTATAGTTATTTTTATAACAACAACAATGAGCTGTTTATACCGTTAAATAATAAAACAATTTGTTTTGTTGTAAAATAATGAAAATGTATTTTTGTTTTCTTTATAATTTTGTTTTAAAATGCTGAACTATAATTTACTTTTAAAATTTAATTGCGTTCATTTTGTTTCTTCAAAATAAAAATTGAAAAAAAAACCGGGCTCAACCGGGATTTGAACCCGGGACCTCTCGCACCCAAAGCGAGAATCATACCCCTAGACCATTGAGCCTCTTGTGAGATGGCTTTCAAATTTTGTCTAGTTTAATTAAATACGACTTTGATTTAGCAAATTTGGTTATTTATATTTGCTTGCATATTAAGGGCTACTCAAGCATACTTGAAAACCACACATCACTACAAACATTTATATTTTATAATTAGAAGTGCTTGTAAGCCATATCAAGTATGCTTGTGCAGCCCTTTAAATACATAGAAGCAAATTATCATGGGCTATAGTAAATTACAAACAATTGATTTAGTATAAGGGAATAAAGGATTTCAAAATCCTGAGTTTTGAAAATTAAAACACATAAGCCTGCTTGTACAACAAAACATATAAAAATCTTTTTTCGTTTTTGTTCAGTTTAAATTGTAGTGTAAAACCGAAGTCGACGATGACAACATTCAGTAGCAAACACCCATTCCGTTTGACATTTAAAATTTATTTATTAAACTGTTCGCTTAGAATTTAGTAAAAAAAAAAAAAAAATTTTTTATGACATATTTTGAAAATGATCTATAAGTTTGCTTTAAAAACAACGATGATTGTGAACATTATCTTTGAATTTTTTTTTTCATATGAGTCATTCATGTAATTTAATTGCTAAAAAAAAAAAAGCTTTTCAATTGATTCAAAATCATTTTTTGGCTTTAAAATCACATGTCCCAAAACAATAAGTCAGTCAAAACAGTCAAAAATTAAAATAAAAAAAAATTGTAAGTGTTCTTAGAATAAATTTCTAACTAACCACTATTTGGGTCCGAAATTTTAGCCAAAATCGTTTATTTTGGAAAGTTGTATAATGGGGCCTTACTGTTATTTCTAAAAATTCAAACTATAGTTATCTTATGTGTATGGAGGCTAGGCTGTACTATTTGATTAACAAATAATAATACTGAACAAATATGTAATTTAAAAGTTTAACAAAATATTAATCTTTATTTGTGCTTAAGTCCAGAAATTGTATTGGTTTTAAAATTTATTCTTTTACTCGTGATATTCTCAAAAACAAAGTTAACAAAGTATGATTTAAATATGAATTCGACTTGTTTTTTCTTGTATGATTCCACAATCCGTGATAATGTTGCTACATGGGCTTAAATAGTTTTTTTCTTGTTTTATAGAAATTATACAAGAAAATTTATTTATATTAACTTTGGCTTTGTTATTATAAAAAGTATATTCGGGCTCAACCGGGATTTGAACCCGGGACCTCTCGCACCCAAAGCGAGAATCATACCCCTAGACCATTGAGCCTCATGTCAATAAAAATCAATATATAAATTTTCCTAACAATAACGTATTGTTGGCCAAAAACAGACATTTTAAAAAAGCTTTTTTGCTTAGCCAAATATAACTTGTAAATACAAATATATCTAAAGCATTTATATGTATGTGTTTAACCACATTTTATAAAATTTTATTCATAAAAAAAAATTTAACTTATAAAAAGTCTATAAATATTTTATAAACAAATAAAATTAAAATGCAATTTATAATGGGCCATAATCATAGTCACAAAAAAGTAGGCTTTTATTAAGAGTAGAGTTTTTTTTCATAAGAATTTTATGAATTAAAGCCGTTTTTAAAAAGATACCAACTTTATTGTGACTATGATTATGGGCTAATATCTTTAACTAAATTTAACTTTTTCAAGTTTTAATAATAAAATAATTTAAATAAATGCTTTACACCATAGCACACCTGTGCCACATTTATCTTCTCTAAAACTTAAAATTGCTTGGTAATATTCAAAGCATATTTCAAGGAGTTTCTTTAAAGTAAAACAACTAAAATGGTCATGATTAATCAATTATCTACCGTGGTCTTGCGGTAAAGTAGTGATTTCAGAAAACTAAATTTTTTTTGCATTTTATATTATTAAAATTTTTGAAGATAATCTAAATTGGCCTTTTGTAAAATTTATTTATAAAATGGATGTATTCTACGGAAGATCTTTGCTTAAATAAAGATCTTTTAAGCAATCGCTGCACTTGAATTAATTTGATGATTAAAAATTTTTTTTACTGTTAAAAAATCTATCAAGCTTAAATTTTATTTTTAATTATTTCTTGGCTTCAATTTTAATTTAAAAAAAAGTATGCCAATTAAATAAAAAGTAAAATTCAATATGGTCTCTCCTATTTACTGAATAATCAAGTTTAATGTGACAGCAAACGTTTTAAATTTGTATATCCTTTCGTTAACTAATAAACACTAGAATTACCAGACCAGTCATTTTGACCTGGGCATGCAATTTTAATTCAAAATTACTACCCCATATAACATTTGCTTTTCGAAATGATGTTACGACCTTTGTAGTTACATATAATAAGTAGAGAATACATTTTATGAACTTAATATTACTAAAAAAAAATTATTAAAAAAATATATTTTTTACTATCGACATCTGGTATAAATCAGTCAAAGTGACTGATGGAAGTGAAGAAATGCATGATTTCGGGGGAATCATGAGACCGATGCAGTACATAACGTTCGTTCCGTTATTGGCATAGTGCCGATTACGCCATTTTTACTAGATGTTTAATAACATTTACTCGCAAATGCACGAGGCACGAGCTTCGTTCAACAGAAATAAAATCTTAGTGCAAAAGATCTCTCAGATTTTATTTTATCTTAAAACTTTTAAATATAAAAAAAAATAATTTTTACCTACACTCGTCGCAATAAAATAAAAATTTTAATATTTTTCATAATGGAACACATGTTTATTAAAAGATTATTTATAATACGAAATTAACATTATATACTCATACATATGTATTTACATTTACAACAAAATTTGTGTTTACTTTGAATGTCAAAGTATTTTATTTTGAACTTAAAACAATATATAAAATTTAAGTAAATTAAAAAAAAACGTTTATTTTGTGTAGAAAATTTTAATTTTGAAGTTGAGAAAATACAAAAAAAAAAAGTTATTAAATTTCACATGTGTGTAAAAATTGGGTTCTGGAAATTACACTTATACAATCTAATTTTTTTAAATTTAAAAATTATTTTTTTATTAAATCTGTGACAATCGCTAACGCCTTATTCACTTATTTTAGAGAATGACAACTTTAAAAGCTTTTATAAAATTATTTAGATTTTATCAAATGATATATTTTTCTCCAACTACCCTGAACCAGATCTCGAAGTAATACGAAAGCGGTCCCGGGATGGAACACAATTTCAAGGAAATAAAGAGGTTTTTTTATCGGTGAGCCCGACATTTCACGCGCTTTGACGACCAACCGTGTTTGCAGTAATGCAGATTCCCGCCACAATAATAAAGTTATTAAGTTAATTACGACAAGTCAATTTTTACTTAAGCGAAAATACCTAAGTATCTAAATTTTATCTGAAATTTGATTTGAAATCAATCAATAAATATAATAGAATTTAAATTGAAATTTCGATCGACATCGTGGCCAGTTTTTTAAACTAATTCAATGCTTTATTATTAGAACACTGACAACAAAAATCAATTTTTTTATAAAGTGTTTATTGGAATTTATGACTTTGTTGAACAACTACACTCATCAATTTAAAAAAAAAAAAAAAAAAACAGTATTTCTCTCTCTACTATAATATTTTATATATTTATTTTATATCAGGCAAAATGAATCCACAACAATTCTGAGATTCATTAAGAGCCTTGGATAGCTTTAGTTGGCTATTGAGCTTCATTATTACGGCGTGTACGGGCCATCATAATATGATTTTGTTATTAATTATTTTATAATATCTAGTTCCTGATGCACTTTTTAATTTGCTCTCTTAATATTTCTTAGTGAAAGGCATTTTATCAACCATGTATTCAATATTTAAAATAATTAAAATCAACTCCAGAAACTGTGTAACAGAAAAGGAAATTGAAAATTTTTTATAAATATCCTGAATATACAATTATTATTATTCAGATTTTTAGCTGTATGTTTTTGTAAATAATATGACTATTTTATTAAGCTTGAGGTCTTATTTTGAAAAAATTTATTTTTATATCAATATTTCGCTCCAATTTGTGTAGCTTTTTCAGGATATAATTATAAATTTATAATAAATAAATATCGATATAAAAATAAATTTTTTAAAAATAAGAGCTCAAGCTTTATAAAATAGTCATATTAGTTAGAAGAAAAAGGTCAAATAAAACTAACAATAGTCATATGTGAGAGACTTGTCATATCAAAAAGTCATATATAATTCGATTTTATATATGGTTTGTAATCAGCTGTGTTTTGTAGATAAAATCGAAAAATTTTTTAAATCAATAAAATTTCTATTTTGTGTTCTGCAAAAAATGGTTAAAATATTTAAACATCAAAGTCAAGTTTTTTTGTTTAAAAATTTATTTGCTATTGTCGGAAATTGGTTCTTGTTGTGATGTCCATGAAAATTTGGCCAAAAAGTAAATTTAATTCATTAGCAAAAATTTGAAAAAAAAAAAAAATTTCATACTGTTTTTTAAATAAATTTTTTATTTTAACTTAAATATATCAAAGTGTATGTAACTTTACTAAAATGATTAATAAACTTTTTAAAATTTTATATTCTAATTGAATTTTTCATATTTTTTAGTCATTTATTACATTATTAAAGAGTTTGTTTATTCGATTGTAAAACGAATAAAGTTATGTGAGTTTGGTTTAGAAAACACCAATGGGATTTGATTGTCAAAACGAACATTTTTTTTCTAGGTTTGTTGGGAGAACAGGAACGCATAATAACGTTCAAACGTACAGGTGTGTTTTTACTAATGGGCTGAACAAGATAAAATAATACATATATTTGTAATGTTGTGTATCTTTCAAGTATGCTTGTGCATTGCTTTAGTTTTTACCTCTGATTACAAACCCCACTCTAGAAAAGTAACAGAAAGGCCAAGTTACTGCCGCTACTTAAAACTTTTTTAAAGCAATTATTGTCAATATAACTTATACCTCTTAAATCTAAACATAATCATAGTCAATATTTTTTTTAAAAACCATTTGAAATTCATGAAATTCTTATTAACAAAAGTCAGCTTTTAATAAAAGCCTACTTTTTTTTTGGGCCATGATTATGGCCCAATAGCTTTTAAGTATAACCTACAAATTATCAAATTGTTTTTGTTAAAAGTTAAGCTTTATTTATTTAAATAAACAATTTTTGTTTAAAAAATATGGCTCCAAATTATCGCATTCGATATGAAATGAAATCGAAATTTTGGTCATTTTGTATGAAATTGCGATTGAATTTGCTCGATATTGAATGTGGCGATTTGGCTGCTAAAAGTCACCATTCCTAAGTTTTGCATTCAACCGATGTCAATGACTTTTCAACACTCTATATATTTGGCTGATTTCACATGGAAATAGCATCCGCTTTAAGAAATATTTTCCATACGACTTGCAATCATTTAAATCATTAGTTAATAAAGAATATTATACAGGTCTGTTCTGAAAATCGCATGATTTCAAATCACATGTGGTTTTGAAATCACATGTGTGATTTTGCGCTGTTCTGTAAATCACACTGCTTTTGTATTTTTCTGTGATTTTATCTATTTCAAAGCACAAAAAAACAGCTGATTCTTTTGTTTTGTTCACAAAAGAAAGCACAAGAGCAAATAAAAAATTATACAGCAAAAAAGGCGTCTGTATTTTTTTTTTTAATTTTTAAGTGTTTTTCTTTTATAAAACAACTAATTGTTCTTCAAAATTAACAAAGAACACATTAAATAATTTATTTAAGTAATTTATTTCAACGTTCGTTCTATAATAGCCGGGAATATAACCAAATGATTTGAAAACGTAAGTGCCTTAGCTGAACGTTTTGAAATCACAAAATTATGTGCACAGAACACCTTTTTTGTGCTTTCAAATCACATTGACAAAATGTGATTTTCAGAACATGCCTGATAGACTGTATTGGAAGTTAATTATGAACTTGAGTGCTCATTAAACATAATTTTAAAAAAGTCTGCCATTTTTTTAATTGTATTTGTGTGACTGTGTTATGTGTATGCCATTTTGAGAGAAGTTTGTTGTTTGTAAAATTAATATTCTGTTTTTATATCCTAGTCTATCAAATTATTTAGAAATTATGTGTGAAAATTACAAATTTTCTGAAAGGCTTGTTCGCTCGTGTTACAGAAATAGCACATAAAATTCTCCTATTGATAGTTGTTACGCTGTTCCATAAAATTGTAGTTTTTTCTTCTTATAAATTTTATTGAAATTTTTACAAATTTTGTTTTATTAAAAATAAAAATAAAGTACTCAAATACTTAACAAATAATGATGTGCTGTTTATTAAAAAACGAACAAGCAGATCGTCTAGAAAATTTGCATGAAAATTACTCTAAAAAAATAATGTAATGTTTACAGTAAACGAGCCATACCTTCGCTGACACTCTTATTCAAAAAAAAATTGACCTGCTTGTATTCAAAGAAAATTAATGTAGACTTCAAATCGATATTATGACAAATTTTGTATTAAAAATATGTCATAATTTCTACTTAAAATCGTTATTAGTCATTTTGAATACCAACCCTAGATTTTAAACTAAAATTTATAAAAAAAAATTATATAAAAAATTTCGATAATAATTACTTTAAAGTCTATGGATAAGAGGGTCAGTTTTTAAAATATTTTTTAGTGTTTCTTGTAAAAATTTTTTAAACGATTAAATTGTTCGTTTTCTATAAACATCACATTTATGTGCTGTTTTTCCAAACGATTAACTCGTCTAGAAATTTTTGTAGCAAAATAAACTCAAAAAAATTTATTATTTCCATAAAAATTTTCAAAACGATCTTTTTGTTTGTTTGCTAAAACAAAAATACTACGAATATGCTGAAGTCTTTGTTAATGGGCTGTTTAAATCATCTAGAATTTTTTTTAAGAAAATTTATTTATCAAAATTTTCTAGATGAAAACGCTTGTGATACAGAAACCTTTAATTTTTTTTTATAAAATTTCTCTATAATTTTGTTGTAATGTCTTTCTTTTTGCGATAAATTTTCTTTTGTTTGAAAGTGTTTTTTTAGAATAAAAATTTATTTTAACATTAACAATTAGGCTTATTAATAAATTATTTAAAAAAAAAAAAAAATTCATCCGTTAAGCACCAAAATAAATCGATAGCGCTTGAGAATTTTGTATCAATGCGTCTCAATTGAAAATATCATCCACTAATTCTTTTGTAATAATACGATGTGGTCTGGTGGGATTTACTTTTGGACGTTGATATAAACGAGCATTGATAACGTAAAGACGTGGAGACAGATCACAGCGTACATTAAACCACCAGTCACAAACAAAAACCGCCTGAGAAAATTGTGTGCCATTGGGGCAAAGAAATGAAGCCTGTCGTCCATCGATGTCACAATAATGCCAACCTGAAAATAATTGAAAATGTTATTGAATTGTTTTTGTTTTTTTTTTTTTTTATTAACATTATAAGCTTTATAAAATACATTATTATTATTACATTGTCATTTTAATTCTTACCCTGACACCTGGTCTCCATATCAGCAAAAAATCCTGGATATGGTTGTTCATCACAATAAAAATTTGTATACGGTATGGCAGATAGGATGGGATAGTCAACACCAGGACGGCCTAAAGGCAACAAAACAGAAAACATTTATTGAATGTACGTACATAAATAGTATAAATAAAATTAATAATAAATAAATCAATAAAACATTAACAAATGTACAGAAAAAAAATAATAATAAATTCAAATTTAAATTTAAAATGCACGTACTCGTACACACATGTTTTGCTGTAAATATAAAAAACAAAACACACAGGCAAACTCATGTGGACCCCATGTCCATCCATCAGCCAGCCAAGAAAATGAAATAAAAACGAAATTCATAACCGTAAAAAAATAAGCCAACAAAATACAACTTCACTTGCAAGTAATAGAGACAGCATTAGTAACAATCGTACATACTAATAAACCTCAATTTATTTTGGTGTTGGATGCACAAAAGTGTCAACTGCATTTGCATTGTGTGGAAATTCTCGTAATTTTTCATACAAAAAAAATTAAAAAAAAAAAAAAAATATGAAAAAAAAACCTTAAAAAAGTCAACCAAATTTCTCAAAAACGAAATATGGTTAAAAAAATTATTAAAGAACTAAAAACGAAATTGAAATACTCTAGAACAAAGAAACAATCAACACATACAGTGGTGTTAAAAAAATAGTTAAATCAAAGTACAACAACACAAGCGATAACAGACATTTTGAAGAATCAAGCAACTAAAATGTGCCTGAAATTGGAATAGAAAAATGTGCTTAAAATATAAGAAAAGTCGGTGTAAAAACTAAATTTGGTATCTATTTGTTGAAAATATTTAAAACTTTGTTTGCAAAAGATGAAGAAAATACCTTACCACTCATAGGCGATTTTTAAGATTAAAAAAAAATGAGCTAAAGAACTTGTTCTCAATTTTGCGTAAAAACCAAAGTAAAAAATGTCAACTTTGGCAATTGGGAAAGAAAGCAGTGCAAATGAACCGAGAAGGTGTCATTGATAATTCTATTGGACATTCTAACACATTGACAATAATAGGTGAAAATATTGAAGCAAAAAATATTTATGACTATTATTAAGGTGGCTCAGAAAGTCTGTTGGCAATATGCTAATATTTTTTTTTTAATTTTTTTGTATGCGATCTGTTTTATATTGACTTAAACAGCCATTAATTTTTGTTTTAGTAACACAATCATACATTCATACTAAAATAAAATTTTTTTTACTCATCGAAAATTGTTGACCTAAATTAAATTAAACTTTCGAGTCGTTTGTATGGAAGACCCTCAATGTTTTAAATAATTTTCATACAGAATTTCTGGCTGGTCATACATTAACATCACATTGAACTTATTCAATTTTATTGCCGACTGTATATGAAGTACATATGGTACTAACATAAACAACTTCCCAGACATCCCAGTGAAAAATTACATATAAAGCTTAAGATGAAAACAAACAAATTTTTTCTATCCTTCAAAATATTTAAACCAAAAGAATACATTTTGCTAAGTTTTTCCTTTAATTGAAATATTTTTAAAATTTTTTACTGGGTTATTTTGATAGTTGTACACATGCCCCTGGCTTGTCTTTATGACTGCGTGCCTGCCGCCTATTGTCGTTGGCGCACAAAGTCTGTTAATAAATGAATTTACGAGTGAATGCACTTCAAATTCGGTCGTAAAAAATTGTTTGGTAAAAATTTTTGAATATTTTTTTTTCTTATGTGGGCAAGACAGGCAGGCAGCAGGCATTTGAAAACGAATAATAGCAGGAGAGGAAGAGTAAATGAAAAATGCATTTATTTACTGGAAAATCTACAAATTAAAAAGAATTGATTTGCGCTTGCTATTGCAATGAACCTAACGAAATGCAGGCAGAGCAAATTAAAAAAAAACCCAAAAACACTAGCTGTACAGATACAGCAAGAAAAAATGCGTTAAATTTGCAGCCAGAAGAAAAACAGTCTCTTTTTTTGTTAAATGTTGTTGACATAAACACTAACAAATGCAATAGACTACATGGGTATAAAAAAAGCTAAAACTGCACTGTTGTGCCAATTGGAATATTTTAGGAACTGCATATTATATCGAAAATAAACATGTATGTGAAAACTAAAATCGAAAAAAGTCTATAAACAACAACCGCTGTGAGAAACGGGGAATGTTTCGTGGTAGATATTCATTACCAAAAATTAAATACATTCCTCAGTTAGGTTAGGTTGATACTAAAGGGCTGCAAAAGCATACTTGAAAGCCACACATCAATACAAACATGTGTAATATTTTATATTATAATAAAAAGAGAAAGGGATAGCGAATAGAAGCATTTTAACAAAGCGGAAGGATAAGAAATAAAAAGAAGATTAGAATAAGAAAAGAAGAAAAAGAATAAATTAAAAAAAAAGAAAAAAGGAAAAAGAAGAAGAGGAGGAAGAAATGAAGAAGAGGAAAAAAGAAAAGAAGAAGAGTAGGAAGAAATTAAAAAGAAGAAAGGAAGCAGAAGTAAAAAAAATTAAAAAGGTTATTAGAAGAAAGGAAGAAGAAGAATGGAAAATGAAGTGGAGAAGAAGAAAAAGAGAAAGAAAATAGAGGAGAAGAAAAAAGAGAAAAAAATAAGAGAAGAAAAAGAGAAAGAAAATAGAAGAAGAAGAAAAAGAGAAAGAAAATAGAAGAAGAAGAAATGTAGAGGAAGAAAGGAAATATAAGAAGAAAAGAAGAAGAAAGAAAGGCGAAGAAGAAAGTAAGAAGAAGGAGAGGAAAAGAATTAGTAAAAGGAGAAGAAAAGAAAAAGAAGAAGAAGAGAGGAACAAAAAAGAAGCCGTAGAAGAAAGGAAGCAGAAAAATAAGAATTATAAAGAAGATTATAAGAAGAAAAGAAGATGAAGTGAAGAAGAAGAAAAAACAAGTAGAAGAAGAAAGGAAGAAATAAAGAGAACGAAATTAAGAAGAAGAGGAAGGAAAAGAGAAAAAAGAGGAAGGAGAAGAGAAAAAAGAGGAAGAAAGGAAATAGAAGAAGAAAGGCAGTAGAAGAACTTAAATAGACGAATCCGAAAGGAAGGAGAAGTAGAAAATAAGATGAAAATGAAGCAGATAAAGAAGATAAGAAAGAGGAAAAGGAGAAGAAGAAAGGATAAGAGGAAAAAAAGAATTGAAATAGAGTAAGAAGAAAGGAAATAGAAAAAAGGAAGATGAAGAAAAGAAGAAAAGTAAAGGAAGATTAAGAAAGGAATGTAAAGAAAAATAATAAGAAAGAAAAAAAGAAAAAGAAGAAGAAAGGAAAAAGAATACGATAGGAAGAAAAAGAAGGAAGCAAAAGAAGAATTTGTAGAAGAAAAGAATCTGAAGAATAAGACTACCTCTTTCTATTATTATTTCCTCTCTCTTATTAACTCAAGAGTTAAGCCGGTTGTGTTCCCGTACTAAGAATACAAAAAAGACTACATTCCTACATTGTGCTTGTATCTTTTTAAAGGCTAATCTTCAAAGTTTCTTGGCTTATCCTCAAGAAAAGTTTGGGTTGTATATAAAACAGGGGCACTGTTATCCTCAGAGTATTAGGTCAGCAGTACATATGTATATAAATGTAGGTGTGTTTTGCTGTTTGTCCAGGCAACTTTTATCTCTTTTTTCTTTTAATTTTTTTTTATTTTTAAAGAAATCAGTCTATTTAAAAGAAAGAATTGTATTTTGGGGCATCTCATGAGTAAATGCATTCTTGGTATTAATGTAAAGGCAGCGACTTAATGTTCCTCGATACAAATAAAAATTTTATTTACAAGTTTTGTTGACCCTTTATTATTATTAAAAATAAAATTTTTTAAAAATAAAATTTTATTCTTGTCTCATATTTCGGAAAAAAAATTTTTTAACTTAAACTCCATATAAAATCTTTCTTTTTCTCATTTCCTACTGGTATTGTTAATGTTAAGGTATAAACAAAACAAGTGATATGGAAAAGGAGTTAAATGGATTCAAAACAACGTTCATTTGCCTTCGGGTCTGTTTTAAAGCTCAATTATTATTTAACCATATTGTTTTGTTGTTGTTATTGTTGTTGTATTCAGTATTAATTTTTTTTTTTCAATCGACTACGAATTTGTGTCCATATGGCAAGAAAACATTTATTTAAGTCTATTTATGACTATAAAAATAAAACTTGGTCAGTGATATATTTAAATATTTAACATTGGGATTTTATTATTATTTTTATTTTTTAAATAATTTGTAGAATAAAAATGCTTAAGAGTTTATTTTAAAATTTCTCTGTAATTTTTTTTTCTTCTTTTTTTTAATGTATTTTTATTAATTAAAATGACAAAGTGTGTGAATAGTTTGCTTACCAGGTATTGACTTTCCAAGTTCCAAATATTCTCTAACCGATGGACTTAAAAAATTGGTGGGTATTTCTGGTAGATCCTTTTCTTGGCTACCACTATCATCGCTTTCTAAATCTTGATGAGGTTCAGGCTCAAAATGTACCGGATCTGGTGCTCTAACTCTCTTGGCACGTTTTGAGCGGGTAGATTCACGGCAATCTAAAAAAAAATGGAAGTTTAAATATTATAGAAAAATTTATATGTATAAAAAATATTATTCAGTTTAATTAATATGGCTATTTTATTAAGCTTGAGGTCTTATTTTATAAATTTATTTTTATCTCGCAAGTTGGAGCGAAATATCGATATAAAAATTAATTTATAAAATAAGACCTTAAGCTTTATAAAATAGCGATATTAATTAAAAAGAAAAAAAAAAACAAATAAACTAACAAATAAATATTACTCAATCTTAAGATTTTCATTAAAAATCATTTAATTTTATTTTTCAATATTTCATGATCTAATATATATATATATACACTGCCGCTCATCTGATTAGGTTTGGCATTAAAATAATTTTGTTTACCATCTCTGTCTAAAACTAACGCATAAACTAGTAATACAATTGGTTTTATTACGAAATTGCATGTATACCTAAAATCTTTGCAAAAAATCTAACGGGAATATTGTGCCGTTATCTTAATACATGCTGTAAAAGAAATATTGTATTAAAACGAAGCATTTTTTTAAGCTCATCAGAATAGGTTTAACAACAAAAAACAAGTGAAAGATTATTTTTGTAAGTTTTTTTCGATAAAATAACAATTGTTTTATTAAATTAGTTTAATATTTTATAAATTAGTAGTGTGTGCTTCCACCTTTATTCAGAATGACTTCGAATATTCTTTTTGGCATTGAATCATAGAGTTTGGCCAGATAATTCAGGTTGATTTCGCTCCAGGCTTCTTGAATGGCAGCAATCAAGTCATTTTTGTTTTTGAATTGACGGCCCGACTCGTAAACCTTACGTGAAAGAAATCCCCATACATTTTCAATAATATTAAGGTCGGGAGAATAAGGAGGCCATTGCAGTAAACCCACATTCTGCCCATCAATCCACTGTTTCACCAGCCTTGCAGTATGAATTGGAGCGTTATCATGTTGAAAAGTCCATGAAATGGATCCAAAGATGTCATTGAATAGTGGAAAAGCTTTTTCGAGGACTCCTTTATAATTTACTGCATTCATTTTCGTTGAAAGAAACTGCAGTTCAACTGTGCCGTAATATGAAATAGCACCCCACACCATAACACCACCTGCACAGCTATGATTTCGCTTTAAATAAAGTTCTTCCTTACGGAGATCATGGAAATAGTAATTAAAACCATCAGGACCATCCAGATTGAACTTTTTTTCGTCTGAAAAGACAACACGTTTCCATTCGTCCTTCCAGGTCATGTAATTTTCAGCAAACTTTAGGCGGTATTCTTTACTTTGTAGTTTCAATCTTTTTAAGTGTTTGGCATTTTGAATGACTCGCTTTACAGTCGCTAAACTAGCTTTAGAACCAACTTTTTCCTTTATTTGTGTCGCTGATTCCTTCGAATTGGAGGCAGATCTAACGATCGCTCGTCTTTCACTTGCTGAAGTTGCTCTATAAGTGCCTCCTTTCATGTTTTTTCCATAGGTATTTTCATTTCGTAAGAAATTACTCACACAATTTTGGCTTTTGTTAATTTTTTTTGCAATTTCATTGTGAGAAAGACCTCCTTCTGCGTAGATTTTAACTTTGACCCTTTCGGCTTCAGATAAAGGTTTTCCACGACCCATTTAAATTACAAATTTTTGTAACAGTTTAGAAATTAAAAAAAAGTTATTCAAAACAACGCACTCGCGGTCAAACGTTAGTGTAAACTAATACAATTAGTCGTAAACCTATTCTGATGAGCTTAAAAAAATGCATCGTTTTAATACAATATTTCTTTTACAGCATGTATTAAGATAACGGCACAATATTCCCGTTAGATTTTTTGCAAAGATTTTAGGTATACATGCAATTTCGTAATAAAACCAATTGTATTACTAGTTTATGCGTTAGTTTTAGACAGAGATGGTAAACAAAATTATTTTAATGCCAAACCTAATCAGATGAGCGGCAGTGTATATATATTTTTTTTTTTTTTTTTTTTTTTTTTTTTTTTTTTTTTTTTTTTTTTTTTTTTTTTTTTTTTTTACTGAAGCTTTTCATAAGCTTATAAATAATTTCTGTTAGGGCAATCAAAACAAATATGTGTAGTTTTCTTCGTACATTATCTGCCAATAATTTATTAAAAACTTTTAAATTAATCATTTGCGTATTGTAAACAATTAATGATTTACAATTCATGTATTAATGTCAAGATTAAATGCAATTGCATTTTTTTTTTTCTTTGAAAAAAGTTAATCCTATAACCCATCAACCTAGTGCCAATCACATTAACATCATTATCCAAGCAGCCGCAAGACACACTTTACAACAAACCACAAATTGCTGTTGTTTCTGTTTTTATTCCCTTCGTGGTAAGATGAAGAGGGGGCGCTAAATGATACCGTGACTAAATAATTTCCTTAAATTAAATTCTCTGTTTAGAGATAGAGATAAATTAATTAATAAATGAGTTGTGATATTTTGTTATTCGAAAGAAGTATCCATTACACAAAAAATATAAATTATTTTCTTTTGATTAACGATCTTAATTTATGGAATTGGTATTACGTAATTTTATTTTCGTTTTTCGCTTTTACATTTTTTTATAAAAACTAAAATGGTTAGTGGGACCTCTAATTTTTTTTTTCTTTTTTCTGCAATTCCAGTATTTTGCTTAACACTACAGTCACACGATCAAGTTTTTTTATAATTCTCTTTCAAGAAACTTACACATACTGCTTGTCAAAATTCACAAAAATTGAAAGCTGTGACGTAGGCTGCACGCAATTTCAAAGCAAGTTTTTCAACAAGATGTTTTTTTTAACCTCTTCCACCGACAGTTTTGTTTCGGCGGAAATAGAGTTATATGCCTTAATTTTTAAATCATTCGGTCTATATGCAGGAATATTCATGTTCCACAGAACTTCATGGCTTCTGTATAACTCTTATGAACCGCAAAACGTCGTTATATTTGTTTAATTTGTTCACAAACATATTTAAAAAAAAAAAAAAAAAACAAAATACTGGCGGCAGAATAAGAATTCAAATTTGGAATAAAAAAACTGCAGTCAGCTGTTTTCTTGACTGTAATTTGAAACACTCAATTGAACGTAAAATTGAAAGCAAATTCTCAGCAAAATTTTAAAAATGAGAAATTTTAAAATTTGAATGAAAACTTGATCGTGTGACACCCAAGTAACTGATTGGTATACTAATTTATTTAGCGTAATTTTACAGAAAGATTTTTATATTTTTTTTCTTTCTTCTAAAAAAAGTACTACTCGTATTAATAAAGGGTGTTTTTTTATAGACGTATAGAACTTTAAGTTGGTATTACTGTTCAAGATGGCGACCGATTTAACAGCTGTCAAGTGATTTATTCTCAGTTTGGTTTGACAATTCATTATGAATAGCCAAACGATCAAGTAAAGCGTAGATTCGTTGAATGGGCCCAAAACGCGATTGCCGTTGTTCCCGATTTTCATAAGCGAATTTTGTTTAGCGATGAAGCGCACTTCTGGTTGAATGGCTACGTCAACAAACAAAACTGCCGCATTTGGAGTGAAGCTAATCCTCAAGTGTATGTCGAAACACCGTTACATCCAGAAAAACTGACTGTTTGGTGCGCTTTATGGGCTGGTGGAATCATTGGTCTGTACTTCTTCAAAAACGATGATGGTGATCGGTATAGAGCAATGATTACTAACTTTTTCATTCCTGAATTGAACAACCATGATGTCCAGGAGCTGTGGTTCCAACAAGACGGCGCAACATGTCACACAGCTCGTGCCACAATCGATTTATTGTTTGGTGACCGCCTAATTTCACGTTTTGGACCTGTGAATTGGCCTCTAAAATCTTGTGATTTAACACCACTAGACTACTTTCTGTGGGGCTATGTAAAGTCATTGGTCTATGCGGATAAGCCACAAACGCTTGACCATTTGGAAGACAACATTCGCCGTATTATTGCCCATATACGGCCACAAATGTTGGAAAAAGTCATCGAAAATTGGACGTCCAGATTGGAATACATCCGAGCCAGCCGTGGCGGTCATATGCCAGAAATCATATTTAAAATGTAATGCCACAAGATTATTTTTCGGATAAATAAAATTCATGTCAATCGAATAATCCATCGTTGTTTTATTGCAATTTAAAGTTCTATACATCTAAAAAAAACACCCTTTATTAATATTATGTCCAGTGTTATTGATACTATTCTATCCTTATTAGCCATTTGTGTCGTAAGACAAAAAAAGAAAAACTCCCAGCAAAATTGACAAATGAATAATTAATTTCCCTCTTGCTTACAGTGGAAGTCGTTAAAATTCACACTAAAATGTTTAAAAATTTTTTTTATCTTTTTTTTTCTACTAATATTTGCTCAGTATAAAAATATAGTCATTATTTATTGTTACGGTGTGTTATTAAATACAAATTATTAACTTTGTATTTGTAATAGAGGGAAGCAAAACAATAAAAAAAAACAGCAAACGCAAACATGAATGTGTACATTTGTGTGTATACCTTGTACATAATTACATATCTAAATAGTTAATGAGTTTCTTATATATTTTTCTCTTCAATTTGCAACTTAAACAAATAAAACTTAACAAGGTCAACAGCCATTAAAAAAATTCAAGAAAAAAAAAAATACAGAAGCGGGTAATGTTGAAATATTACATCATCGTCATACTTAAAAAAAATTATTTATGATTTGAAATTTTCACCAGCAACATAAAAAATATATAATTTTCATTTTTGTCAATATTTTAAGAACTTAAAATGGCTATTTTGTTAAGCTTGAGGTCTTATTTTTCAAAAATTTATTTTTATATCGATATTTCGCTCCAATTTTTTTAGCTTCTTCAGGATATAATTATAAATTAATTTATAATATAATTATATCCTGAAGAAGCTACAAAAATTGGAGCGAAATATCGATATAAAAATAAATTTTTGAAAAATAAGACCTCAAGCTTAACAAAATAGCCATTTTAATTAAAAAGAAAAAGGTCAAATAAAACTTACTAATAAATATTTTAAGAACTTTTATGTAAGCGAAAAGGTGGTGGCAAAAATCGTCAGTGATCATCAGATGATATTCAATTAATTTTAGCAATAATCATGTTTAGCTTAAGCTGTAAAATCCTAATTTTACGCTTTTAAATAAAAATAATACGTAATTTTGGGCAATTTGTTGCAATTTCCTGCAAGAACTTTATAAATATAAAAAATTTAATTTTACTAATATTCAAATATAGTTTGGCAATAGGTCATTAATTAATAAAACAAATAATTTGAAATTATATAATTTCTGTTAAATTTTTGTTTTATTTTTTTTTCCAATATTTCGATCAACATCGTTGATCATCTTCAAGGAATCTAAAATATAACAAATTTACACTTTTATTGTAATTAATTATATTATATTTAATTTAATTTAATATTCACATTTTTAAAGTTTTAACAAACACTAATTAACTTGGTTATTTTTGGTTTGTTGTTATTAAATTAAATTATAAGACTGAAACATGTCAAACTAAGCAAGAACTGCAATTTTATATATTGAGTTTTACAAAATTAATTAGGCTACCTTAACCATTAAGTTGTAGCAACTACTTTTAAAGAACTCGCCTGGTTGTTATCGTAACCTTTTCAATCCAAGCTAAAAGGTTTTACTTATTGAAATTTTTTAAATCAAACAAAATTTTGAAAATAAGGTGTGGGATACTTGATGAGCACATTTTTGTTTTTAATCAAAAATTGTGCTTATTAATTAATATTTAAGGATACACTGAAAAAAACCCTTGTTTTGTTTTTGTTTCTAACATACTTGTACATGACATGATCAATAAATAATTTAATCACTAAAAAATAATTAGTTTTGCAATCGCATATTATTGTATGTGTTTAAAGGATAGAATCTCTTTATTTTTTACAACATCATTTATTATTTATTAATTCTTGGTAATTCATTGTTATTACAATTAAAAAAAAAAAAACAAAAAGACGATACCATGGTGATTGCCACATGCTACCAAGTTGCATGTTGGCAATATTTTGTTTATTGCTGTTTACAAGGTTAACCTCGTTTCTCATACATGTCTTCTTAACCAAGATTTTGCAATAATTATTATTTTATATGTTTAAACAATTGTTTGTATACTTTGTTTCATGTTTTTGTTTTTTTTTTTTTTTTAGTTTTAATATTTTTGTATTTAATTTTGCTATAGAAAATTTTATAATTCAACAACAATTTGTTTGTTTGTTTATTTTTAGGTAAGATGTCGTTTTTTCTTTGTTTTTTATTGAACATGAGCATGTCGCACACAATTGGCTCACTCGTATACATTAATTAATTAGCAATTATGGTATTTGGTATCAGGTGAGTTTGAATATTATTCAAACAGCTTTTAATGTTATTAAATTTTGCTTAAAATGCAACTCTTTAAAAGTGTAACAATAAAGTCTGGGAATTTAAAGGTTTAATTGCCTGAGTTTATTTAAAGAAATTTCACGATTGATTTTATTTAAGAAAACTAAAAACTAAATTCATAAAATAAAGGTTTTATGGAATGCATATTTAAGTTAATTTAACTGCAACACCCCATTGGCCAGCAGATGATGGTTATTCTTACATATTTCAAAGAAAGTGCTGATCAGTCGCATGTTACAGTTAAATTACTAGCAATGGCCTATCCGTAAATACGCATTCTATAAAAGAAATAAAATTATAATTAAAAGCAAAGCCCTCTATTTCCATCGCAAATGAAAGCTCAAAAAAACTAGTCATTCATTTCGACCCCACTATCTTCCATTTAAAGTAGAAGCGATAATTTTCTGCGTAGCGGCGTCTGGCTAACTAACAACTAACTATTAAAACAATTCTATAACACTATGCAAAATCCTGCTCGTGTGGAATTTCTTCAGCAGAAATGACATGAAATACTACCACATGAGTAAAATCTATGTGGTATGGAATGACTTCTGTTGTTTCTGTCACGAACAAGAAACATCGGTATATATTCTGTGCGATTGCCCAGTAGTGACCACATGCAGAATGAGCTACTTTGGTTATGATGAATCCTACAATAATCACGAGATTAGTAAGGAGTAACGGATTTTAGTTGGGAACCGGGCTGCCCATAACAATAATAATAATAATACAAATATTAAGTTTTATTTGTTTATTTATCGGTTGACACATTAAAACAATTTAGACAGTCAGTTACTTGCATTTATTCGTATTTTATTATGTATTTATTTTTTTTTAAACTATAAAAAAAAATCATTCAAAATCTCAATGTTTGCAATTCGCATTTTTAATATTCATATCACGCTCTACGAAATATCCTTATTTAGGGGAAAATTTTTGTTTAAACTCTTAACGTTTATTTAACAGTAAAAATAGTTATGCAAGTTGTATAACACTTGCTAACTCCTAAATTATTTTTTATTTTTTTTTTCTATTTGGCATCTATAAATGTTTGTTTTGTACATTAATTACCACATTGTTTTCCCCCATTTACAAAAAAAAAAAAAGTAAAATAATTAAAATAATTAAATTTTTGTTTCTCGGTTTATAGTGTGTGAATGAAGTTGTTGGCAAAGTAATTTTTTGCTTTCTTGTTTTAGTTGGAACAACATCACATAATAAAATAAAATAACATTAATTAAATGCATTAATATTTACACTAATGGTGGAAAATTGTGCCGCATAATATAGTACCCATTTGCAGGTATTGTGACTTCATTTTGTTTGCGTTTCAATATATGA
Organism: Thelaira solivaga; assembly: GCA_947397855.1. Taxonomy (NCBI): domain Eukaryota; kingdom Metazoa; phylum Arthropoda; class Insecta; order Diptera; family Tachinidae; genus Thelaira; species Thelaira solivaga. The sequence continues at coordinate 13,484,044 of OX377610.1, forward strand.
GCTGTTATATTTTAAAGAGTGGTATAAGTCAACTTTTTTTTTAAAAAAAAGTGAGTCAGCACTAATTCTAGTTAGATGGCGTGTTTATCTTACTTATTTTTTCTAAAAGTCAGTGTTTAGATAAATAATTAAAAATAATAGTTATTTTTACTTTCAGCTTGATAAGCTTTTCTGATTCTTTAGCTACTTTAAATTAGATTAGGTTAAACAGGCAGCTCATTAAGATCAGTACAGGTTTCTCTTGGAGTCTCTTAAATGTATAAAGGAAATGTGTGAAATTAAATAAAATGATAAAAAAGGATAACTTTTGAGCAACTTTGCCAACGTTGTCAACTTACTTAAAAGCACCGAAATTAGAAAATAAAACGCTTTTTTTTATAGCACTAAAATTTTAACAAACTCTATTAAATTTTTTTTTTATACAGCGCTTTTCTGTATTCAACATTCGAATATTTTATTTAAAAATTGTAACCATTAACATCTCATAACTACTCTGTAATCTGTTTGAAAATTAAAAAAAAAAATTTATTTGTTAGTCTTATTTGACCTTTTTCTTTTAAATTTTTTAAAAATAAGACTTCAAGCTTTATAAAATAGTCATATTAAATTTTTTTTTTGGAGGAAAAATATTTTTGTAATTATAAAATTCCACATTCTTTAATTCCATTCTGAACACATAACATGATCTATTATTTTTTGCCATGAGAATTACAGTTTTAAAGAAAAAAATTTCTCAACCTACATGTTTTAAGCAAATTACTTTCACGTATTTTATTCGCAGCCATACAATTTCACTGAAAATTGTTTTAATGGAACATTTATTATTAAAAAAAAGTATTACTTAGCATCTCTTTTAGTTTAGCCACCTTACACACAAATTTAGTTCCACTTATGATGAAAAATGCATTAAATCTAAAAGGTACTAAATCGAAAATTTTAATAAGACCCCTCACAGTAATTTTAGGTGCACAATTCTTAATTTTGTAGAGGAGAAAGCAAAGAAGATTGAAAATTGGTACAAACATGCTCGTACTCCGCAATTCCCTTTTGTTCCCTCTTCGTATCATTTATAAAGATGTAAAAGAAGACTGAACGAATGACTGAATAAGAATGCTAAAATTGCCGAAACAAAAAATTTGTGTGTGGACAAAACGATAATTTAAAAGAGAATTGAGAAAGAATTGCCCAACTAAACTTGCTGTGTGTGGTCCTGGTCTAAGCACTACAAAGTACAAAAAGTGCTAAAAGCACCAAGTAAAACGTTTTTTACCACCCTCGCCATGCGCATTCTTATGTTGAAGCTCCCTTTGTTTTCCTTCAGAATAAATGATTGGAGTTATACGAGTAGTTGTCCAAAAGAATAAAAATAAACATTTTTTCCTCTTTATTTATTTATTATAATTTTTTTTTTTAATATTTAAAATTTCTCTTGGAATTTTTTTCCCTAAAACATTCCGTTACATTATGAATGCGCATTTTAGTACTTGTATTAAATTTTAACTTTCACAGTCTTGATTTAAACAAAATAATTTTGGTTTATGCGTGTAATTTTTTTGTTTTGTAAATGTTTTTTTTTACATACAGTTTTACATTCATTCGTTAAACTTTTTATCTTTTAAATGTTTGAATGTTGCATGACGGTTACGTAATATGGCAAAAAGCATAAATTTTAATTTCGATTTTACGTGTGTCTCTCTTTATGCACTATTCACGTATGCATGTGTGCTAATGTTATTCTATAATATGTTATTTTAAAATATTTTTTTAAAAAATAGTTAAAGCTTATTTTAGGTGTATAGAGAATATGAATTAGTAGAGCATCTAGAAGGGAGAAACAAAGAAAACGTACTTCTTGGCAAATTGATAAGAAAAATTCATTTTTTGATAAATATTTTGCCTGTAAAATGAATTCTTCTGAATGAACAACATTATGGAAATTTTGAAACCATCCCGTTGTCTATTTCATTGACAAGTGTTTTAAATTTTTTTAAAAGCGTGTACAAATCGACAACGGTTGATTGTCAATTTAGAAAAAAATCTACGATTTTACTTCACTGATAATGCACATTGTCAATTTGCTAATGAACATTGTGGCATTAACAACAATATGCTGTCAAATTTCCAATTTATTAACAAACGCTGTCAAATTGACAACGCATGTTGTCATTTTGACCCCATTTGGTGCAGATTGGTTCAATTTGACACCATTCCTTGTCAATTTTGCAATTATGTTGATAATAATTTGTAGTTTAAATAGCAACATGCGATGTCAACGTGGTTGATACACCGTTTGTGGTTATTTTGACAACTTGATTTGTCTGTCTGTAGGTCTTCACTGAATTTAAATTTATATTTACTTTCATACACGGAATTAAAAAAGAAAAAATTAAAATTAAAAAAAAAAAAATTGTTGCTGTTTGTTTTATGTTAAAAGAAAACAATCTGATTATCGTCTTTGTAGGATTTTTGTAGGAGTTTAAAAAAAGTCGCTCTTATTAATTTTTTTTTTTTTTTTTTTTTTTTAAGAAAATTTTAAATGAACGGCAAAATGCATATTTAAAAAAATTACACCAAACAGTCAAACAAAGATGAAATAGTCCCATCCTTCACTGAATTCACAGATTCACCGCTTTCCCAAACACGGAATTTGCTTCTTACTAGTAGAGCTCTTCTTAATTGTGAGAAAAATCTTGTTACTGATATTAACAAAATTAAACGACTAAAATTATGCGGTTTCAATTTGCAGAATTTCTTTTTATATGAACTTGTTTTTAAACCTGAAATTCCTATTCGGATCTAGTTTACAGGACAATTATGAATAATGGGGCTTCGTTTTCAGGCCCTAGTCTATTTTTAACATTTGCTTTGACAATAAATCATCCTTTAATAATTGCAATAAAATTTTCAGTTATATAAACTGTTTCTTAAGGTCTTAATTTAAATTGCAAACAAACAATTAAATTTGTCTTCATTAATAAATTACATTCTCTCAGCTTGCAACAATTTATTCACTGTTCGACAATATAAATATGACCGAAATTGCGCAAACAATAATAAACCATAATGGAAATTTAAATTGCATAAAATAATAATAAAATTTTATATCTTTAAAATGTTGTTTGCACCACCTTCTTTCTTTAAAGCTCAACAATTATTATATACGGGAAAAGCAGTTTTCTTAAATAATATTCAACCATGTCAGCTGAAGAGAATTTTCCTCCCAAAAATATAATATTTAAAACATTTTGATGCTATAGATTTTTTGTTTAAAAAACAAAAATCCGCAAAGCTTATTGGCTTGTCTGTGGAAAAAAACTTAGAGTCCAGGCAGGAGTCGAACCTGCGACCATTTGTTACTTCATACGAGTATATCGAAACTGCTGTTTTTATTTTCAAAGAAAAATTCCTGAAGGGCATTGATACCCTGAAGAAACTATTTAAAAATGTTTTAGTGGCACCACTACTAGTGGAAAATAATAAATCTTTCAAAGTCAGAGAGAATGTATAACACAGACACTCAGCCCATAATGTCATTGCCGCACTCGTTATCAAGCGACTTGCATTTAAATTATAAAATTATTTAAGCTGTGTTACTCGTAACTCATGAATTGGCTTATTACAGCTATCGGCTAGGAGGGTTTTCGAGCAGAAATAATAGGCCTGATTGCCAGTGTCGTTAACGTGACTTAACAGTGTTTTATATTGGCCTGTAGCAAATTCCACACAATAACAACACTCGCAATAAAACTGAATAAGTCGCCATCTTTTTGACTATTTAGCCTTCACTTAATGTAAATTTTATAATGGGAGCATAGTTTACTTAAATGTAGATCTGGAGGTCGCTTCTACACTAGACCCTGACAATTTTTTTTGCAATTTATGGAGCTGCTTTCCGAATAAAATTCTTCAACTCAGCTAACTAAGCCTTTAACAGCAAAAAATACAAATCATTCTTCGAAATGTATAGAAAAGTATTTAAACATTTCAAAATGACACTTCAGAATTTAAAAGTTTGTGATAGGCATAATAAGAGAGTTTGTATAAATTAAGCTGGTGCGGATTTTGGTCAAGCCTTACTTTTTTGTGAATGAGGACGAAATTGCGGTGACTGTGAACGGCATTCTTTACAGTTCTTGTGGCCTAAACTGCATTTGGACATGGGGTTTCCGGGACGACGATGCCACAAGCCACACAGTGCGTGAAACAATTGATTTATTGCAACATTAAATGAAAAACTGCATTATTGCTGGGACACCCTTTATTAGGCCTTTAGTCTAGTTTAAAAAATTTCAACTATAATCTTAATGGAAGCTAAGCTTTTTGAAGTTACAAAAACTGGGTTAAAAAATTGTTATGTATAGATAGGGCATTCAGAGAAGCCCGGTCTTAACCTGTGTTGGCTACTAAGCAGGCTGGTTAGTAATTGACTTCAATCGAAACTGAGACGTATAACCTTGGGTCATTTACATGATCCAGCATTATTAAATTATAACAAAAATAAAACAAAAGCAATCATATATAAGGATAAGTCGTAAAATGTTTATAGGACTCTTCATGCATTTACACTGAGTAATAAAGTCATCAGATTATATTGAAAGGGCAATGAAACGATAAAACATTCCCTAGAAAAATAATTTTTGACAGAAAAAAAAAGGAATTTTTATTCAAAATTGTTTTTGTTTTTAATTTAATTTTTTTTTTAGTTTTTTTTAATATTTATTTCCTTACAAAAAGAAAAAAGCCTCCTTACACCAACAGAAACAAAAGCAAAAGGAAAGACATGTAATATTGTTTTTGTAGATTTGTTATTATTACTGCTACCCAATAAAAAATTAAAAAAGAAATTGTGAATTTATGAAAATATGTTGACTTCGTGAGACACTTATAAACAATTAACATACGGCGGCGGGTAAATAATCTGCAAAAACCACAAAAACAGAATTAAAAAAAAAAAAAAAAATTTTTAAAACGAAAGCGGAATGAATTTTTAATGATAATATTTATAAATATATAAATTAAGGTAAAATTTTAATTCCTGCACTGACTTAACGCTTCATGTTAATGCATTAACAACATCTTAACGTACAGAGCAATTAATGATGAGATCTATGTCATCATCAAGTCCTTGCATATAAGAGAGAATGTATAGGCATTTAAGTGTGTGTGTGTATGCAGAGAAACATAATGCCCATATTAAAATGTTTGTTAGGTCCTTGAATAAGTTCTCGCTGTATCTACAAAGATGGCAGGCAGTAGCCTGGAATTTCGTGGAATTTCGAATGGTAACACACATGAAAGGCTGTAGTGTATCTAGTTCACTTTAGTGTAAACAAAATAACTTTTTCTTAGTTCTAAAAAGTGTATTTGAGAGGAATTTTATTGTACTACTTTATTCAAAAGAAATCTGCAGCTAAAGCACAGAATTTTTGTTGAGGCTGGTTCGACGCTTCAAAAATAATGATTTTGAACTTGAGGATAAGGAACTTTCTGGCGTTTGAAGATGAAAAGTTGTAGGAATTACTTGATCAAGACCGATTATAAGTAAATGAGTCAACTGTTATTTAAATAAATTTTTTATTTTGTAAAAGAAACAGCGAGCATTTATGCAAGGTCCTCTACATATATTTACACCTCCGTGCTCATTGAAAAAAATACACGTATAAAAATTAAGTGGTCGCTAAGTAATTATATAAAGAATAATCCTCAGCTTTGTGCACAAAAAATTTTTATTTATTTAATTTAAATTTATTTTAAAAAGCTTGTAAAAAGTCATGTGAATTATGAATTATCGATCCCAAATTAATTTTTTTTTTTTAGTTAAAAATATTCTTCGGTAGAAATGGCGGAATTCTTCATAAATTCATATAAATAATTTTTTCGTCGCTTGAACACATTTTCCGTACAAAGTTGCTTCCTTGGAAGTGAATGAATCGAAAAATTTTATATAAAATTTTTTTTTGCATAACTTCTCATGAATTTATTTACTCTTTTCTTTTGATTGGCTCAGGGTAAGTCTCTTTTAGGAAAGGCATGTTTAAAATTCCATAGAATTTTACTTTGAATAGATTATTACCCAAGTAGCTTAATTGATTTTTTTCTCCTCTGCTTTTAAATCAATTTAAAGAAACTGCACGAACTTTTATGGATTTGCCCATTTTTTTATCTTAATGTATGTAACTTAAGTGCTTGAAAATTTAAAATTTTTCAGCGTTCTTAATATCACCACACCAGAGCAGCAGTCAAGTCAGTGCATGTGGTTGTTAATGTGTGTATTATAAAGCCATAATAATTTATATTCCTCTGGTGGTATTGCTCATTACTAGGCGTTTAAATGAAATGCAACAAAAATATAACAAGTATGAAAAAAAGTCTGACAGGTCAACAAAAAAATGTATTTCCGGTTGTGAGAAGTGATGTTGATAATCATCGAAGGATAAAATTATATAATAAACTCAACATTATTTGCCTCTTTGTTTGTAATTTTGGTTATTATTTTTTTATTGTAAATCTTTTCTGCTGCTTTTCACTTTAAATTACAATTACGAGAGTATTTAATTTAAAAATTCTTATACGGCTCAAGAAATGAGCTTTCATAAGAAGCGGCTGCTTAGCTTTAATTTAATTTTATTTAAAAATAAATTTAACAGCGAGTTGAAAAAAAAATCTGCAAACGAATTCACGATACTCATTAATGCCATGCATACTATATATACCATAATCGTCAGTTAATTTATTAACTTATTTTTGGTCTTAAAATTAAATTTTCAACCTTTCGGCTTTAAGCGACTTATAGTAGATTTTCATAAGGAATATTTTTGTACAACATTTTGTTCCTCTAGCTCCACAACTTCTAGGTGTTTTTGTTCATTTTAAAAAAGGAGTCAAAAAAAGTCTCTTTAATGGATGAGTTAAAAGGTAAAACTGTTCCACAAAAATATTCCTCATAGAGCCATTATTACAACTAAACAATAACTAAAAGTAGGATATTATCGGACAGATTAAAGGTTTTTGGTTATTATTAATTAATTAATTAATTATTTTTATTAATTAATATTATTTTTTGGTTATTATAAACCAAAAAATGTGTGACATGTTTGTGTTGCCCAAAAGTATTGAACGTTGCCATATTTTCTATTTCAGATATGGCAACTTCAGCAGCACAAAAATAAAACAATACAATTACATAATAAAATAACAAATTAAAAAAAATTTAATAAAGTATCGAATTTTTTTAATTATTTAAAAAATAATTGTCAAAAGGAGATATGCCGTTGCCTCTATCTATTTATATAGTAGCAGTGGTGGAAAAAAGTTGTTGGTTACTTTGTCTTTTTACTTTAAAGTTGATTACAGCTATATGGCACCTTATAAGTACGTTGTAATAATGGCCTACAGTATTTTATATCAGTTTGTTAAACATTTCATGTAGTTAAAATGCAAGATTCTTGAAAATCTTATAATTAATTTACATCGATTCGGAATTTAAATTTAAAAAAGCGAAGAAACTTTCAACCCAAGTTTGACCTAAGGCCTGACGTTAACTTTAACTTTTTGGTCCTCTGTGCCACAATCATTGGTTAGAACTATAATATTTTATAAATTCCTAAATATGTCTTGAAAAAGCTGCACCAAGCTGAAGCGAATTATTCATAGAAAAAAAAATAATTGTCATTTGACTTAAATTAAAAAGCCTAACTGTTTTAATTTAACAAAATAACGAAAATATCCTGAAGAAGCTACACAAATTGGAGCGAAATATCGATAAAAAAAAATAATTTTTTTAAAAATTAGACCTCAAACTTAATAAAATAGTCATATTATTTTGAAAACAACAACTTTTTTTTCATATAAAACTGGTGAAAAATTAATCACACTTTCATCCTTGGTTTCATATTTCAGTGAAATACAATGATTTTTTTTAATACGTAAAATAAACCAAAACAAATTGCTTGATTTGGTTACATTTTTTTATTTTAATTTAATTTATTTTTCATTTTTAAGCTTTTACTTAGAATATAAAAACTCCTCAAAAATGTTCTCTATGAAAATTGTTTAAGAAATCATTCACTGCTGTAATGCAATTGCATTATTTACGAGTATTATATTTAAAAAAAAAAATGTGCCTTTTGAACTTTTCTAAACAGCTGCTTCTTCTGTTAACTTATAAATCACAACTACAACAACAATAAATATACTTTTTTTTATTCCTAAAGTTTTTATTTATTTTTGTGTATTTTTCTGACAACGATGAACATGAGATGTTTAATTTCTGAAGAATGAAAAAAAAATTAAAGAAAAAACGTTTTATTGTTCTTTATTACTCCACCCCACCTTTAGTTGAATTTTGCAACTTGAATGTTGTCACGTTTTTCTATATTTCTCAATAGTCTTCTTAAAAATTTTAAGATTTTTTATATATTTCTAATAAACTGTTTTTAATGGTTGTAAAATAAAAAGAGAAGGTCATTTTACTCACTTTTATATTGTCCATAAAACACATATAAGAAAGAAGTTTAGTTCCCTATAGAATGAACCGTTAACAGTAAGTGTGCACATTTTTTAATTTAGTATTTTTTTTTTGTGCAATTGGCAACTCTGAAATTTCGGAACTGTCACATTTGTATATTCTGATTATTAAAAATTACCTCCCTGAAGCGCCTATAAGATGATCATGCGCGACATGTCAGCGCTGTGCGATATGCTTTGCTATGACGCTGTCATGCGCTGCATGTTAGTATGTAAGCAAACAGTGAACGGTTAGCTTCGTTTATGATTTCGCGTAAATTTTTCGTTGAATTTTAAAGTGATATAAGCTCAACAAAATATTAATCTTTATTTGTGCTTAACTCCAGAGATTGTGCTGGGTTATTTTAAATTTATTCTTTTACATATGATATTCTCATGAGTTATTTATTCAGTACAGTAAGTACCAAAGGGGATAGCATATCTAATTTACCATTTCATCAGACGCTACTCTGAATCCTCAGTAGATTACTTTAGTAAGATAAAAACACCATTTAAAAAAAGAGGACTGTTAATGGTTAATGGAAGATGACAATGAGAAAAAAAAAAAAAAATAATTTGGACCAAAAAAAAGGGCTTACTAAAATTCAAAACATTTTTTCATAAGCTTTTTGCTGTACGTTTTATCTGCCACAATTCTGGCAAACTTTTATATACAGACATACCTCGTTTAGCGCTCATGTATATTGCGTTCCTGAAAATTGGGCATTAAAAGAGGTGATATTTACACTAAAATATGTAGTTACGTTACTAAGACAATTCGAAGTATCGTTCAACGTTCTCAATAATTTTCATTTGCAGTCAAGCTTTTTCTAGTTTGCTTAGCAACATGTGTCTGTCTTTCAATTGATATTTCTATTTAATAAATTTTATTTATTTAATTTAAATTACTGAGGTCAATATCAAAACCATATCAGTATTTCGAATGAGCAATTTAATACAAAATTTCATATTTCGGTATTCCCCGAATTAAAATTATTAAATTAAGTTTCCTCATTTCTAAATAATATAAAACTAGAAAAAGAAAACCTTTTAAAAAATATTTTAAAGTTGATATATTTTTTTTTTTTTTAATTTCAAAAAAGCGCTATAGCAAAATAGCTCTTAAAGAGGTAACTTTAATCGAGGTATGCCTGTAGTTCAATAAATTCTTTGAAAATGCGTGATTTAGCCAACTCATTTTTACTTCTTGCTTAAGAAATTAAAAATAAAATTTGTAGTGTGCTTGACAGAACTTCTATTAAACACAAAAATGACAAGAGAGAATGAAAATATCAAATAGTTTTGAAAGCCATCATGCGCGTCATGTCAAACAGCAAACCGTGCTGACATGCCGCGCATGATCGTCTACTAATAAGCGCTTAAGTGTCAATAAAAAATTTTCTAAAGCCGAACAGATAAAAAGTAATCTGAATATTTATTTGAAGTTTCGTCATGCATTAGTTGATACTAATTTTGATCTCATCATTATCAAATCAGTGCTTTTATTTTAGTGCTTTTTAATCACTAGTTTTTGTCATTATTTTCATACCAGCAAACCTCTTGTAGCCAAGTTTAAAACTTTGAACTTCTACTTCAAACGTTAACTACAAAAGTTCTTTGTTACTTGATACTCTTTGAGTTAATCAAATTAGACGTTGTGTGATTAATACTTTTGCTAAACGGCACCTTTGCTACCATTTACTGGTGCATTATGTTTTGCTTTTAAAACACACACACACACTGTCACGGCCAGCATTACTGTCCACATTTTTTTATAATAAATCTTATAAATTGTAAGTGCTGTTTTAATCATCTTTCAATTATTATATCGCTGATATTAAAAACCAAATTATATGTAATTATCATTAATTCAATTTGTCAAAATTTGTTTGTGTTTATAAAGTTTATAAAGAGGATTTCAACACCTTGACATTTAAATATCAATCAATCAATCATTCCTCTACATTAATCTGAATATTTATTTAATAAAGTTGTTGATTTTTGTTGGCGTTTTTTTTTTGTCTTTTATTTGTTTGTAAATCAACAATTATTGTATGTAATAATACCGCAGTACAAGCGACTGCATTATTTTTATTTATATTTCGACCAATGACAACGTTTCATTAAACTAATGACAACATTTTATTGATTAAATTTATTAATTAATAAAATAAACAAAATTCTCTCAGAATTTGAGAGCATAAATTTGTTTTTTTTTTTTATATATATAAAATAATTTGAAAATTTCGATTAAAGTTTGCTCGATATCGAATGCCACGATTTGGGCTCAGGGTTCTTGTAAGAGTCAATTAAGTTATTTATCCTATTTCGTATCTTTTATTTTCCATCCATGGTGTGTGCCAAGTGGGTGGGTGTGTATGTATGTGTGTGTGTGTGTGTGTGTGTGTGTGTGTGTAATTAAAGATATCTCTAAATGTTATTGAATATTTGTTGTTAAATTAATATGCATGTAAAGTGTTACCACAAAACTTGTAACAATTTATATGATTTTAATAATCATTTTTTCTTGCATCTTTTTGAACTTTAAAAATACTGTTGTTAACATTAAATAAGAGTCATGTTAATCAGTTAACAGAATATATGTTAGCGCTACAAAACCAGCGTATATAATTTATAATTAAACTTCTTGAAAGAAATCAATTTAATAGTAATAAAGTATAATGAAAATTATAATAAAAGAAACAAAACAAAAAACATACATGTGTGAAAAATATACTTGCAAAAGTAGAAAAGATTAGATGATGGTAGTGTCACGTATTTAAATACAGTGTAATTGAAACAATTTTAATATAATTCAATTAATTCCAAATAATCCGACTAGAGTTATGTTAACAATTTGTCTGAAATTCGCAAATCAGTTTTGTTTTTTATTAAAATTTTTTAAGCTTTTTTTGAAAGCATGTGAATAAAATTAATGTTCGCATCTTTTTATTCTACGGCTTTTATTGTTTTTTACAGTTAAGTTACTGAAAACGTGAAAGTGATAATAAAAATAAATTTTAAAAAATTAAAAAATTATTACTTTTTTTTAAAAAATATCAACAACTAATTTATATAGTTTATAGGAGACAGTTTATTTGAGCCGGTATTAAGGTATTGAGGAAGGACGAGTTGGACTCATAACACGCGTGCATAAATACACTTTTTGCAATATTTAATTTTTAAATTTTTGAATAAAAAAATTGGTACTAATTTGCGTGCATTTGTTGCCATAAATAATTTTAAAAAATACGTGCTTGTTTTAACCACATAAAGATATAAAAAATTTTCAAACCTACATGCAATTATATCGTACAACATTCACATATGTACTCTAGTTTAAAATATAAAAAAAATAAAGTAAATAAATTTATTTTAATGCGTACAGCAACAGCAGCCAATCCCGCATTGTAATAAGTATTTACTTTCTTTGAGGTATAATTATGCAGTTAATTTAACCACAAAAAATCCTTTTTTTCCACATGCAAATAAAATTAAGCATCGATTTGAGCATGTGTTTTTTTCTTTCATTGTTTACTCATGTAATTTTAAACGTCATGAAATTAAGTGCAAATTAAGTTTAAAAAAATATTTAATAGTAAAATAAGAATATGTGGGGCTAGTAAAATTAAGAAAACAAGAGGAACAAGAAGTAGAAAAAATCATGACAATTAAAATTTCTACTTTCAAAGAAAAATTGCTACAATTCCACACACGGATTAAGGAATATACTCCATAAAGAACTTCTAGTCTTATCCAAATGTACCTTAAATGTAGGAGAAAAGATAGCAGTTTTTAAGATTGTACTGTTTTCGGAAACTACCAGGTAATCGATAAGGTTACAGCACATAATTTACAATAACTCGAGCACTAGTTTCTCGTTTGAGAAGGATCTCAAATAAAATAAACTTTAAATAGTAAATTTTAGTATATAAAGGGTGTCGCAACAAGAACGCAAGATTTAAATTTGGTGCCATTCGAAGTGTCATTGTTTGACATTTGAACAATTATTATTGTTTGCTAGTAGAAGGTACGAGGTTAGTAAAAAATGACCATGGACAGCGAAAGAAGTTCGTTAATTGGAGAGACAACATGAAAATGCTGATTTTGCCGATAAAATCATCTTCAGTGACGAGACCCATTTCCATCTTGATGGCTTCGTCAATAGGCAGAATTGTCTCATTTGGGGTGAGGAAAATCCTTGAGTTATTCACGAAAAGCAAATGCATCCTCAACGTGTCACTGTGTGGTGTGGTTTTTGGGCTGGAGGAATCATTGGACCTTTTTTTATGAAAATGAGTCAGGTCAAGCGCAAACAGTCAATGGTGTTCGGTATCGTGAAATGATAACCAGTTTTATCTTGCCTAGAATTAAATAAATGACTGTGGAGAGCTTGTGGTTTCAACAAGACGGCGCCACATGTCATACAGCCAGAGAAACAATTCAATTGCTGCATCAGTCATTTATTTAAAATTTTAATCTTGCGTTCTTGTTGGGACACCCTTTATTAGTCAAACTTTATATATAACGTATATTTTTATTATATAGGTTATATTTTTTATAGCTTCAGTATGCACTGCAGTAGTTATATTTGCTTAATTTCATTACGAAGTTTTTTAAATACTTAAGCTAACCAACATAAAACATCTTTAGTTGGTGACACAAATGCTGCCAATGAGGTAAAAGGGATTTTTCGAAAGCGGTGTTCTGGGTAGCGAAATTCAAGACAAAATATTTTTTTTTTTTTTTTTTTTTTATTAAAAACCTTAATAAACGATTAAAACACCCATTTTTAACGTTCTCGGAAAGGAATTTTCTTTCTTCGCTTGTGCTGAATTTAGCACTTTTTTTAACTACAGTTATGACTTTATTACAGACTTTAATAGAGAAAAGTCTGCATTTGGGCGTAGTTGGAGGCATGTTGCTAGCATGTTAACCCGAAAATCTGTATGAATTAACAAAATTAAAATATTTAAGCAACAAAAAAAAAAAAAAATGCAAAAAATCGAAGAGAACAAAGAAAACAAAAATGTAAACATTTGAAAATATTTGCAGGTGTTTAACCTGATTCAGTTGATGCCAACACAATAAAAATATTTTTATTTTGTCTCCATTTCACGCACAAGCGGTACAGATTAAAGTCATTTGATTTTTTGTTTTCCTTTGCAAATTAAATATTTTGAAAATTAATTTGAAATGTTTAACGATTTATTTATTTTCCATATAAAAAGCATATAAGACCACAAGCATAAACTAATATAATTATGGCCTTTTCATATTTTGTATGTCAGTTGCCAATTCAAACAATTAGATAAATATCAAATTAAAAAAAATTAAAGGCAAACAATAGATTGTGTTTTAGGTAGCAAAAATAATAATAATAATACTCGTAAGATGTTCTCGGATATCGGAATGTCACGGGGTGGATCTAGGTCACCTTACGGCTACATGGTATTGGCGAGTAGGTGGATCAAAACGGAATCTCACGACTAATTGAAGGCCGGTTAGGCCGCCACGTAAGCCAGCCAACCAATCAACCAACTCGTAAGATGAGCGAGTTAATTGATCAAGCGAAATAATGGTACCTATTTGATGTTAATTAAAAGTGACTCAATTTAATTATTTACGTAGTTTAGAAGAAGACAGGTTCTAAATCTTTCATGCTCATGATATGACACAAAAAAGCTTCAAATTTTTTAAACAAAATAAATCTTGCAATTACAAAAATATTGCTTTGATTACATATCAATAATTTTTTGTAAATGTAATCAGTCAATACATTCATTCCTATTAAAATTCAGAAAATTATCCAAATTTTGTATATTTTCTTGCTCCTGTAAAAACAATATTGCTGCAAATCCAAACATTATTTTACTGAATTTGTTTGTTTTGAATTTAAAAATTTTTTCACAATCAGTTTGTTCTTCTTGTTTATAACAATCCATGTGAGCTAACAGCTGATAAAAATTTAATGAGAGATTTACGATTCACTTCGAAGGTAATAAAAATCTCATGGGGTAAAATATTTCACTTGTTATTGCCGATAGGGGTGATTGTCTTTGATTAGTTGAATTTTTTATTATTATAAAATACAAAATACTTTCAATATTATATTATTTGAACTAATTTTATGTCATACAAGTCATGTTAGACTATAAAAATATTGACAAAAAAGTAGTGGTTACGCTTATTTCGACAAATATTTGTGTAATGTGACCGTAGCTTAAGATTAAATTTGCAAGAATATCTACGCCTATTCGCAATTAAAATTTTAAACAGGGCCAGGTGTAAACTTTTCAAAATGCTATACGTTTTTTTAGGGCCATAACCAGTGGTCGGAACCTTGTTATCTTTTAACTAATTTTTCTTGCACTCCTTTGTACAGTGTAATTTGACAGATCTAAGATTTATAGCATAAAAGTTTTCTTAGCAAACAGCACAATGTTAATTCCACAATTAAATAAAATATTTGAATTACGCAATTTGTAAATTGATTTTACGCTATAAATTTTTTAATGATTATGAAACGTAATATTGCACCACACATTTCTAAATGTGTACTACTGTTTGTGTAACTTGTTCAAATTTTCTGTCAGAGGTAAACCTATAATTTTTGTACTCTGTTTATATACTGCGAATATAAAAAGACAAATGTATTAGTACGCTCTAATGCAATTTTAAAAATCACTAAAAAACATTTTTTTTTTTTAAATTTCAACATAATATATTTACAACCAACCATCACTTGTTAAATATTTGCATAAAAAAATAAAATAAAACAAACCTGGCACAAACGCACACTCATAAACATTCTCAAATCAGAGATGAAATGGTTGATAAAATTTTAAATGCAATAAATTTTGATTAAAAAAAAAAAAAAAAAAAAAAAAAAAAAAAAAAAAAAAAAAAAAAAAAAAAAAAAAACATGCATTTTTAAAGAAAGGTGCTCGTTAATAAAAAAAAAAAATGAAAACATTTGTTGATTTACAATATAAAAAAAAAACCATACCTGTAATTCGATTCAGTAACTTTTATTACGAACATTCGTATCGAAAAAAAGTATAACGATATTTTATCGAATTCGGTATTCAGTAACTTTACGACAAAAATATTCGGTACGGTTAACTACGTCGCAAAGTTCATATAAACAATGCAGTTTGCGGAAATGAAAGAAATATTTGCAAGTGCTGCAAACAAAATTGAAAGTCGAGAAAATATCAATGATAATCCTGGACTTGATTGCAGTAGTATAATATCTGATGATTATTATTTTGTTTTGCTATAAAACAATGCAATAGTCATATTGATGATTATGTGCCGTATACACTGAAAGAATAAATCATTATTATTCAACCAATGACAATGTTTCATGAGAATTTGATTGATTCACTAAAATTATTTCTTTAAATTTATGAAATTATTCATATTAATGATATATTTCATTAGTCTAATGAAACGTTGTCTTTAATAATGAACTTTTCATTGGATTACTGAAAAACTCTTTACAGTGTAAAGATTGACTTTATTTATTGAACATCCTTTATATAATATATAAAAAGATTTATTCACTGCCTTTGCATGAGATAAAAACACATTTTGTTATTTCTTAAGAATTATTATTTTTAATAACCCGTTTTATAACGTAAGTTTTCGTCTTTCAAATTTGCACAAAGTTAAAAGTAATCGTTGGTTGCTTTAATTCCTTATCTTTTTATGCTACAATCTGACCTGAAATTATAAAATTAATTCATTAAGTAATTAAAAATCATATTAACTTATTTCATTAAGTGAAATATTTTTTTTTTTGAATTTTTTTTGCTACAATCTATAAATGCATTTAACATCTCTGCAAAAAAAAATATCATACGACAGAGTTCAATTCAACGGCATTCAATTGCGGATGCGCAACATTTACGTATCCGCTTAAATACGAGTACACTCAAACGTCTACAGTTTAATGTTCATTTCGAACGTAAATAGTCTTTGTATTCTTCATCAGTCTGTCTGAACAAAGTAATTTACTACAATATATTATTGAATGGCACTTTTGAAAAACTTAAATCGAACTAAACTTTTTTCTTTTTTAAATGTTTATTTTACAAATTTAATATATTTTGCTTTTTAAAAAGTGCACAATACAACGTTTTCCTAACTAACAACAAGATCTTCTACCATTCATTGATCATGCAGTGGGAAAAATAATTAAAGTCTATAAAATGAAAAATAAAAGTAATAATTCTCTGCATTAAAGTCGCATAAAGGAGTATGTACTCGTATATGTGTTTGTGTCAGATGTTTTGTAAATTTTTAGATTTTAAAGTCTGTATTTGTAAAGTGGTAGTTAGTACCTTCATGACTCACTAACCTGTACAGAGTAAAATCTATTTTTTCTTACTGCAGTTTCTTTAACAAACAAAAAGGCACAATTTGTCTAGACTTTTTGTTTGGCAATTGCATGGGAACAAAATTAGATTGGTTGTGATTTTTGTTAAAAATAAATAAAACTTTTCATTATTCTTCTTTAACCTCGAATATTTTTTTTTCTTTTAAATTAAAAACAAACAATTTCCAAAATGATGGTTTAATGAAACTTTCAACAAAATTAATTTTTATGGTTATTTAGTTATATTTATGAAAAAATCAATTTAAATGAATAGGTAGTTATTCTTTTTGTTAAACAAAGGTAAAAAATTAAGTTCCAATTACTTTCAAAATTTAAAAAAAAAAATATTAAAAGCCACCACACTAAGGCCCGCTATTACAACTTTCGATAGCTAAAGTTAGGATATTGTAGGGAGAATAATCAATTTTTGGCAAAAACTTTGAAAGAAATTTGGATGGATAGTTAAGGACATACGAGTACATTCAGATATTTAACCTATCGATATTTTTAATTTAATGTCCAACCAAAAGCTTAATTTTAACTTTAACTATCGGTAACTTGTAACAATTGCCCTAAGTAGTATTTATTTTACTAAAGCATATTTTTTACTCGAATCACATTAAAAAAATATTGAATTCATGAATAGAAGTTGTTAATGTTAACTGAGACAGCACAGCACTATACATAATTGAATATTAATTTGAAATGTCATCAGTTACGCATTAATTAGTGTTATTTCTTTTTTTTCATAACACACCTTAAATAATTCTCTTTGAAAAAAGTGTAGAAATATAAAAAAAAAATGTTGTTTTAGCCATTTTAACGAAATAAACATTTTTTACAACTCCCATGATTTTTTTGTTAGATTTTAATTTGTTTTTATTACATGCATTATACAGTTAGTAAGAGAATTAAATGCACAATGTTAAAGGCCAGTCCTGGAGCGTGGTGTAGTATAGTAATATTCGTTTTTCAATTCGTTTTCGATAGATTCTGTGAAAGATTTTTTTCTTTTAACTAATGACAGATCACAATACTTAAATTTAGGTTTTTTTATAACAATCTAATGCGTGACAGCATTTATGAGATAACAGTATATCTTCCACACATAACGTAATTAATTTTTGTAACTCCCAGTGCATCCTAATTTTCACAAAAAAAAAATATTTTTCATTTCAAGTACAAAAACCATGTAGACTAGTGCTATAGTTTGTTCAGAGGAGACAAGATTCGCACTCTTTTTAGGTTATACCCCCAATCTTGAGTAAAACAGAAAAATTCGCCGTACAAAATTTAGTGAGCGAATCTGCAGATTTTATAAGGTTTCATTTTCAAACTTTCTGAAACTTTGAAAATTTAGTGCCATCTCTAATTTCTATCGCTAGTTTATCTTAACTACCTGTCAAACAAAACAAATTATTAAAATAGAAATATGTATATGTAAATGTACATTTGTATAAAGCCATAGACAATATATATTTACGCTTGTATTCAAAGAAAATTAAAGTAGACTTGAAATCCATATTGTGACAAATTTATAAGAAAAATATCACATAATTTCTACTTAATATTTCTATTTAAAAAATAAAAGTTATATTTATGGGTAAAAGTGAAATTTTGTAAAACTTAAAAAACTCAATGGAGCAAGAAAAAGCAATTAGTTAAAAAAAATGTTGTGAAATAAAGGATGCTGGCTAAGCTAAAATTTTTTGAGAAATCTAAGTTGGCAGATTTACAACAGAAGCATTTGCAGCTTTTGAAGCAGTTTCTGGAAATGTGCAGATATAAAAAAACTGTCAAATGAAACTCAGTGAACTGTCGTCTGAAAGATGAGTTTCGCAGTCGAAGTTCAGATAACGAATCTCATCGTGCGAACGTGCTACTATTATTAGCTTATCAATTTTAAAGATTCAAGTGTTAAATTTTTGTGCTGTTTGTAAAAAAGAACAATAAGATTTTATAAAAATTATTTAATTATTTTTAAATAATTTTCACCATAAATATGTTTACGCAATTGTATTATATAAATTCTTTTGATTTCTAAAATAAAGTTCTTGTTTGCAAATTCCATCTATACTAATAAATATTATAAAAAAAAAATTGTAATTTTGAGTGTGTGTAAGTTCGAATTCTGATAGAGTCAAATAAAATTAAAAAAAAAAATTCAAACCCGCTTATATAATGGAATAAATTAATAGAAACGAAAAAGTCTATAGAAAAAAAAAATTATTTATGCAATTAATTTTTAAAAAAATTAACTTAAAAAAATGTATACAAAAAATGTATGAAAAATCAAAAAAAAAAATTTTTTTTAATTAAAAAAAAGGATTTTTTGGCCCTGATCGTGGGCTGAACCGCAAAATCTACAGTTGATTTAAAAATATATATGGTTAAATGCAATCATAAATCTAACCATACTATGTTTCTACCAGAATATGGTTGCCTCAACCATATTTTTCCTTTGTGTGTATACAAATTTTTCTTTTCCAACGTATTTCACATAAATTTCATACTCTAAGAAAGGTCGCCATGTACTTTTAGACTGGTCACGCCCACTTTTACACTCACTTTTTTACAAAACAATTTAGATGGGTCTTTTAATAAGTAATTATTTTTTCAAACTGATTTCTCTGAAATTTAAAACACACGCTATTCTTCAAAGAAAGTTGCCCTATAATTTTGAACCAAACAAACAAGATAATTGAAATTAGTCTTTAAATGATTAAAATTCACTCTTCTTACTTTAAGAATTAACGGTCATAGGGTAAAGTCCTTGTCGAGACCGGGTAAAAACAACTATTTCATTAAACATTATGTAGAACGAACCTATGGAAATGTTGTATATGTACGTAAAACTTTATTACTGACTGTTAGAGTAAGTAAATACACAAAGACCAAATGTGGCAAATTACGTAAACATTTTTAAGCTAAAGTAGATTTTATATTTCCTGTATAATTTTAATGAGCAATTGCTGCAGAATAAATAATATTGTTAATATTAGTTGAGTAAAATTTTGAAATTTAAAAAAAAGAAGTGTACGTACGTATACTAACATACTTCGAGTATGTACCTGCATAAGCATTTATTTATTTATTGAAATAAATTTCCATGTAAATGTAAATTTTATTCAATCTGTGTACATACATATTTTAAAAATTAAATTTTTTTAAAAAGAGATTTATAGATCTATTAGAAATCCATCATATGCAATTTTAATAAATTTTTGTTTATGTTTACAAAAAAATTAAATAAATTATAATACATACATGAATATATCATTTAATTACACTAGTTTACAAATTTATATTCACTCCTTTGTCGTCGTTTTTATTTCACTTTCAGTTTTCCTCGTCGTCGTCATCATTTCGACACGGATTTGATATCATATAACAGTCTTACTGCGACGGCAACAGTTTATTGTTGTTTTTAATAAAACAAAAACGCATCTAGTATTTCATTCAAAATTTTTTCGCTTGTAATTTAAAATGAAAAAAAGATAATGTAATATTTGAAAGAAAACTTATCAGAAGAATTCCGATATATTCAAGTTACCGAATGAAAAGTATGTATTGAAACGAAACCCTTTCAATATAACTATTTGCCTCTTTATCTACAGCCTTGACAATTACTTACAACTGAATAAAACAGCTTTTAAGCATGTACTGGAGACAATTAAAAAAATTAAATTGGCAGCTACATAAAGACTTTTAGCCCAAGGATTTTATGAACTCAACATGTAAAACTATTTTAATTTAGAACTGTGGTAGCAAAGTGTTTGAAAAATTCTGGTTAAGACTCTTAGGTCCCCAGAATTTTTTCGAAGGAAAATTTCAGTTTTTGTTAAAAAAAAAGAGTATTCTTTGATAAAAATGGAAAACGAAAAAACTTCCGGGGAATTTTTAATCGTAATAGGGCTGTCAGATTGCACTAGAAAAGTGAATTTATTTTATAGCAATTTATTTTTAATATTCTTTGAAATTAAATGGAATGGTACTTCCTACTGCAATCAAAGGACTTTTTCCAACAATTCCTTAAGTTTTCAAATTGCTTTATATTTGTACTTAATTTTTAAAATTTTTTCTTTTTTTTATTATTTTTTAACACTTCTTAGTCGTTATCTATAATGGTGACGACAAAATCATAGTCATTTCAATACAATATCGCAGCCGCACTTTCTTATAGAGTAGCAATTATAAACAAACACTTTATATTAAATAACGACTATGACAACTGGAATACTAATTTAAAGCCCTCGACAATAGACGACGTTATATATTGATTGCGACAACTGGAATTGGAGTGATTAACTTTTATACCACAACAACTGAGATTTGCTACTACAGTATCTTGGGGCAATGATTTCAAATCTGTATTTCGGTTTTTTTTTTCGAAACATTTCACATTTCTAAGGTACACCGTTATCTATTAAGTAAACTTGCAAAAGAGAGACTAGAGAAAGCATTTGCCAACATTTGTTCCCAACAAAGTATATAGTTTCTGTGACTGTGTGATGATAGATTGACATAATTAGGAATAAAATGAAAAGTTGTACATCGATTTTAATAATATATAACTCGTTTTGCTTGAAACTTATAAGGTTATACGGTTTAAAAAAAAAAACGTTAAATTTCGCCTCTTTGTATTTGTAATAATTTTTAAAAAATAAAAAATATTTGAAGTTTCCATAAAAACATTTTTTTTCGCCACAAATTTTACATTATCTTTAAAAGTATTGAATAGTTTAAAAAAAGTGTTGGCTCTGATTTAAAGAAAATTTTATTACGAAATTTTAGATTTTCTGTTTAATCAAATATTTATTACAGACCATTTTTCATTTAGAAAATAATGTGTTGGGTGGGTTTCTTACTTAATTTTTTTTTTATATGTAATTCAGTGCACCTTAATTGTGAAGAAAAATACATTTCATTTCAAGAACAAAAACCTTGTAAACTAATGTTATTTGTTTCTTGCAATGAAACTATGTTGTAATTAACTCCACGGGAATACGTAATTTTATTCATTTCATTTTAGCGATAGTCATGTGCCTGTTCAGCTCAATGCAGAAAGGCTTCTTTCGCATAATTGTATTAAAATAAAAATAAATTTTTGTGCATTTATTTTGTTTAAATACCCACTGTTTAATAAAACAATTTAATAAATAAAATTATATTTGTGAACGGATTTTTCTCAAATTTGGAATTCGCAGTCTCCATACTTCTTAGAGGCTGCGATTTATTTATGGACCAACCATCTCTACTTTTTACACAAAATAATTTAAATTTTTTTGCAAATGATTCTAAAAAAAAAAAAAAAAAAAAAAAAAAAAAAAAAAAAAAAAAAAAAACTTTTACGTTTTTAATATTAGTACAGGACCGTGCGACACCGGACAAGAGATCTAGTGCTTAAATAATAACGTAATTAAACTTTAAATTTAAAAAATTTTATAACAACAATTTTAATTTTTTATTTGACAATTTTTCTATCAAACGTGCACTTTTGCATATGGGTTTGAAAGGGTATATTTTGACTGACTGAGATTTTTTGTTTTTAAAAAAAACCTAATTAGTGTTTGTTTTGATAAAAACTTCTTTTACTGCCAAAGATTGTTATAAGGTTTTTTAGAAAAACAACTTTTCCTTAACTCTGTGATATTATTAGTTTATTATATTCAATTTTTAGATTCTAATGCTGTAGTACTGTTTAGTAAAATCTCATAAACATGTATTATAATAATATGTAAAAATTTAAATCGTTAATAGAAAATAAATAAATAATAATAATAATAATAATATTTTGACAGACATTCACAAGTCATAAGCACCAATCAATTGAACTTAAATCGATTGGAAATAATAATAAATTTTTACCACTAAAATTATTTTCTTTCCGCTATATTTTAATACTAACGATAATTCTTTAAATGTTTTAGTTGCTATGAACCAACTCCGTTGTAACTTTTAACTTTTTATGTTATTTTTCAAACTATTGTTGTTGTTATTATTATTTTTATTAGCATTAAATTTATAGCTGAACCACGAATACACTCTTGGCTACAGTTATTCGAATTTAAATGAATACTGCCGTCGTTAAATGTTTTAAGTATCCCCTAGCGCTTTTTTTTTTTGTATATGAAACAAGACAACTAACTAGCACTTAAGTTTTGGAAGTGTTCAAATTTGTTAGCAATTTAAGTTAACAAATGCAATTTTTTTTAATATTCTTGCAGATTTGATTTTAAGGTGACACACCTTAAGTGATAACTACGATAAGATTTAATGTTCATGTAATTTTTTTTTTTTTTTTTGGTGTATGTAGAAGGACAAGTTAAATTGAACATAAATCAAATAAAAGTTGATTTAAAATTCATATTTTTTTACTTCAACTGGCAGTTTGTATAATTTTACTATACTCGGATATCACACAGTGCACGGTGCAGATATATCCCTGTTGCCGCTTGTCACTCAAATCAACTTTAGCTGGTTTTTAATTGTATACCAAAAAAAGTTGCATTAATTTAGAAAAAGAAAGTATTTGACTATTCAACGATTAATTTACCATAAAATTAGTGAACTTGATCAACTATTTGTGAAAGTAAACATGATTCAGAGAGATATTGACGAAATGCAAGCACAATTGCTGTTCAAATCACATTCTAATGTCAATACCATAATAAAAAATTGTGCATACAATTATTAACTATAAACATTAATGCTTGTATTCAAAGAAAATTAAAGTAGACTTGAAATCGATATTGCGACATATTTGTATGAAAAATATGTCATAATTTATACTTGCAGTCGTTATTAGTCTCTTTGAATACCAGCCTAAATAAAAAAACTCTATGAACCTATTGTAAAATATGGCCTGCAAATGCTACGTTTTTAGCATATTCGAACGGGCAGAGCTAGGTAGCATTAATCGTTGAAAATTATCGCAAAAGGCCACAGTTATTTAATTTTCTTAAATGAAGAAAATGTGCCACTTGCACGGGCAAAATTAAAATCTTCATGAGCTTATGCTCATTTATTTAGTTGTCGATAGAACAGTAACCGATGAACATGTGCGGATGCTTACCTAGCATTTGCAATCACTCACAATTTTCAAACTTGCAGCTGAACTTGCAACGAAATTCTCTCGCAGAAAGTTAAACGTCAAAGAGATAAGCAGTGTTACCCACTAAAGAAAGTTAACAAAAATGTCTGGATTGTGATAAAAAAATTAACTTGAATATTAAAATTTTTTCTGCAAAATAAAAGTTAATTATAATTTATTTTCTTAAAATATATATTTATAAGAGACAAATTAAATCATTTTATTATACAAATATAATCAAAAAAGGAATAAATATTTTAAGTGCCAACTTTTGCCATACAAATGTACGTAAGTAATTAAAGTGGTAACTCTAAATTTTAAAACAAATAAAATTATCAAAAAAAAGTGCTATAATTTTAGCATTAACTTCTCTCTTCGACGACATTTTTAAAATAAACTTTTTTACTTTTACACATGAAAACACTCGTGCAACTTGCAAGGCAATAGAAGATTTTTTCGATATTTTCGGCGATAATAAGTATACACAACTTGCAATACAATACTTTCATGTGTAAAGTCACTGTTAGCAAGGTTTTTTTTTTAATTTTTTTTACACTAACCTAGTATGAAGATTTCAATTTAAAATTGATAATGCTTTGTGAAGAATATTTCACGGTAAATTATGCATTTGGTAATATACAATGCCTCATACTCGTATGCTACCAGGTAAAGAAGGATATTCCTTCTTATGAGGCTTTTCATAGTAATATAGTAATGTTTGTCATCATGCTTACTGTGTTGCTCTCTTGCAATTTTTATTATGATTAAAAAAAAAATGTTTTATTTTACTCATTAATAAACATATTTTTAAAATTAATTCAAAAATTGTGAGATTTCTTTATAAAATACTGTGTAAAAACGTCTTGAAAGTTGAAAAAAAATTTAAAAATGCCTATTTTATTAAGCTTGAGGTCTTATTTTATAAATGTATTTTTATATCGAAGCTACGCAAGTTGGTCTTATTTTATAAATTTATTTTTATATCAATATTTCGCTCCTAAAGTTGAAGCGAAATATTAATATAAAAATTAATTTATAAAATGAGACCTGGAGCTTAATAAATTAGACATTTTAATTAAAAAGAAAAAGGTCAAATAAATTAACAAATAAAAAAAAATGTGTTTGGTTGAGAAATACGCACAGATTGCTCAAGTTTACTTAAAATATATATGAGTATGTGTATACCATTCAAACGGCGTCACTGTGTTCTTTCTAAATCCGCTGAGAAACTTAAAATCGGTAAATATTCAACTAAGTTACTGGCTTATAAATTCATAAAGGCATGAAAATCCGATTTTTTACCCGTAACTCAAGATTTTGGAAAGGTTTGGCAAATGCCAAACACAGATTTTTGTTGTACTCGACAGCTTCTACCAGAAAACTAATATCATTTCTCAGGTTTTTTTTTTTTTTTTTTTTTTTTGTCTCTATGAGGAATATTTATGTACGTTTTTACCCCATTTTTACCTTATCATTTAATAAAAAACAGGTTGCTGAGGTAGAGGTTTAAAATATTCTAAAAAAAATTCCTTGTGCAATTTTACTATAATTTTGCGAAAATTTAACTATACCCCAAAATAAGTGAAAACTTAAGAAAATTAAAGTAGACTTGAAATCGATATTGTGACAAATTTGTATGAAAAAATTGTCATAATTTTTACTTGAAGTCGTTATTATAATAGTCTCTTTGAATACCAGCCTTAATTCGCACTTATTTAGAAATGGCACAAAACTGTTCCACGAAACTGCATTTCAAGGGAAGGTTTTTTTTTAATGAAAAAGTAATGAGGCCAAATTGTTGCATTCAATATCAAGCAATTTCTATATAAATTTTGAAAAAAAAATTTATGAAAAAAGAGTAAAATTTGGATCGTTTCCATTGAATCGAATAAGCCCTAAATTATCAATATATTTCTCTTACCCCTTTACTTACTCGTAAATTAATTTACATTTTATGTATAAAGAAATTTTATAAATCATTTACTTACCAGTTACAAAAAGAAATCCAAATAAAATGAAAAATATCAATGATATTCTGGGTAACATAATGATATGATGATTTTATAGAGTTTTAGTTAAGGTAACAGCAAAACAAAAGGCGGCGGATAAATTTGATTTAATTTCAAGGAAATTGCAAAACCATACACAAAAAACTTATTTTTTTTATATAATAGTTTTACGGTACATGAATACGAAATTTGTTTCAAGAATTCTAGTAAATCTATTTAATTAATTATTTATTTTTTTTTTTTTTGTGTACTCAAATTATGTAATTATTTCTTAAATTTAATAGACACTTTTTTTCTTCATTTCATATTTAAAAGCACCGTTTGTTTTTTGCATGTGCACTCTATACAAATACAGAGCCAGCCAGCCAGTCAGTCAGTCTTGAATATATTGTGTTCAATTGAAACTGCTAATTTAAAAGATATTTTCTTCATTCATTGATTTTGTAGACAATAACGTTTTTTCCTTTTCTGTTTTTTGTTACGTTGTTTTTATAGTAGTAATAGTAGCAGCAGTTGTTGTTATTATTTTTTATACATATGTATATTCTCGTGTGTGTGTGCAATTATTTAATACTCGTTGTTATGTTACTGTTGTATTTATTTACAACTTAAGGTAGGACCTGATGATCAAACGACCGACAAACGTGAATTAATACAAACATAAATATATCTGAAACACAATAATAATAACAAAATTGAATACAAATGCAAAATCAATGAAAATTAAATGTGATCATGGGTTTTTGTATTTGGGGATTCAATTTTTTCTTCACTGGTTTCTCTTTTTTTTTCTGTAATTGATGTTGTTGTAGTACAGTGGGTTCTATAATAAATGCATTTTTTAACTTTCTCGCATTATTGTTTTGTTGTAACTATAAAAGTTGTTGTTATTATTATTACATATTTAATAATGTTGAATTTAAAAAAAAATATATTTTTTTTAGTTTGTCTTCATCTTAATAAAATCTTGTTATTTAATATTAATAAATCAAGGCATACAGTATTTTATATTAATAATGTTGAATGAATTGGTAAATTTAAATTTGGTTTACATTTAAGCTCATCAAACATGACATAACTTTAATTTCGCTTTACATAAATGATATGCATTTATTTGATTGATTTTAATTATGCTAATCAGTCAATTCATCCCTCAATCAATACACTCAAAAACTGTTGAACAGATTTTTTAAAGTTTCAGCGAAAAAAATTTAATATTTTTCTGGGTAAGATAAACTTTACTTATTAATTTTTGGTACCAAGTGTCTCAGGGTTGTTACTTAACTAAGCACTTTATAACACAAAACTCTGGAAAAATAATTTTATTACTTCTTCTTTTTTTTTTATAATAAAAACCCCTTAATTGAATAAGAAATGCATTTGTTTTATTTATTAACTTCCATATGTAAAACTGTAGCTGAAAGGGTTAATTAAAAAATATGTTTTTCAATGTCAAACAATTTCTATATCGCTCCAATTTTAAAATTAAACTCAGCCCACTTGAAATATTCCATAGGAATTTTTTTCCCTGGTAAAATTTTGTTTTGGGAAAAAATTGCCTAAATCAAAAAATTTTCTAAGGGGAGAAATTTTATTCATACTAAATAACAGACGAGGAAAAAATAATAAAAAAGGTGCCCAAAAATTTATTCATAACTGAACTGATTAAAATTATTATGTGCATACAACGTTTGCCGGGTTGTCTTGGCTTGTCTTAAAATTTTTGTATATTCGAAATTGTACTCATAGAGTAAAGGGCCGTGCAAGACCGGGTAAAAACAGGTAGTCGATAATAAGCATACTTGAAATAGCTTACAAACACTTTTTTATTATAAAATATTACACATGTTTGTAGTAATGTGTGGCTTTCAAGTATGCTTGTGCAGGCCTTTAGTAAATAAAAAAGCCAGATACCGACTATAGCTCCACCTGCCGGGCGGATTTATGACACTAAACCTTCCAAGTGTAACCCAAAAGCATACACAGAAATTCAATTAAATAAGTCCAGCCGTTTAGAAGAAGTAAAAAAATGCATATACATATGACAAAAAAAAAAATTAAGTAAAGCGTGAATAATAAATTACTCATTGAGGTAAATAAATTTACAGTTGTTCAATTAATATACACTTGGAATTATAAATATGAAAAAAGGTTGAAAGTTACTTTATGTTTAAAATTGCATCACACTTAGTACGTTCAACACCAAATTAGAGATTGTTTAAGATCACATAAATTAATTGTTCTCAAGCCTAATTTGCATATGTAAATGTAAGTGTGTAGTGGGTATAACAGGTACATACTCGTATGTATTTCTTTCGCTAGTATGCTCAATGCTGTTTGATCCCACTGATGTCACACACTCTCGTTACAATTGGTATTGTTTTATTTGTAACATTAATTCAATTGCTTTTTTTTTGCATTTCTGAAAAAGAAGTTTTTGATTTTTCGTTTATGTTGTCGCTTATTGAATTTGAAAAACTTGTTTATCTCTGTAATAAATACTATGCATACATACATACAAACAAACCAATTTTTAATTATAATTCGTATGACCTTTTTTTAATAAACTTATTACACTACGAGTAGAGTTTTTTATTTTTAAGTTAAAAACAAACTTTCAAGTATTTTTAGCAAGGTTAAAAAAAGTTTTTTTATATAGAAATATGTAACTCTAAATATTTATTTACTTATTTAAACTATTAAAAATTAATACTAGAAGTAAAATCTTTCAGGTTTATTTTTTTTTTTTATATTATATAATTGTAAAGATTATATTTAAAAGTATTACAACACTTTAGTTAAGATTATGGTATTCACTTAAAATTTCCTGTTTCTACATCCAACGATCACAGCATATATATTTTTTTTTCTTTGCGAATTATTAAGCAACCCAACAAAAAGTGTTTAGAAAATTATTCATATTAAAAAGCTTTTCACCGCAACAAATTTTGAATTTTACTTTATTGCAGATTTTCTTTACAAAAAAAGTACTAAAAAAAAATGAGGAAATTTGGCTTTAAATTCAAAAAAATTTTTTGAAAAAAATTTGACAAAAAAAAATATGAAAATAATAATTTAAAAATTTGAAATTATTTAAATTTTTAATATTGTAGTATTTACATTTACATAGATTAAAGTAATAAAGCAAATTAAAAAGACATTAAATCTCTAGACTGAACTACTAACAGGATATTGTAGACTCAGTGCAAGATAACCCTTGTCGTTTCTACAAAAATTTAGTGAGAAGTCTAGGATTGTTTTAGTTGAGCATTGATCTTTTAGGTACCACAGATATTTAAAAAATATAGATATTGCTCTAAGTATAGATTTTAAACAAACAGATTCTTTTTAAATTTTAAATTTATAACTTTGTGTGGCTGTAACAAAACCTCTCTTCATCGAAAATATTAATGCTGGGTTACATAAAATATGCATGTTGCAGTCAAAAAGGCGTTTACCACTGTACCGAAAAATAAACACACTCACACACCTCCATACATATACACTCACATCCATAAACTTTTTAAAAATATTTAATTTTAAACACTTTTTTAAGATTTCATTCTCAGATGCATAAAAGCTTAAACTTCCTTTTCCAAAAAATATTTAAAAAAAAAAAGTTCGTTTCTTGAAACTTTTCTTCTCTTACTAGTTATCTAACTATTTAAAAAAAAAATATTTATTTTTTTAAATTTATAATCTTCTTTTTCTAAATTTATTTTCCCGCTTTAATGTTTCTCATTGTTCAAAAGTCCGCGACTTACTAAACTTTGTTGTTTTAGATATTTTAGCAATTCGTTAATTTTTTTTATTAAAGTAATTTTTTTTTTTAATTTTTTTTTTTTTTTTCAATTTTGAGTTTGTGTCTTAAGTCTTTCGTTTTGTTTTTCTTCTTAGTGTTGCTGTTCAACATCGTTATTGCTTACAACAGAGCTTTTTTGCACATTTAAGCTTATTTTTATGTTGCTACAAAACTGGTTCTGTTTATTATTGTTATTGCAATTGTTGTGTGTGTAAAGTCGTGCCCCCAAAAGTTTATTTCTTCTATTTTGTTTTTTTTTTCAGAACCTTTTTTTTTTGATTTTGTATTTGATATGTGTTGTGCATTAAATGTTGAGAGTTTCTTCATTTGTTTTTTAGGAGTGTGTCTTAAATATAAAGAATATTTCACATAAGACTTGTTTAAATGCTTTAAATTTAAACTACAGTGTAGCATTTGAAGATACATGCATACATACATACCTAGTTCAATATTTTACAAATACAAATGCATACATGTATGCACAAATGCTTAACCCTTTTACACTCTTTGTATTAAATTGACCCAATTTAACTTTTAAACATAATTTTTTTTTATTATTATTTTAAAGATATTCATCACTATTATGTAAGACTTGCTGTTAACTTTATTGCCACTGTCCTATTATAGCGACAATACTGTCCTTTCGTTGCTAAAATGTCATTATCTAATAGAATGTGTGTTGCCGGCTACACATTATCGATACTTACAAGCAATGTGAACTTATTCTTGATCTCTGGTTTCCACCTTTAGTAACTTCTAGAGAAATTTCCTTTTTACTGGTAGTTAAGTGATGCGTGTTTTCAAATCTGTTTTTCCGACTTCAGTACAGATAAATCTTCTATTAGCTCGATTGCGGATTACATATTCACTAAAATTCTTTTGATATAAAACTGTATTTCCTATGCCTATGAAATTTTAACAAGTGATGTAGTTATTGAATTTCAAGCCCATAGATAATTGTACACCAGGAAAAAAATAGAAGAAAATAAATAATTCGGAAATTCACATGAACAACGTAACGTTAAAGAGTCTCATATAATACAGTAATCGATTACTATCAACGGCGGTTTCGTCAATACCATTTTTAGGTTGCCACTGTTGTTTCTACTCACCGACGACTTACATAATAGAGGTGATTGTGTCCAGTTTTATTTTATAACCATTTTGGAGTTGTTTGGTATTCTGTTTATAGAAAAAAGTTTTATACGCCGTATAATATTTTGACTTGACATTATAAATAAAAACAAAAACAAGAAAACGCACATAATTGAAATAGAGTAGATTCTTCTCACTTCTTTTTGCTGATTAAAATTTCAAAAATTTCTAACCATTAAGTTTTTTATTAATTTAGATAGCACTAATAAATGTCTACATCAATATTTCATAATTTTGGTTAATTACAATATCTAGAAAGTGAATTAAAAAAAATTTAAGTTGTGAAATACAAAATTGTAAATGATATTTTTAATTAATCAAAAAAAAGCACACACACACACAAACGCATCTCGAAACATTGATACTAAATATAATTGCATCTTTTTGTATTTTGTGTATTTTTTTAATAACATTAATCTAATCAAAAGTTAAAAATTAAAAAAATACAAAATCTTAATTAAGAAATAAAAAATGTGGGTGTTCAAGAATACAATAAAAATAAGAAAAGAATATAAAAAGCATCATAAGCACGAATTTTGTATTAAAAAACCTATTTATAATAAATTTATTTTTAAATAACCTTGAGATTAAAAAAAAACATTAACTGCGACTGTAACGAAGTTATAAAGCTTATTTTTTTCTTCGAACATTAAATTAAATTTAATTTAATAATGAAGATTATAAAGAAGTAATACAATTAAAATAACAAATTCGTGTTAAGAACAATTAAATATTCAGCCACAACGAATAATCTACATAAAGTTAATGCATTGCAAAATTTTGTTTATCAATCCAATGAAAAAATTCATTATTTCTCAATTAATGACACATTTCATTAGATTAATGAAATATTTAAATACTTTGTCGAAATATTGATTCATTTAGATAATGATGTGTTTCATTGAATCAATAAAATTTTTTTTATTAGTCCAATGAAACGTTGCCATTAGTTGAAAATTAATGTATTATTCTGTCAGTGTGTATATTTTATGATTTTTATGTGTACATATGGTGAGATGTTTTATCATAACACAACATGGTGTTGGGCCCTAATTCACTTACAACAAACCGTAGTACGATTGTAGTAAGGCCGCGTTGATCTTTATAATCTTTAAAAAAAGAAAAAACAGACGTTCATTGACTCTCCCCTGTCTGTGTGTGGGATCGCCAGCAATCATTGTGGCTCTTACAAAATGCTTAAAATTTTTTATAAATTTAATGCTAAATGTAAAATGTAATTCCAGTTTTAGAATTTTAAAATATTTCACTGATTTTATTAAACCTTTTCCTTGCAGTAAATTGTGAGGTTAAAGACATTTACTAACCGACTTAACTTGCTATCGATTTTGAATCATCAGCACAAGGTCAAAACTCTTACTGGTTTGTAAGTCTTTTTAATTCTCCAGTTTTGCGAAGACAGACATTGCAGTGTTTCTTTTTTTTAATTATGTGAATTCGTTATTTTATTCAACCCAGCATCTTTCTCAGCACAATGAGTTTTACAATGTTAAATTCGTGTTCTTCATTTGTAAACGCAAAGCAAGATCATTGCAGTTTTTTGTTTTAATTTACAAATGAAAAAAAAATTTAAATTAAATTAAAAAAATTAAATGTGAAAAATACTGTTAAAATAAATACCATAAAAGCAAAAGCTTGTGAAAAAAAGTTTAAGCACGTCAAAAACATTTATAAAACAAATATTTCTACAAAAGTGTATCAGTAGTCTTGTATATCTCGTAAAAATTAAAGATTATGTACAATATTCAGACCATGGTGTAAGAAAACCATTTGACATTGAGACGCCAGCTCAATCCTGCATGATTGAAGCTCGTTCCGTCAAAAACTAAGAGATATCAAAAGGAAATAATTTTTGACAGGACTAGCCTCAAAAGCAATAACAAAATATATGAGCTTTTTGTAATGTTGTTATTTTTGTATTTTTTAAGTTACCTGGTTTTATTGTACCATGATTCAGACTTATTATTTGTACCGTTCTTGTAGTCAAATTTTAAGACACAAATCGATGGATGGCTGATTAGGCTGCCTCATCCGAGTCTGTTATCGGGAATGCAGTTTGTACCGCCTATTTTGGTCGACAGAGACTTGTTAGCAAGTTCTGTAAGAAAAAGAGTACATTCGTATATTTGCATCACTACTCCCATATTCTTATTCCATTTGGGGTCGGCAATATCGCCACCAATTTCAAAACAACATCAAATTTTATCGTCTTCGACATCAATTTTCTTATAATTTTGTATTCTCTATCACATCTATGATGCCGTCGATGGTTTATCGGTAATATTAACTCACAAATCTAATATTGTAGTCAGCTGCTTTAGTTTGTTTATAATTTTTGATAAAAATTTTTTTAAGATTATTTTATGAAAAAACACAGGATAATATTGATAGCAAACGTTTTTACATAATAGCAAATTAGGGTCGACAGTCAACAATCTTTGCCAAAATTGTGAACTGTAATACCGATTTACCACAAACAAGTTAGGACATTTTGTTTCGATGACACTAAATGAAGTAAGGATGAATATTTATAAATATAATTTGAAATTTACGATCTATGTTGCCAGACATCACTGTTTTCATCACGACGACGACATTTATACCTATTACGGTTTATACCTCAAGTGGACTTTAGTTTTAGTTTTGATATCAAAACTTTTTTGTGTTATCAATATCAGTTTGTATGATTTTAACTCAACTGAATTGAGTTGTTAAACGTAATACGGACAATAATCAGGCCTATTACCTGATACCTGCCAAACGCCTAAACCTTTTTAAAAGACTTAAAAAGTCCTGCTTCGTAGAATCATGTATAAAATTTAAAAATAAAGAGCAAAGTCCACAATATTTGAAAAGAAAAAATGATTTCTTTTATGAAAAAAAAAAATTGTTTCAAAAAACCTATTAAACGAACCGGTTCTTTTTAAATTGCTGATAATATCGATTCTTTGATTACTCTATTATTTGTTTACAATCACTTTAAAATAAAATTAAAAACCAATTTTAACGAGTCATTCTTTTTTATATTTAATTCAAAAACTTGTTATTTTTAAGCATCCTCTTGCCAATTTATTGTATTTATGTACTTGAAAGAAAAAAACTAAAAATTATATATTAAGAACGTGAGCAGTTTTGGGCACATGAGTTCATAGATGAACATAAAAGTAGAGCAGTCAATACAATTTTTGAAAGTGTTCATAATGATGACGCTGATGACAATTTTAATTGTGTTTGCATAAAAACTCTTTAAAAAATGATTATTTATACAAAGAGGAGTACAGTAAACAAGCAGCCTTTAATATTTGTTTCTATTGATTTCAATAATAAATAATAAATTTTGTTTGAATTAAATACAATATCCAAAATGTGGGAAGGTTAATTAATTACATGTCTTGTAGATAATACAAATTAGTTAGATTGAAAAATTCTAATTTGTATATTTCATTTCAAATATACGTTTAAATAAAATGGAAGTTTTAGTTTATATTTTAAAAATAATTAACAAATAAAATACATTTATAAAGGACAGATGGAAGTTAATTAAGTATTAAACTCGTATACTCTCTTATAAAAAAATTACCGTAAATTTTAAAGTAAACGTTAGAGAAATTATTCATAAATTTTAATTATTTTAAAGTCTACGTCAATTTTTTTTAAAGATAAGAAAGTCAATATTCTGCTTGTGAAAGTTTTTTTTATAGCAATATTTTCATAAATTTTTTATTATATTGAATTCTTGTTCCGAACAAAATTTTTATCCGAAAAAGTGTCTCTCACAAAGATAGATCTCATACTACTTAAGAAAAAAAATAATTTAAAAACAAACAAAAATTGTATGGGAGTGGATGTATTCAGTCTTAGTGTTGTCTAATTTTTGTTGCGATTTATTTTTTTTTTTTATTTTTTTTTTTTTTTTTTGTGAAGAGGTAAGGTATTCCAGTTGTATTATTTTCTCCTCAAAACTGTAATCATCAATGACATTACAACTACTATTTAGTGATGTTAAATAAATCCAGGTTTCAGCAATCAAGTAAACTCTTCGTCTCTCTCGCTCTGTAACTCTTTCTCTATCTCTCTCTCTCTTTCTGGGTTTATTGTTTATGCCAGAATTAGAATTAGAATTGAACTAGAATTATAATTAATAGCGGGGCAAAAGTAGACCCTACGCTTTTTATTACAAATCTTCCCTATTATTCATTAAGAGTTCAATTCCCTCCGCCATGTCAGACGGTTATTGGTAGTGATGCCCTAAGTAACGAAAACGGGTCCAAATTGTCTAATTTGGACCCGTTACGGTGACACAATATCTTTTCTGCTGTCTCTTCGATTTCGTTACACTAATATAACCAAAAATATTACAAAAGAAGTTTACACCTTTAGCAAATTATTCTTTTGCTTACAAAATTCAGCTGTTGAGTATGACGTCAACTAAACCAAGAAAAATAGAAAAGTGCTTTTGCTTTCTCTTCTTTTCTAATATTCTTGTAACAGACCTGTGTTTTCAATTAGCTTATCCTAATTCATTTCCAATTTCGGCATCAGGGTCCATAGAGTTCTTTGTTATTTTTAGTGATTTGCTAAAGGGTCGCATTACCACAATCTTTGTAAGTCCAACGCTAATACCAAATAGTACTAAATAATTCCGAAATACGCCATAAGTGGTAAAGAAGTACTATTTTCTATAATAGAACGTCAAACACACTAAAGGTGAATTAATTTCTCGGAGAGGTTATAGCATTTTTTTTACTTATCCTTAAAAAGAATATGTGCACTTTGCTAGTAATGCTTAGATCAATCACTGGTAACGAACATATTTCTAAGGAACCTTACAAAATAGGGCAAACGGTGTTATGCCCTTTCTGTAGAAAAGAAATCAACATAAGTTAGTAATAGTTAAGATTTTAATTTTGTGAGCCACATGACCAGCTTTGGTTAGCACTTCAATTAAACGACCTTTATAAGTTCAATGTCGAGTTATCCGTACTTAACTTGCCACTCAATTTTTGTTTTACAGTACAGCCAAAAACCGGCCTACAATGATTTTGGTATATCTACTTTTTTATTCCCTTTGTAATATTTACAGGTATCAACATTAAAAGCAAAATATAAAATTTTGTTTATATTAAATTTTTAAAGAACTTTTTAAAAAAAAATTTTTGAAATTGTATTTTTTTTTTTTTTTATAAAACTATAAGACTGGTAAAAAAATTGATAATAACATAATTTAAGGCTATTTTATTCCCGATACTTACGTATCAGAGCGATAGTTGTCGAGTTATTGCAAGTTATATGGCGTAACCTCCTCTTTTTTTTTCTACTACACTAGGGATTAAAAGAGTAATTTATAGCGATTAGAGCCTACTACCATAGGTATTTGAATTGAGCAGGAAATCTCAGGTACCACGAAAATAAAACTTAATTTTGCAGACCTAAGTTATTAATTGTACAAAATCACTAAATTATTATAGTTCCAAAATTAATTTATCTTATTATTCTTTTAATGATTAATTCAGGACATTAAATCTGTTGAAACAGAATTCGAGAATTATGCCGCTAAAGCATTGGAGGAAATATCAAATTATTTTGTGCAGCTGCATAGTTTCTTACAAAACGAGGAGAAAAAAATTATGGAAAAATTTTCTGAAATGAGTCAACAACCCCAATTTATGTTACGACAGGCTAATCTTAAACTGAACGAGTCGGAGGAAACCCTAAATGTGAGTTTTGATTTTTCAACTGCAACTTCTGTTTCCGAAAAATATAAATTTAATGATATTTGTATGTATTTACTCCTTTTCACTTTCCATTATATTAATCTAGACAATACGCAGCACACTCGAGCAGTATCAACACACTCCGCCGTCAAATGTTTATTTAGGCCACATATTACCAAAATATAATCAATTCATACAACAATTACCATCTAATATACAATTAACCAAACCATACAGTAATCCATTCATGTAAGTTACAACGAATTAGGAATTTAAATAAAATTGTATCGTTCTTCTCTCTCTCTCTGTCTAATTCTGTTGCTTTTTCACTTTTTCATGCAGTTTTGAAGTAAAACATGATGTACGAGCCGATATACAAAAAGCAATTGACTACAAATATAAAGATCCCAATTTAATTATTAAAATTGATACATCATTTTATGATTCGAATATATCAATTTTTGATACTAGCAGCACTGCCAGTATACCACCTATTTCGAATATGCCGAGCTGTAGTAACAACTTATCGTTAAACTTAAAAACAAATCAAAAAGCTAATAAAAAAAAGAAAAATCAACAAATAGTGAAAACACCATCAATTGAAAATGTCTCTATGTCAAGTGTAGTGGCCGCTAGTAATATTAATGATAACGTGAATTTAGTGCAAATCACAAATATTAAATCACCTGAAAATTTTTACGTGCAAAACATCAATGACATGCAAACCATACGGAAGTTATCTCATACATATTTATGTAATGATATTGCAAATAATATACCAAAAACAATTACAGAAGGCTATTACTATATGGCATATCATGCTAAAGAAAAACAATGGTATCGCGGCATGCTTAAAAAAATATTACCTAATGATCTATATAAAATATTTTTAGTTGATTTTGGTTTAACAATGGACATCTCGAAAGACAAGTAAGTGGGAGAATGGAACAAAAAAAAACAATTTAATATCTAAATGTATTTATTTTTCTTTTTAATAGCCTTTGTGATATTGAGAAAGACCATTTGAAAATACCGTTTGCCGCTATACGTTGTGCTATTTATGATATTATTCCGGTATCTAAGAAGTGGACAGAAGTGGAAAACAGTTTATTATTAGAACTTTTGCAAAAGTAAGTATCTGCAAATACTTTTGATTTTTTTCTGTGCTAATATAGAAAAATCGCCACAGGCCAAGACTTTCTATCGCTATTAAATCAATAATTGTATTATTATGATTCTACAATTGACGAGATCCAAACGAAAACACAATAGGGTTGTCACAGAATCAAAATAATTTTAAAAGAAAAATGTTTAGTGCAGTAAAATATAAGCACTTTTTCCATATTAACCCAGAAATATCTTAGTAAACTTTTATATAATTCATTATTTTTCAATCAATGACACCGTTTCATTATACTAATGACAACAGTTCATTGAATTAATGAATAAAATTCTTTCAGTGTACAAAAGACAAATTTTATATGGCTCAGTAGTTCCCATTCGGAGAGCAAAAATTACTTTCTTCAAGGTTTTTTAAGAACTTTGTTTGTCCAATATCAAAAAAAAAATTTTCTTAGCTAGTCCCCTCCCTGTTAAGTATAGGACCACATGCAAAAAAATTTATTTGAGTAATTCTTGATTTTGTAGGAGAGGGAGGAAATAAGAATGGAAAGGGCTACAAACTTGCTCTTACTCCTCAATTCCCTTTTGTTCTCTCTTTGTATCCTTTAAAGCTGTAAAAAAGAAGACAGGTAGCTTGAATAAGAATGCAAAAATTGCCGAAACAAAATTGCGCCAATAGTAAAAGAGAATTAATAAAGAATTGCCCCACTAAAATTGTTGTATGTGATCCTGATCTAACACTATTAACGCATTTCAAATTGTTTTTTATCATTTTCTTCTTTCAAATTTCAATGTCGTTTTCATAGCACAAGTCTTACTGCGCAAATATTGTAATGTTTTTTTACCTGCACTCTTTCACCATCTTACCAAAAAAATAAAAAAATTTTTTAATAAGCGAAAAATGTTTAAATTAAAAATTCCTTTAATAATTTAAACTCCAGGGGGGTTACTCTCTATTGCGATGCGAAAAAAAAACCATTCGCATCTGTATGATTTTTACATTGAGTTGCGATGCGTTTTCTTTCGCATCGCAATAGAGAGTAACCCCCCAGTTTTCATTATTATTTTTGATTATTGAAGAGTTTTTGTAAGTTTAATTACTTCTGGCTTGAGTTACGACATTAAATGTTCTTCATATAATGTTTTGTATAAAATAATTTATTTTTTGTTGTTTATGTTTTATTTTTAGCAAACCTGCACGTATAAGCATTATTGAGAAAGTGAGCACTGATATGCTAAAAATTGATTTACACACAGATTTGTCGAAATCCGTACGTAATACTTTTTTATACACAGGCCTGGCCCGTGAGAGGCCAGGTATACACAGCTTTAAACTGCAAGCTAAGGTATGAAAGCTTGAAATTTATAAAAGTGTAATGAAAAACTGTAAGTACTTGGGTATATATTTAATAACTATATGACTAGATGAAACTAAAATAAATACAAGACTGGGGCCAAATTACGGCACTTGAATTTTAATCGAAATTTCAGTAAAATTCAAATAAACATTTCAATCGTTATCGAATGCCATAATTTGGCCCGAAAATTTAAAAAAAAAATACTACCTATCGAACTTTATAACCTCTAATAATTATGTATAATTATGTTTTTACTCGATGACTGATAATTCGGTTTTATTTTATTTAATTACTATAATAGCTTTTTTTATTTGGTTTTAATTTCAATACAAGTCAAGCCTATAAGCCAATAAAATATGTATCTTGAGTACAATTATGTCAATCTTAGAATTAAAGAAAAAAGAGAAAATAATATAATTTATTAAAATTAAAAAACATTTAAATTTTTAATAATAAAAGGTTATTAATAATAACCTCACCAAAAATTACCAACAGATAAAAATAATTTTATATGTCTGCGGAACCATTTTAAAAGCGAGTTTTTATACGCATTATGAAAATAAGAAAAAAGTTTGAAATCTGAGGGAAAATTGTTCCAAATGCCGCTAACTTAATGAAAGTACGTTAAAAAACCGAGAGATAAATTTGCGGAAATTCTAAGTGGACATTTCTAGTAGAGTTAATAAAAGTGAGAGCTTTTTCAACCAAAAAAATTTAATAAAAAAAAAGCCCAATTCACGCTTGGGAGTTTTTTGTTTCAATTACTAGAAATTTTAACTAGAAAGCGTGATTGTCTTTTTGTGTGTAAACTATTGTGGTTCTAATTACTTAAGCATGTTTTTAGTTTGTAGAAATTTAAAAAAATGTTTTACTTGTTTGTATTCGATGCGGGTTTTCGTCTTGTAGTTTTCCAGCGTTTTAGAAAATAGTAGTTTAATACATTTTATTATTGAGTCTGTAAATCTTTTGTGTTTTTTACAAGCCACCTTAACTTGAAGTTAAATAAGAAATATTCATCCATGATGTTAAGATAACTACGAAAAAGCATCATATGTTGTATTTTTATAATTTTTAAAATCTATCGCTCTTTTGATTAAGATTTGTTATATGTACTCGTATGTACTATTTATAATTTGATTTTTTTTAATTTAAATTTAAACTGTATTTAAACTTGTGTCATCGAATGCAGTAGTGACTTTTAACTTTTATAGAAAACTTTATTCCATAATTAAAATTTGCAATTGACGTTGCATAAATAAGTAGGTACCATTAAATTAAATTGCATTCATCTATTTCACACAATAATTAGGTTAATCTGCCAATATTTAAAATTGAGGAACGCATCCCAAAAATAAATATGACCACTGGAGAAATGTCAATGGTGACTGTAGCACACGTTGAAGGACCTAATGAATTTTATATTATTAAGGTATTTTATAAATAATAAGTTTTCTTGATAATTACGAAAAATAAATGGTCAAATGTACCAACATGTAACTGAAAAATAAACTAAAATGGAACGAAAACAAAAGTATTTAGTGTGTCGTATTATGAATTTTATACTTTCAAATAAAGTATTTGAATATGAATTTAAGTATATTTCTCATTTAACCTGCTTATAAGGAGCATAACACGTGCTATATGTTTTCCATTTACTTAACGAATATTCAGCTATTGTAAACGATACTTTCTACTTTCTATGTTGTAAAAATATTAAACATACTTCTTTTTCAAATGAAATATTTAAAATTTCTTTCATAAGAGTGCCAGCAAATTGCAAACTTTAAATGGCTTTCCTCTAAAATTCTATTTTTCGAATTATCACACTATTAAAGTAAATGAACGATATGCGCTATAAGTATTTCGTTTTCATTTTTGGTTCATGATTAGTTAGTCAGTGAATATAATAGAAAATCAGTTACATGTCGTTGTATATCATTTGATCATAATTTTTATTTGAAAAAAAAAAAAAAAACATTTTACTATTTACTTACATGAAATATTTACTAATATTTAACATAGAACGAATTGATGGAAAATAAGGAACAGTTGAAAATTGAATTAAACCAATATTATTTCAATAATTCATCGAAATTGCAGCAGATTTATTTGGGTACTGTACAAATGTGCTGTGCAGTTATTCTTAATGATGTTTGGTATCGGGCTATAATAGAAGAAATCAACGACAGAGGCCAATTAAATGTGCGTTTAATTGATGAGGGACGTCGAGAACTTGTGAATTGGCGTCAGGTTTTTGTGTTGATTGAAAATTTTCGTAATAAACGGGAATTTGCTATACCTTGTACTCTGGCCGATATCGAACCTTTGCAAGAAAATAATTATGTTTATACAGCTGCAGCAATAAAGGATTTTAAACAAATGATTACAAATCCTGAATTACGTATGGAAGTAGTTGCGGTTACATCAAAAATGTATAAAGTGGCCTTGTATATAAGTAAAAAAGAGCTTGATATTAACGTAGGAGCAAAACTGGTAAAAGATAAATATGGTGTATCAACTGGTGAATTTACACAAGCAACTGAAATAGTTAAAACTCCTAAATTCAATAAAAATAATCATACATTGACATTTCTACCTAAAGATGATAATATTAATCCTAATTTGAAACAAATTAAACGTACTCCGATCAATGTAACTCACATGATTGATCCTGGCAAGTTGTATATACAGCTGACCAGTCTTGCCCAGGGATCCAAAATATTTCATCAACAAATACAGGAAGCTCAAACTAAAAAGTGTGGCACAAAGCAACCCATACCTTATGAAACGCGTGAATGGTTTGAAGACAATCATTGCCTCGTCTACACAAAATATTACAGTTCTCAATTCTCACAACAAGTCGATGCACCTATACAAGAACAATTTGAATGGTATCGTGGTGTTATTACAAAAATAACTTATGCCGATGGACAAGAACCTACATATTCAGTATTCCTAAGAGATATTGGCGTAACTATTTGTTCCATTTATAGCCAACAGCTGTATTCAATTGATCATCATTTGGATCGTGTAACAAATGCTGTCT
Organism: Thelaira solivaga; assembly: GCA_947397855.1. Lineage (NCBI taxonomy): Eukaryota > Metazoa > Arthropoda > Insecta > Diptera > Tachinidae > Thelaira > Thelaira solivaga. The sequence continues at coordinate 13,526,249 of OX377610.1, forward strand.
ATTGTTGCCACTTGGCCTGTATTGAACCAGCTGGTGGTAAACATTGGTCTCAGTCGGCCATTGATAGTTTTACACATCATGTAATGAATGCAGAAGCATTGTCAGTTTCATTGCATGGCAAGCCCAATCCTGATAGAAAATCACTTCCAATTGTTTTGTGGAATTCAAAAATGGAAACAGCTAATCCTTTAGCGCCATGCATTACCAAGTATTCGAATATTAACCGTTATCTAGTTAGAAAGGGTTTAGCTCACATGGTAGAACCTTTGGATACTAAACAACAATTTGACGAAATTGAAAAAATAGAATTACAAAATGGCGAAATAACACTAGAACAATGGTTTAAATCATTTTCCGATAATATTTTGTTAAAAGGTAAGCAAAATTATGTACATATGCTAAAAATTTAAAATTTTAAAGAAAGTTTTATACATAATATGGCTATTTTGTTAAGCTTGAGGTCTTATTTTTCAAAAATTTATTATTATATAGATATTTCGCTCCAATTTTTATACATTATTTTGTATATTACGGTATGCACATTCAATGATCATATTAAAAAATAACTTTAGCCTCCTAATTTGAAAAAAAAAATAAGATATAGTATTAACCCAGTCAACACAATTTTATACGTGTATACGTAATTAACGGTAATTTTACAGAAATTCAATTAACTACCCCAACTAACAATTAGCTAACTTGTGGTGGTTCACGCTTATAAATAGGTTCTTTAAAATTGGCGTGGACAGGAACCACAAAAGAAACCGCCGAACTTCTTAATAATTAATTTTATTATGTTTATTTTTTTTTTTAATTTTAATTTGAATTTATTAATATTATAGAAATTGAAAGTAACGAAAGACTTCTACATAATTCTGATGATAATAATGAATTATATATCGATGATCATCCTTTATTGAAGTATCTTAATGACATTGACTGTAAAGAAACTACCGGGCAAAAAGCACCATCAGCCTGGTTTACACCTAAAGTTATTACTAAAACGTTGTTTGCCGGTTTTCCTACATACATTGATTATGATTGTGTTATATATTTACATGAGGCTGATGATAAAAAGTTCCTAGAGCAAATAACAAAAAAATTAACAGAGACCTATGGTTCTATGGAACCACCGTCAACCGATGCTCCATATGCTATTGATCAGGCATGCATTGTTAAGTATCATTTAGATGGTAAATTTTATCGAGGGATCATAACAAGTGACATAAACTCTAAAAAGGAATGGAGTGTATTTTTCATAGACTACGGCAATGTTGAGAGGGTAGAGAGTAAAGATATGCGCCCGTATGCCCCATTTCCAAATTTACCAGCAATGGCCAGCAAGTACATACTCGATGGCATTAAACCCATATTAAACGCTGATAAATTCAACACTGTACAGCTAGATCAAATGCATACTTTGCTTGTTACAAAGTTTGTATCTATACGAACACATGCATCAGAGCTGAATAACACCATTAAGCGTTGCAACATGCGTTTGGGTCCACTAGATGTAGCTTCCGACTTTATTCAAAGAAGACTAGCCGAAGGTGATTGCAAATCATTAAATGAAACAGAATTGTTTCCATTGGACTTCGATACACCTATTAGTACATCTTTAAATAAACCTCGTAAAGGTTATAGTCCTTTACCATGTGTACCGACTACTGGTAATTATGAAGTAAGTTATAATTGTAACTATTAAGTGTCCAAGTAATTATGTTATTTGTATTTTTTATTTTTATTATTATGATCGTTTTAGGTCTTTAGTCAGGAGAATGATGTTTGCATATATCAGAATAGTTCAACGGAAATGTTAAAAGAGGAAAATGATGATTCATCTGATAACATTGTAATTGTTGACGATGATGACGATTTTGCTAAATTTGATCATCTTAATGAAATGATGGATCGTTTATCAAAAAATGTGAACGAGGAACGAGGAGACAAATTAAATTCGAATGCTATATTTGAAACAACAACTACAAACAACGTCACGAGTAAACCGCCACCGAAGAAACGCATGTTTAATGAAAACGATTATACGAAAATGATGAATGCTATGAAGGTATATGACACTGATGATATCGTTGATAATTTTGAACAAGAATTTGATCCTGATATGATTGAGATTGACGAGGATGATGACGAAGACATTGTTGAATTGAATGAAAGCTTTGCCATGAACTATTGGCACAATGCAATGGACGATATGCGCGAAGAAGAAGAAGAAGAAATTAAACAGCAACTGGAACGTAGAGTTTTATCTTTTGATGAGGTGAATTTAGAAATTAAGTGTTTAAAAAAATGTAAATGCATGAAAAACATTGCTTTTCACTTTTCACTAAACTCAATCATTTGCAAAGAAATATTCGTATTAGGAATCAATTGATTTGTTTTTTTTTTATCGTATCAAATGTAAAACCCTTCAGACAAGTGATTTTAATTTACCACGTTTAGTAATGTCAGCAAGATTGCTTATTTTAAAAAGTTTTTCCACAATTAAACGAAATTATTGTTATATCATGAATATTTTTCCGAGTTTTTATATTAAAATTTATTTATTTATTTTTTTTTTTATTAATTCTCTTAAATTATAATAATAAATTATAAAGTAAGAGGAAAAAATATTAAAATTAAAAGAAGAGCTTCCGTAAAAAATTAATTTTCTATACCGCATTAACATCAGCTACTTTCAAAATTATTAATTAAAGAAAAACCCCAAAACTAACTTAAAACTATTATTTTTATTGCAAATATCAACATCAGCACAATAAATATATATGTATATGTTTTGATGTATGTTATTAATCAGTTGCTTGTAATTAATTTTATCTACTTCAAGGATATCGACTCCGAATTTGATGGATTTAATCCCAATGAGACTTCAACAGCGGTTTCACATTTAAGCGGTTTTGAAAATTTTAAACCATTCCAATTACCATCTGCTATGCACCATTTTAATTGTCGCATTGCCTCCATTATCACACCAATAATTTGGCAAATATTTCCAAATCACAACGAGTTTCGCTATAGAGACGTAGAACTTCAGAGGTCCATTAAGGAATTGGTCAAACAATCTTTACCACCACTTACAAATTTGGAACCACGTACTCCTTGTTTGGCCTTGTATAGTAAAGACAAACACTGGTATCGCGCCATTATACGTTCTTATAATCCAACTGCGAAGGCTGTGGATGTGCTGTATGTTGACTATTTAAATAGCGAGACAATGCCTTTGAAATATGTACGGCAATGTCCTCAGGAGTTATTGGGCTGGCCCCTGCGTACCTTTAGTGTACGCTTACATGGTTTGAAAATAAATCCAAATATTAAAGAATATGATATATGTTCTGAACTGCGCCAACTCTTGCCTAAGCGTAATCTATTCGCTGTTATCAAGAAACGCCCTGCTTGTGACAGTTTACTTTTCAGTAATAAGTCTTCAAACAAAGCAGATCATATCGAAATAGCTGTATACGAATCTAAAGAGGCATCCGTGAAAGGTGTAACCGTTTATGAGCCGCTAATTGAAAAAAAATATTTTCGCCGAATTTAGTTACATATTAAACTGGAAAATTTTTATGTGAAAAATATTTAATTTCTTATTTATTTTTTATTTTACTTTTTTAACAAATTTCATTAATGTAATATCCATTTCTTCTTATGTTTTTTTATATATACAAATAAAAATAATAAAAATTACAGTTTCTAAACAAAACTAAAGTATTGGGTTGGCGACTATTTTGTCTAATTTTAGAAAATATAACAAAAAGATTATGTAGTGCTATTATTCTTCACAATTTCTAAATATATGCATCATGTTGCAGAGAGAGGAATATGACATCTGCCACATGCCACATCCACTTTAATTGAAAAACGCTCTAATTAAAGAGTGGTTTAAAAAAAATTTAAACTTAAATTTAGCCCGTTTCCCACTCTGCCACATGGTGACAGTTTTGTTAAGATACGTTAACTCATTCAGAAGTTATAGGGTAAAAACTAAAAACAAGATCAACCGATCGGGAAATGGGCTATCGCTCCCTAGAACATTTTTTTTAAGTCCCTCAAGCGTGTAAAAAGTTATAAGCGGTTTTCCAACTCCAAAGCTGTTTATTCAACTTGGATGTGACATGTGGCAACAAAAGTGCCATGTGGCAAGTATCCCATTTCTTGCTCTACAACATGGTGCAAGTCTTATGCGAAAATATTTATCCACAAAAAAGTTGTAGCAAAAAAACATAAATTAAATCCCAAAAATCCACCTACTGCTGGTTCTGTTAGCCTGGTGTTTTACTTTTTTCGCTTAAGTTTTTTTAATTTAATTTCCGGACAATGCCACAGGTGCATTTTGAATACAATTTTGTGTTTTCACAATAATTTGGGAATGGATTAATATTTTTAAATGAAACTTGCACCATGTTGCAGAGTGGGAAAATGGCTATCTGCCACATGCCACATACACTTTAATTAAAAAGCGTTCTATGTAGAAAAACGCTTATAACTCTTTTAGCGTTTGAGCGATTGGAACAAAATGTTACACTAAAATGTAGCCCATTTTCCATTCTGCCACATGTTGAAAGTTTCATTTAAAAATATTGTTCCATTCAAAAGTTATAGGGTAAAAACTAAAAACAAGATCAACCGAAACTTGCAACATGGCGTTTTCGTCTACTTTTTCTTTTTTTTGGTTCAACTTTTGAACGGATTAATATATTTAAATGAAACCTTCACTGGATCATAGATCGGGAAATGGGCAATCGCTCCCTAGAACATTTTCTTTAAGTCCCTCAAACGTGTAAAAAGTTACAAGCGTTTTTCCAACTCCAACGCTGTTTATTCAACTTGGATGTGGCATGTGGCAACAAAAGTGCCATGTGGCAAGTAGCCCATTTCTTGCTCTACAACATGGTGCAAGTCTTATGCGAAAATATTTATCCACTCAAAAGTTGTAGCAAAAAAACATAAATTAAATCCCAAAAATCCACCTACTGCTGGTTCTGTTGGCCTGGTGTTTTACTTTTTTCGCTTAAGTTTCTTTAATTTAATTTCCGGACAATGCGCAGGTGCATTTTGGATACAATTTTGTGTTTTCGCAATAACTTGGGAATGGATTAATATTTTTAAATGAAACTTTCACCATGTCACAGACTGGGAAAATGGCTATCTGCCATATGCCACTTATGTTGCCACATGCCACATACACTTTAACTAAAAAGCGTTTTAATTAGAAAAACGCTTATAACTATTTTAGCGTTTGAGCGATTTGAATAAAATGTTACACTAAAATGTAGCCCATTTTCCATTCTGCCACATGTTGAAAGTTTCATTTAAAAATATTGTTCCATTCAAAAGTTATAGGGTAAAAACTAAAAACAAGATCAACCGAAACTTGCAACATGGCGTTTTCGTCTACTTTTTCTTTTTTTTGGTTCAACTTTTGAACGGATTAATATATTTAAATGAAACCTTCACTGGATCATAGATCGGGAAATGGGCTATCGCTCCCTAGAACATTTTCTTTAAGTCCCTCAAACGTGTAAAAAGTTACAAGCGTTTTTCCAACTCCAACGCTGTTTATTCAACTTGGATGTGGCATGTGGCAACAAAAGTGCCATGTGGCAAGTAGCCCATTTCTTGCTCTACAACATGGTGCAAGTCTTATGCGAAAATATTTATCCACTCAAAAGTTGTAGCAAAAAAACATAAATTAAATCACAAAAATCCACCTACTGCTGGTTCTGTTGGCCTGGTGTTTTACTTTTTTCGCTTAAGTTTCTTTAATTTAATTTCCGGACAATGCGCAGGTGCATTTTGGATACAATTTTGTGTTTTCGCAATAACTTGGGAATGGATTAATATTTTTAAATGAAACTTTCACCATGTCACAGACTGGGAAAATGGCTATCTGCCACATGCCACTTATGTTGCCACATGCCACTTATGTTGCCACATGCCACATACACTTTAACTAAAAAGCGTTTTAATTAGAAAAACGCTTATAACTATTTTAGCGTTTGAGCGATTTGAATAAAATGTTACACTAAAATGTAGCCCATTTTCCATCCTGCCACATGTTGAAAGTTTCATTTAAAAATATTGTTCCATTCAAAAGTTATAGGGTAAAAACCAAAAACAATATCAACCGGAACTTGCAACATGGCGTTTTCGTCTACTATTTCTTTGAATGAATTAATATTTTTAATTGAAATTGACTTTTATTTCTTTAAAATCGATCAAATGCCTTGAAAGTTATAAGCTTTTTTTATTCAACTTGAATGTGGCAGCTAAAGTGACATATAGCAGAAAGCGCATTTCCCACCCTTTCCAAAGTTATTGGGAAAACACAAAATTTGATACAAAATCCACCTATCGCATTGTTCGAAAAAAATTTTTGGCATTTTTTATTTACAATCATATTTTCATTTTAGGATATAAGCGAATCTGACTATACAACAATAAAATAGAATTAAATCTATCACTTAGTGAAAGTTTTATTTAAAAATATTAATGGAATAATATTTGGAACTATAACTATTTGACAATTAATGTGCAAATTATAGTAAGAAAACATTTGCAGCAAAAAAAAAATTTTTTTAAATGTGAGGTTTTTGAAATGATCCATTTCAGTAGCATTTGTATCTAATGTTTCACACATTTCCAAAACGCATATTACCTATGTAATTTTCTGTTATAATGAGTACAAGTCACCTTAAGGAGCCCAGTAACACATACTACTTACTTTTTGGGATACCCCGCCAGTAACAGGTCACATGTAGGCATCTAAATAAAAACACTTACTTTTTATAATTTATAATGAATTGATTGTAATTATATTTCAATTTGTCTGAAGTTATTAGATTTATTTATAATTCATTGTAAATTGTATATCAATGATTAATTTTATATAATAGATTTTTAATAATTAAATTGTATTTACTATTAATTAAGATTATGATATAATTATAACTAAATGTAATTTTTTTTTCTTCATTTGAATTTTATGAAATCTTAAATTAAGTATTAAAATTAAACTAAATTTGGGTAATAAAAATTATGTTTAAAATTTAAAATATATTTGTGTTTAAATTAAAAAAAAAAAGTAATTATACATAATAAAATATGTATAATGTGTTACATATACATAAAAATTTGTATGTATGTATGTAATTGTGTGTAGTTATAACCAATAAAGTAAAACATAAAACGTATCGTATACTAAAAAAGAAATTTTATGAAATAATAGAAGAAGGTAAAAACAATTGCATTAATGCAATAACAACTTTTTTATTTAATTCTTTTGGATTTTAAGCTTAGAAGAATTCATGTAAAGATATAAAAATAAAATGAAAATAATATAAAAATTTGCTAATACATACATAGAAATTAAATTACTACTAAGGGAGTAAGTTCCTTCGAGTGCGTGTGTGTATTTTTGTTTAAATTTTAATAAAAAAAATTATTTTGCTTTATTTGTATATTAATATAGAAATACCCCAATAAACATAAAATTATAATAATATAAATTTTTATTGCACATTTTTTTTAGAAGCAAGTTAAAACAGTATTTTTATATATTTTTACTTTTAAATCAAACTTATTACAGCATAAAGTAAAATTATTACGCATACATAAGTGGTATATTTATTTTTATTGTAAGGCTTATTTTTTCATTCACTTTTTATGGCATTCAATTTTATTTAAAAAAAAAAGTATCTAGAAATAATTATATTTTGTAAGAAACAGTAAAGTAAGACTCATCGTTGCAAAGTAAATTTATACGAGTACTTAACATATTGTAAAAGGGGGCTGTCAATTGTGAAAATATTTTCAAAAGACTATACCGTCTAAAAATACGCTGTAGGAGTTTTATTATAATTTTAAACTTAACCCGATATATACTTTATTGGTTGAGTGTTCAGTGTTCACTAAGGCATATTCATTTATAAGGTAACCGCAAGAATGCAAAAAAAAACTTATTGGAATTTTGAGATGTCAGAATAATATGTTTGTTGTAGTAGAAAAAAAAAAGAAAAATTAACATTTGCCTAAAGCAAAATTTTGAAAAATTTTTATTTATTACAGGCATTTTGATTTCATAAATAAATAATGAGAATTACCTTCAGAATTTGTAATATTTTCAAGTTGTATTGTAGTGTGATTGCTACACAGTTTGTTGGGTAAAGAAAAAAAAACCTAAAAAAAGGGTCTTTGAGAGTTTCAAATCCAATAAAAGGAATAAAAAGAACATGCCTTAGTTTTTCTCTTTGCTTAAAGTGTTTTGTGCGCCCTTTTATTTGTATAAAAATTTTTTACAAAATTAATGTGGTTTATAGGTAACGAAAAATACAATCGTTTAACAATTATTATGAAAAACACTCAAAAATATTTTAAAAATTAAGTGTTTTCCACACAAATTTTTAAACGATTGTTTAGTTTGTTTTCTGAAAACAGCATAAAATAGTTTTAAAAATAGTTAATTATTATTTCCCATTAAATATTTTAACTAGAAAAACCAATAAAACTCTATCAAATATATATAAAATCTTTGAAATTACAACTTTTTTGTGTTTTTTGACAAAAACATTAGTTGTTTTAATTTCAATTCAACTGAGTTGAGCTGTGAACCGTAGTAAATGCATTATATAAAAGAGAACATGCCCTCAAAAGTTGTATATTACTGCACACCTCCAAGTAGATTATTTTGGATTAAATTTAAAACAAAAATTTCAAAATATAATACAAAAGCGCAATGTGTGTCATTTGTCATGTTCTTCAAATTTAAAACATATGTACGTGTGTGTAAATTAAATTTAAAATTTTTGTGTCTTTTACTTTCTTATATGTATGTCGGTATTTATGTATATTTCTCTTTATATTTACTTTTTTCAATTCGACGTAATATATTATTCTTTTTTTATGTATTGACGTCAATAATTTGTTAGTTATACTAATATTGGATAATGTAAAAACTTTATGAATAAATAGGTTAGGTCAGATTATGTTGCACAGGCAGTTAGTTATAGATACACTTTTTTGAAATATCTTTATATTTCACGGAGAAACGTACACAATAACAATATTACTATCGCAAACACCGGCTTTGATCATTATCTTATAATAGGTAATCAAGGACCCTTTTTACGTCATAAGAGCGGCAATAAGGCTCAATGGAATTTGGAATTTTTCTGAGCCACTTATGCAATTAGTGATTATTGCCACCCGCATCCTCTACCCAAGTCCCGTTGACACGCTGTGACAGTCTTGCATTTATTTTCCATGATTATGGAAACTTGATAAATGTCAGAAAGCAAAGTTAAGGAGGTTGAAATATCGGTTGATTTGCTGAAATCTACATATATATTAATAGTACGGTTGCTATAAGATCAGACAACAAGCTCCTTCGGGAATTGTTGGCATCTCTTTTTTGTAGCAATTCTAGATAATTTGGCCTAAAACCCGCTTGCACATTCGACGCTCAGCTATCTGCTAAGATACTGCAAATTATTAGCAAAACGAAAACTGATTGGGTTACACCCGCTACATAACGTAGCTTCTCTAGCCTATGTAATTGCGCAAAAGTTTGTAAAAATTTCTATTAAACAGCTACGTATTCTAATTCTTGTGCAAAATAGTTATAGTTTAAATTTAGAGCATTCTTCTCGAAGAAAATGGCAGATTTCTTAGGCTACTGCATTATGTAGCGGCAGATATATTTTGGAACATTTTGGTATTTTCAACTGTTCAACATAAAGGGACCGCTGTTAGATTGTCTATCAATTACTGCCTGTAATACCTAATCTATAACTAATTTAACTTACATCTATAATTCGTTATTATTTAAAATTATGACAAATTTTCTTTTCTTTTTATATCTTTATAGAATATAAAATTTATGTATGTATATATGTAGTATACATTAATAGATGTTATTTTTAAATCATTATTATTAATTTTAATCGCGATTAATAGGTTCTTTAAACCTTTCCTGGCAAAAAAAAAATATTTGCAAAACCAACAGATTGTAGAAAAATATTTAAAAGCTTCAGAAAATTTTTTTCTAAAAGGTTTCTTTTTATTATTGGTGTTTAAATCTAAATTTTTTAACAAACTTTATGTTAAAAATTGTAAAAAAGGCTTATTTTGAATGTAATGAATTGTAACTTTATTTAACAGTCATTTTTGAACAAAATTTTTTTTTCGGAAAAAAATAATAGAAGCGATTCCCTTTGAAGTGTATCTAAATTACCATACCTAAAAGCCATAATATAGTTTCTTAAAAAGGCATCTTTACCCACATATGGTATCAAATTTTGAGACACTAACTTTTCCTCAAATATTTCATTCCCTCGAATTTTGTTCACTTTCACTGGGATAGCAATCATGAATGAATTCCTTACAAATTCCCCTTATCGTAAATAATTTTTTCCTTTGTTTTGTTCACTTTTTTGCCTTAACCTGTTCACTTACTTTTGGCTGGCGAACACAAGTATTTTTGTTTGTTTTTTTTTTTTTTTTAATTTAATTTAGCAAGCAGAATTTAGCAATTAAAAAGTGCTGGTCTACCTATAAAAAATTCAATTATTTTCTGATATAATCGTTTATCCACAACAGTTGACACCTTTACTACAAGAACTATTCATTAATTGATCCAGTAAAAAAAACATATTTTTTGCTCTTAAAATCTTATAAAATTACTGGACACTGAAAACTTCTTAACAACAAAAGTTGAAACATCTACCACAAGAACCATTTGTAAATTTCAAAAATTTTATTGTTTGTCTCTTGAAAACTTAGAAATTTTAATAAGTCCTCCCTTATTATACATTCACTCTGCACTGATAGCGTGAACAAAATTTCAAGGGAACAAGAATTTCACTTATTCGCGATAGGGGTGATAATCTGTACGATTTTCACAAAAATGTCATCGAGTATTGCACATATTTAATTTACGAAATTTTCAACTATTTAACTAACGAAGCAATGCCTCAACGTCGTAGTCCTAGTGCTGATTTGACTATATATATATATATATATATATATATATATATATATATATAATATGCGCGGAAGCTAATCCACCTATAATTCCACTTCAGAGCTATTGGAGAAGTTTTTAAGTCCAATTGAACCTCAGTAAGAGAGAAATTCTGTAATATTTTTGGAAGAGATAGATATTTAAAAGCAAAATGTTTGACAATATTTAGAGTTGAGATTGTGATAGAAAGATAAATGGTGCCGATTATGCGAATAAGTTCAAATATACCAGTTAAATAATAATATTAACTTTAATAAAGTTGTTGACAATTAAACCGTTGTCTACTGTGGTAGTTAAGAAAGTAACTTTCTTTCGTGAGTAAGTGTAAGCGAAATAAGCAATATGCTTACAATCAAAATTTAATAAATAATGTTTTTTTTTTAATATTAGAGCCGGTTTTGCCAATTTTATAAAAAAAAATCATTTATATTTAAATTACTTTTAAATATTTCAGAAAAGTAATTTTCACAATCTGAAATTACATGAAATACTTTTCCACAATTATTGAATTTACAAACAAATGTACACATCAATTTTATAATTGGTTAGTAGTGGTATTATTATTATTATTATTATTATTATTATTATTATTATTATTATTATTATTATTAGTATTATAAATTCCATTTTAGTTTTATGTGTTACTAAGTTTTATTTAATACTTGTTTTATTTTATTTTTTTTTTATTTGTTCCAATTAAAATTTTTTTTTAACGAATCAACATACACACATTTATATTTAGATTAGAAATTGTAGTGTTTGTTTTGTCTGCTTTTTTTATAATTCTATGGCTACAATAAATATTAATATAGAAATTTTCTATCCTACGTTCATGTGATTAAGAATAGTGAGATAAAAATATTTTTGTTTTAAAACGAATTTTATAGAAAATACAAACTACACACTCAAATAGAAATAAGGAGAGAATGATGGTACTCACAAATAGAAGAGAGATAAATTTGTAAGATAATGCTTCTAATTTAAACTTCCACAGTAAAGGGATCACGAGAATGATGAATTTTTAAGTGTTTATTATGATTTGTTTTGGTTGTTGAACTTTTACCACATATAGAACATTGAAAAGGTCGTTCGCCGGTGTGAATGCGTCTATGCTCGATTAAATAGTAGTGGCGATGGAACGACTTTTTACATAGATCACAGGTATACTTTTTATTGCCATGATGTTCTCTTCTATGACGCATGTAATTGTATTTGCGTATAAATTTACACCCACATACTTCACACGTGTACGGTTTAATTTGTTTGTGGGAATTCATATGATTCTTAAAGTCAACTTCACGCACAAATGCCTTAGGACAGTGTTCACATTTAAAAGGTTTGGCTGTGCGATTTGCATGTACCCAAGAGTGGATTTTTAAATTCCATTTTGTTGAGAAGGACTTATTGCAAATAGCGCAATCATATTGTGTTTCTGTTGAATGCGTAGCCATGTGAGCTTTCATAGAAGCTTTAGCAAATATTTGCTTGCATATTGGGCATTCCATTGGTTCTGTGTAATCAAATTTATCCGAATGCGCAAGACGAATGTGGCGGCGTAAAGAGTTGACATGTACAAAGCGGTCACAACAATGCGGACAACACTTTGGTTTCGAATCATGTGTCTCCTTGTGCCATAAGAAACGTGCTTTAGATGGTAAAACTTCACCACAATAACAAACATACTCTTTTCTACGAACAATATGTTTCGTATGACGTTTCCTATGCTGAGTTAAGTTCGAATAGCGTTTGAAGTGCTTACCTGAAAATAAATTTTTATTAATCTATAAGCTACAATAATTAAAAAAAAGAAATAATTGACTGTGATACGAAAAATATTTACTCACCACAAACTTTACATTTTAACGGGGAAAGTCCTGAATGCATACGTGTATGTTCTACGAGCGCACTTCTCACAACAAACTTTTTATCGCATACTGTACAACCGAATTCTTTCCAACCCAAGTGACGTTTCAAATGCAATGAAAAATTTTTCCATCGCTGGAATTTTTTCCCACATGTAAAACATTCTGCCGGATGCTCTGTTAAATGAGCATCATATAATTTTACTGAATTAAAATTCTGCCGACAAATGTAACAAAAAAATATTGATGATTTTATAAGACTCTCATCGAAATCGGAGAGGTTTTGGTTTTGTTTCAATATTGTCATATTGAACGATACTAGCATGCGGTATAGTGTTGTTAATTTACTGGTGGGAGTTGTTAGCGACAATGGCAAACTATTACTTTGTATTTTAGTGTCATACCCATGAATTGTTTCAATATTTGATGGATTCATGGTTAAAGACAAATTTTGTTTATCGTCTTCTGTAATTTCAGTTTTAGCACTTAAATTGGCGTTGATTGCATCAATGCCAGGTGCATCACGTTGAGGATTTTCATTTTCTATTTTTACTATGCCTTGTTTATAATCGCCCATATAATCAACATTTTCCGAAACAGGCATTAACATGTTACCAGCTGCACTAGTTGTAGGAATAGTAATATCTTGCATATCTGTTTGATTTAGAGGTGTTGCGAGTCCAGTAGTGGGGCACACTAGTCTTCTATTTTGTCGTATGTAATTATGAACGTCAATCATGTGAGCATTGCGATCTTTAAGCTTCGAATATTTGGCATTACAATGCCCACATTCATAAACTTTTGTGCGTTGTTTTTGTTGTGGTTGGTTTTGTTGCGGCCTTTGTTGTTGCATCATAAAACCAGAAATACTATCGGCAGATGGTCCCACCAAAAATTCGGTTGATGTACCTGGTTGTTGTAAATGTTGTTGTAAATTATGTTGATGATTCAATTGTTGATGGTTGAAACCAAACTCAACTCCTGGTATCTCATTTTGATGTATTAACATTTGCTGAGAAGTTACTGTCGATGTTGGTTGCGCACGCTTTCCATTTGTTTGTGATGTTTTGCCATCTTGAGAACTGCGTTTACGTCTCTTTCTTATTTTAGCTGACGTTGATGGCATTACATCAATATTGCAATTGTCATTTGTATTTTGGGAAAATATTGGTATTCCATTGCTGTTGTTACTGCTGTTATTTGTTGCTTCAAAGCTGATAAAAAAAATAAATTAAAATATTTAATTGGTTGTGATAGTTTTGTAAATTTAACCTTTTCAACCTGTTGTTGGCGCTGTTAGTGGCTTGAGCTGTTGTTGAAGCACTCAAATCCTGTACTGTAAAATATTCTTCATGATTCCACCCGTTGTCTTGTGGAAATATACCAGGAAATGTTGTCTTGAAGAAACGAGCCGAAATATCGCCATACATCTAAAAAGTTATTTAAAAATTCAAGTTTAAAGTTATCAATTTGTATATTTTAATGATTTCTACAGAATTCCACATGTACAATTATTTAGCTATATTCCCAGTTTTACAACTAAATATCGTTGCCAAAACTTCAAACTTTTCTTATAGCGTTACTAAGACAAATTGGTGCGTTAACAAGGCATAAAATAAAAAAATAAAAATAAAAAACTACAAAAAAAGCAGCTCGCAAGCATAAGTTTTTCTATAAAAATTTTGTAATGATTTTTTTAATAAGCAACAATTCGTATATAAGACAAACAACAATTATAAGTATTGAAATAAAAACTTACCGGTTGACTCCATGAATTATCTATATCGCAATTGCTTTCTTGTTCAGAAATTTCACCTTTTGCTGGCATTTTTTCATCTGTTCTAATATTTAAAGTGACTGCTGTTGAGCAGATACCAGCCATACTATTGTCAGTTGTACCATTGAACGAGCACGAAGTTGAAGAAGATGGTGGAGGTGGTGCTGGAACGGTCACTCGATCACCAACAATATTGTCAATGTTTTGTTCTCTTTTACAAGAATCTAAATCCAAATATTTACTACCTTCGCTGCCATCTAGAGCAACAGTATTACCATCAACGGATAAACTACTATTTATATTGGAAACTGAATGATTTAAAGTAATTGGGGTGACATTAGTTTCCGATGCCTGGTAATTGTTATTGTTAAACCATTGATCGTGTGATGTCCCAGAAGCCTGATGTTGTTGTTGTAAAAAGTGATGATTATGCTGAAGTTGTTGATAATCTGTATATTGTTTACTAGAAGACGAATCTTCCAATAACATTGTATTATTACTGCTATTAGCAGAATTTTGATAGAAGGAGGTAAATTGTTGATGGTTTTTTATGTCGGTCTGTTCTGACGGAACTGGTGTGGCATTATTACTGCCATTATTATAGAGATAATTAAAATGAAAATCGGTATACAAATGATTGGTTTGATGTTGAGTCTGAACAGCCGAAGTATTTGTCGTCGAACTTTCATTTAGCTCTTCAGGTGGAATTGAAACATCCAAAGCTGATTGTGTAGAATATGTTGATGATGATGAAGTTGATGCGTCATTTTCACGATTAATATTTTTACTAATCTGCTCGTTTTGAGTCTCTTCGACTAATGTCATCTGTACGGAAGTTTGCTGGCTTGAAAAAACTGACGATGGAGATGGAAAAGTAGATAGAGCTTCCTTATGACATTTCTTTGAATTTGCAAAATCATATAGAACACGTGCATCATCATTAACATTATTTTCTGTCTTCATTTCTTTAATTATTGATGTTGACGGCAAACTAGATTCTGTTATGCACGGCTTCTCCTCTTTAAACTCAAGAATGGGTTCCTTTGAACTGAGATGCTGCTCTAAAATACTAAAACTTGTAGGTGGTTTGTATTGAGGGTGTTGGAGATTATCATATGTTATAGAAGTGATTGGTTCATTTTTAATTTTTACTTCTGCCGTGTTTACTACATCTGCATCAGTAAAATTGTGTTGCAGAGCTTTAGCGGAAGTAGTTGGCATTTCTTTATCATTGCTCTTTTGATTCTGATTTGGTATACTTGCAGTGGTGATGGTTCGCAAAGCTTCAGTCTTTGTAGATTTTGGCTTAATTACTAATTTTTTGGGACCTTTACGGGCTAATGGTATGGGTCCCAATGTTTTGGAATTTGTCAAAAATTGAACTTTCTGTTGTGGTTGCGATAAATCCTCAGCTTCGTTGGAATTCCTTAGTTTTCCCTGTTGTTGGTGTTGACTAGTTGTAACCATACGTATAACACTGGTAACATGACTGGAATTAGTCGTCGTCAGATTGGTGCAAGAATTTGAAATGGCGACAGATGTTATATCAGTTTCAGATGATGAACTTGTGTAAACTTGAGGTTTTTTCTCTTCTTGTTCATCTTGCTGTAGTTTATTTATTAGAATTACATTATGGTTATTTGTTGCTTGTTTATTATAACTACTGTTAGGGCTATCAATTACTTCGTCAGTCTCAAGTTTGTTGGCCTTCAAAGGTGGTGTATTTTCGAAATTTGTTAATGTTGTTGTTGTTGATTCTAACGATGTTGTAGTGTTCGTTATATAATCGTCCATGGGCTCTTCTTTTTCAATTTTGACTAAGGGTATGGGAGTTACAGATTCCAATGATTTACGCTGCGCGGCTACTTTACTAGAAGCAATTATATTTCCAACTAAATCTAAATATTCGTTCAAATTTAATTGGACGTCACTTAAAACTGTGATTGTATTTTTTGATGATTTTTTTCGACTACTGGCGTTGCTGGCGGTAGTGACTCCAGAATTTTGTTGAGCTGAAGCTGTGTTTACTGATGTATGCAATGAAGCATTTAATGTTGAGGAAATTGGTGGTTGTTGATCATCATTTGGTGTAACTAATGTAGGCGCTGATGATAATGATGATGATGATGTTATAGAAGATTGTATTGATGTTGTTGACGCTGGAAGAAGGGATGTCAGAGATGTCAAATTTTGTTTATTCCTTTCACTGGGCTTTTTTTCATCCTGTTCCCCTTGGGATATAAATTCTTCTTCATCGCTGCTGTCACTAGA
This sequence comes from Thelaira solivaga, assembly GCA_947397855.1. Classification (NCBI taxonomy): domain Eukaryota; kingdom Metazoa; phylum Arthropoda; class Insecta; order Diptera; family Tachinidae; genus Thelaira; species Thelaira solivaga. Next base: position 13,543,197 of record OX377610.1, read on the forward strand.
AATGCTTACAAAATCAACAGATTCATCGTTAACAGAACTTTGATCATCATCAGACTTAGTTTTCTCTTTTGACTTGTTTGTTTTAATTTTTGTTGGGAAAGTTTTTTCTTTTTTCTCATCCAAATCATTTTTAGAAGTTTTTTCAACACTATCATTAGTCGTATTTTTTACCGATTTACTATCAGTATTTTCACGTTCTTTATCGTCAGCGCGGTCCTCACAATTATCATTTTCGTCATTGTCGTCACCATCGTTGGCGTTATCATCGACATCATCATCACCATCGTCATGAATGTGTAACACGCTGGGTGGTGATTGATATATACGCTCAATGACAGAAAACTCTCCATTGTCCGTTTCAACACATTCAACGATATGTTTGGGAGTTTCCTGTACAATAAAATCACCATTGTCTCGTTCTAAATAATGAGCTACAGGGGACTCTGCGTATCTTAAAACTGACGATGTATTTGATGGAGACGGAGCACCTGCAGCCGCTGCTAATAATGCAGCAAATGGTGAGTTGGTATGTCTTCCTAATGCCGATGCTGCTACAGCCGCCATTGATGTCGAAGTGGTAGATGGACTAATTGAAACTTGCGAATATGAAGCAACATTAGCATTTGAATTTTGTAATGTCGCTGAATATGTTGCTCTTATTGATGGTTTGTTTAAAATTTCGTTGGAGTTAAAAATGTGATTGTTTGAAATATTTTCAGTTTCCGATTTGCTTTGTTGTTGTTTTTGCTGATGTTGCGGCTGCAGCTGCGGTTGTTGTTGATCTCGTTGTTGCTGCATTTCTTTTTCTTGTTCTTCTTGTTTTTGTTGTTGTTGTTCCTGCTGCTGCTGATGGTGTTGTTGCTTCTGCTGCTGCTGATGGTGTTGTTGCTTCTGTTGCTGCTTCTGTTGTTGTTGTTGATGATGTAGCCGGTGCTGTTGATTTTGCTGATGCTGGGATAAATTCACCTTCGATTGTTCTTGATGTTGTTGCGATTGGTTATGCCTAGATGTTGCTGCATGACTTTGACTTGACAAATCATTATTTTTTGGCGAACATAAATGTTTTGTTTGATTTTGAAGTAGTGGTTGAGGCGGTGGCGGTGGTACTTGAATTCTTAAACTATGTTGCAAAGTTTGATGTTGATGCAGCTGCTGTTGCAAAACTGAATGAACTTGTAACGTTTGTTGTTGCTGTTGTGCTACCATTGGCCCCGAAACTTGATGCTTACTTTGATTATGTTGAGATCGAATTTGACTAATTGCAGTGCCATAGGCCGGTGGGGGTTTCTGATGATGCGGCAAATGTGTATGTGGTTGATAAGTAAATAGCTGTAAAAAACCAAATTCATAAATTATACATATGTATATAAAGCACTAACAGAAAATGTGTTTATCTATTAATTTTAAATTATATTAACTATGGTATTTCCATTAATATTTCTTGATTTATATTTTAATAAAACTATCAAGGTTATTTTAATTATGTGACTTGAGAATTTCTCTATGCACATTATTTATTGAAAATCAAAAAATTTTATTATCCTACTCGTATGATACTTTACAGTTTTACACTCACAGAAAACAAATGGAAACAAGTTGTACTCTGCAACGTTGAATTTTATCTCATATCTTATCTTTATATATACATCTACTTTACGTTTCACTGAACTCTTCCTACATGGACCGATTTGAATGAACTGTAAGACGAGGATATAAAGTGTGTTTTTTATAGACGTATAGAACTTTATGTTGGCATTACTGTTCAAGATGGCGACCGATTTAACAGCTGTCAAGTGATTTATTCTCAGTTTGGCTTGGCAATTCATCATGAATAGACTCACGCCTGAACAACGCTTGCAAATAGTGCAATTTTATTTCGAAAACGAGATTGCCGTTGTTCCCGATTTCATAAGCGAATTTTGTTTAGCGATGAAGCGCACTTCTGGTTGAATGGCTACGTCAACAAACAAAACTGCCGCATTTGGAGTGAAGCTAATCCTCAAGTGTATGTCGAAACACCGTTACATCCACAAAAACTGACTGTTTGGTGCGCTTTATGGGCTGGTGGAATCATTGGTCCGTACTTCTTCAAAAACGATGATGGCCAAAACGTTACAGTCAATGGTGATCGGTATAGAGCCATGATTACTAACTTTTTCATTCCTGAATTGAACAACCATGATGTCCAGGACCTGTGGTTCGAACAAGACGGTGCTACATGTCACACAGCTCGTGCCACAATCGATTTATTGAAAGAGACGTTTGGTGACCGCCTAATTTCCCGTTTTGGACCTGTGAATTGGCCTCCAAGATCTTGTGATTTAACACCGCTAGACTACTTTCTGTGGGGCTATGTAAAGTCATTGGTCTATGCGGATAAGCCACAAACGCTTGACCATTTGGAAGACAACATTCGCCGTGTTATTGCCGATATACGGCCACAAATGTTGGAAAAAGTCATCAAAAATTTGAGGTCCAGATTGGACTACATCCGAGCCAGCCGTGGCGGTCATATGCCAGAAATCATATTTAAAATGTAATGCCACAAGATTATCTTTCGGATAAATAAAATTCATGTCAATCGAATAATCCATCATTGTTTTATTGTAATTTAAAGTTCTATACGTCTATAAAAAACACCCTTTATAAGTTTGTGATTCCGTTTGTAAATTCAACAACGTACGTGAACCACCCTATAAAGTATATATGTGTATTTTGGATCTTAATAAATAGCTTAGTCGAATAAGAGATGTTCGTCTGTCTAACTGTGTAGTCGAGTTTTTGTATATTTTGTCTAAAGTACAAAACGGACAGAAAAACGTTGTACACAGTTTTATCAGAAATTACAATAAAAAAAATTTGTGCAATATATGAGAGCAATCAGTACACAAATGGCCGAGAAAAGTTAAAAATACAACATTAATATTAGTTTTTCATTAATTTGTTATTTTTTATATTATAGAAATTGTTAAGCTGTACATGTGCGTGATATTTGTGCACACAAGCACGTACCCAGACAATCCGTTTTATACAAAAGTGTGTATGTGTATATTAAAGTTTTTGAATTAGGATGTTATGTTTGGCTTAAAAGTGTTTACAAACATTTTAAATTAAATTAAATTTATTATAATATTTTGCTTCGTTTATACGAAACGAACGATCTCATCATCAAAAAAAATTATGAAAAACACTCAAAAATATTTAAAAATGGTTCGTTTCCTGCAAAGGACATATTAAAATTTCTTAGAATTTACTTTTTTATATATAAAAATTGAGTAACTACTGTTAATTGGTTTTAGAAATAAGAATTTCAGAAGGTATTTTATCGTGAATATCGTTAATTTTACTTCCTTTAACTGAAGTTATTTATTTATTTTAGGTATTTAAAAAGAAATAATTTAATCAATATTTGCGATTTCGTTAAATATCTTATTTATACCAATTTTTTGATATTTAACAAGAATGTGCAAAACTGAAAGTATGAATATTTGGCTATAACAATGAATAGTATATAAGACTTGGCACAGCGGAATTTAGCTTGTTTTGCATACGTTTTGGTGGACCTGCAAATGGCTGCGCGGGGTTTGTAATGGATAAACTATAAAACTACGAAACCTATTTTAAAAATTATTTCAGCAATATAAAGCTAAATTAGCAGCGAGTAAAATAACATTACGCCCCTGTTTACGTATATCATTAAATGATTCTATGTTTTAATGGATTTTCTTTAAAATTTGGTATATAAAGTCACTATATTCCAATAATGATCACCATATACTCTGAGATCGGTTACGTTCACTTTTACACGGGTTAGTTAACAGGTCGCCATAAATTTTTCTGTATAGAAGCCTATTACCTACACATAGTTAAAAGAAGCGGCCGAGACCGGAAGAAACAGGGGAAAAGCAGCTAGTACCTCACAGTCTTATATTTTTGTTGCGTAAAAAGACAAAAAATTTACTCAAAATTTTTTAAATTCAGAAAAAAATGTTAATACATTTTCCAATTAGCTTTAGTAGATAGAAAATTTTCATTGCCTTTTGGATAAAACTTTTTGAATTTTTTTGTTCACGTAAAAATAATCCATCCAAAAAATACATATTTCACAAAAATAAAGATTCCAATTTAATAGTGCAATTTTGTTACAGGCTTTATATAAGAATATTTTTGTTATAAATGTAATATTGGCGAATTTAATATTGTTTATATGATTTTAAGAAAAATGGATGCATACCTGGAGTGGAGGCGGAGGTGGCAAGTTTGGTGTATATATAACCTTTAAATTTTGCGAGTGGTGAGGATTTGTAGGTGGCTGTTGATGTTGGCCTACCATATGCGCCTGGCGTTGACCACTTGGTGAATTGATTAAATGCGATGACGAGTGATGCGGTGGGGATGATGGTGGCAATTGTTGTGGCTGTACCGAATTAAAAGTTCCACCAGATCCGCCTGGTGAAATTCCGCGGCCTATACCTTCCTGATGTTGACTAGGACTTGGAGCCTGCGAAGATGACGGAGGTGGTGGAGGTGGCATATGTGGAGTAGGTAATTGATCTTGATTATTAGCGCCATTACGCTGCTGCTGTTCATAGCGCGTATTACATCCAAAAACATTAAAATTGTTATGAATATTATTTGTTACATTTGTTAGTGCTATAGAATTTTGATCATAGGAGTGATTTGCACTACTTTTTGAGTTTGAGGTCGAGTTTGTTTGGTTGAAACTTTGCTTTGAATAGAATTGATTCGTGTTATCATTAGCAACATTATTTTTTGCGACTGCAATTGTGTTGATCGTTTCTGCCTTAACTACTGTTTGCATCGGCACAATGGATGAAGATGTTGACATTGTATTTTGCTCTTTTGCATGATGCCGTTCAATTTTTGTATCAGAAAAATTTAATATGTTGTTCGAATTTTGATTATTATTTGCATTTTGGTTTAATAATGAACTGTTGCTGGTAGAATTATTTAGAGTAGAACTGCTATTATTACCTGCTACGCCAATATTTAGAGCATTATCTTTGGTGCTTGAAAAAGACTTATCTTCTAAATCGGCCGAAGGTTTTTTGGCAGCGTTGCTTGTGCTACTTTCGCCAGTTAAGATATTATTATTGCCGGTTATAGTCATTTGTACTAAAGCTCGAATCACTTGTTCTTTGGGATGCGTCTCCAAGTGATCAGAGAGATTCATACCAGCATGAAGATATAAAGTACATACGGGACACTGAACATTTTCCCCCATTTTGTAAATTTTTGATGTTAATTTCTAATATTATATTATTCCAATATTTTTTTAAATAAGTTTGTACTTGTTAGTACATATGTGGTTATTTATTTATTAAACTTCTCGTCTTAATCATAAAATCATGCTTGATATAAACATTGAATTCTCCATGATGATTTCTTTTATTATAGATCTAAAAAGTATAAAATATTAATTAAAAATGAATAGTAGTAAATGTTAAATAATAAGTAAAAAATACGACGAACCCAGAATTAATTACAACTAGCAACCAAATATAAATATGCACCGTAATTCTTAATTATCTTTCAGTAACACTAATCCTATTATTCTAATACAAAAGAGAAGTGAATAAATAATATAGGCAAAATACTTTTTTTATAATATATGTATAATAAAATAAATGTTATTTGCAAGGCGACTTTGCATGGATTTATTTTAGATTACAATGCCTTCTAAGATTTGTTGTTGTTTAAATTTTTGATGTTTCTTTTTTTGCCTAATGATTTGCGAAAATATGTTTATAGGATAAACATTCTTTGCTTGCCAAAAAAAAAATATGTACTCTGAACAATTCCCTAGAGATCAAATTGATTTTTTTTAATTATAGAACATAGTTCCATGAGAATATCATAATGTATGTAATTATAAATTTGACTAGACTCATATAGGTATTTGGTAATAAAGATTATAAATCATAATAATAAATTTAGTTTCCCATTAATCTATCGTAGATCAGTTATAAGGCAAAACATTTTTAAAATTTTGTGTAAAACCAAGACGCAAGATTTTCACTCGCTTTTTCTAAAACACGAACATAACGAGGGAATAGCTTCCTTCGTTTGAACTGGTATTATGTATATTTTAAAAATTAAATACATAATGTATATACATTATCTACATTAAGTTATTGATGTATTTGGATTATGATAAGAAAAATTAACATGTATTAAAATAGGTAAGCAGTTATTTGGAAAAAAAACTAAATTAAATATATATTAGTACCTATAAAATTTAACACCACTAAAAAGGCATGGACATATGGAGTTTATTACATATACATACATATACTATATAAGTTATACAATTTTAAGGCTGGATTTAAAAGCTCTTTCAAATACCTACTACTAAATGAACATTTTCTACTTGAAATTGCACAAATACGTATGTATGTACATATTTTATGTAAATAAATATATATATATATATATATATATATATATATATATATATATATATATATATACGTACATTCATACCATGCGTATGAGGATGTATGCGTGTTTATATACAAAAATATATAAATATTTATGTTGAGAATAAACTTTTATACCTATTATTTTTAAACGTGGAATAAAATTCGTTTTCAAATACATACATACATATGTACCTACTTATATGATCTCTCACGAGTAGTTACTTCAATCAATTTTACGACTTAAAAGTAATTAATAAATTTTTAGCCCAGTCTTATTCATTCATTGATTTTCTATTTACAGTTTTAAAATTTTTTTTTTCACGGAATAAATAAAACGAACACATAGTATATACTTAATATGTACATAGTGAAAACAAAAGTTTTGCATTTATGTATTTAACTTTAAAAATGTACCTATATTTTCAAGTTTATTGTCCGTGTAGATCTAGTCTATATGACTGTGTTTTTCTGCCTTTCGTTGCAGTCTCTGCATTTATTTATCAGTATTTCCATTTATTCACTTAGTTTGCCCTTATAAATTACGTACATATATGTAGAATGTTGTGGATTTGCTCTAATGTACATTTTGTTTTTGCAATTGCAAACAGATTTAAATGTTTTTTGTGTTTTCTTCATAATATTATAACAAATTCGAACTGAAAATAAAATTCACTGCCATATAACTTCATGCATGTATTCATTGATTCTAACGTATATTAATTATATCTACTGACTGATGTTTTCGTACCCAAAAGATTTATGTAAATAGATAAGTACATTTGTACCTGTCTAGATATATCGTACAATTATAAATTCATGTATTTAAAATTATAAAAGAAAATTATTTTTAAATAGAAGTAATATGTAGACGGCAATAATTGCTTTAAATAAAATTGTAAGATATAGATTTTTATTAGCATACATTTAAGTATGTATGTACCTACATATTTAACCTTCACTAAACTAATTTTTGTTTTCAACCATCATCACATCACATCAGTTGAAATTTTATTAATTTAAAGGAGTTGGAACTTGTCTCATATTAGTCGTGCTTTCGTTCAATGACACACAGAAATCTTTTTTGTTTTCACATTATATTCTTTTCCTTTTAATTTTTCTTTTTCCTCAATCGTCTTCGATTTTTTGTTTTATTGTACACCTACCTACTACCTCCAACCAACTTCTACATACAAAATACAATAATAACAACAACAAAATATATCCACCTTTGTATGTGATACATGACGAGGCCACACAAAAGATTTTTTCATTTGTAATTTCAGCACTCTATTTTCAATATATCCATATCAATTTCATACACAGCATAATCTACAGTTATTGATCTTTAGTATTTCACAATTTTTTTTATTTTTACTGCATTTCACAAACAAATTATTAAATGAAATTTTTTCACTTTGTAAATTGAAAAAAATTACGACAATGGATCCGTCGTCTGGTTATTTTTTAAATGTAATAGAGTTAACATGTTTCTAAATGTAATAGATTGCACTAGTTGTATGCGTACGCATAGTTGCCAGATAATATTTAATGTACTATATAATTGATGCGTCGAAACGACGAATTTTTAATTAACCATTTCAACACAAAAAAGCTGACACATTTGACTTCGCTGATACAAAGGTGATATTAAGAAAGCATATCTGCGTATCAAGTTTTATCCTGATTTTTCAAAGCTGTGTTTTTGACAAATTTCATATATTTTAAACACAGAAATGTTTGATGACTCCATCTTGTATGAATTTCCATTGCCTGATATGTTTTAAAAATTTGCGATTCAATTTTCCTAACGGTACCATATGGCGATTCGACTATTTTGTGTCATTGCATTATGTCCCTAATTACGTTATTTTTCTAACTCATTTAATTTTCCATTGACATAATTCTTGGAAGCATTATATGTGACCACGGTCAAACAAGAATAATGGTTTCGTTAAGTTTTAATATCATTGATTGAATACGTTGGGCATTCTCTTCATTGTATTCAAGGCGAGTTCATATAAGGTGAAATCATAAAGCATCTCTGTTTAAAACAAATTTCTTGATTTATCGAAAAAGACAGACGTGGCTTATATACTCCAAGCATATATATGTAGCAATTTTGATTACCCAAAAAAAACTTGAGGCGTAGAGCTGCTTTCTTGATATCATCTTATGAATTTTCCTGATAATAATACAAAATTTTCTGTTGCGATTATCTGGCAGCGCTTTATGGGTAAATGTACAATAGTTTAGCAAACTGCAATTGAAACGCGTTGTGAAGTAATTTTGATTTTATTAAAGGGGAAATATTAAAAGTTGAGTACTATGGTAGACAAAAGTTCAGATCAAAGTATAATGGATAAGTCCATGAGATCGGTTTTCGGTAAGTAGATAAATTTCGCTTGGAGTCTGCTTCGTAAATTGAGTATTTCTTACAGTGGGCAATATTCCGTATGAAGCTACTGAAGAGAAGCTGAAAGAAATTTTTAGCGAAGTCGGTCCTGTGGTCTCTTTAAAGTGAGTAGTTGGAAAATATTGAAAATTTATTTGTATTAAAACCGTTGTTCTGCTGCATACTATGAAGGCTAGTGTTTGATCGTGAAAGCGGAAAACCCAAAGGTTTTGGATTTTGCGAATACAAGGATCAGGAGACCGCATTAAGCGCTATGCGTAATTTGAATGGATATGAAATTGGTGGTCGTACGCTACGTGTAGATAACGCCTGTACAGAAAAATCACGCATGGAAATGCAGCAGCTTCTGCAGGGTCCCCAGGTCGAAAATCCATACGGTGATCACTGTGACCCCGACCAAGCACCAGAAATTATAACTAAGACAGTAGCGTCGTTGCCTCCTGAGCAAATGTTTGAACTCATGAAACAAATGAAATTGTGTATACAAAACAATCCTTCAGAAGCTCGACAAATGCTTATGTTAAATCCACAGCTTGCATATGCTTTGTTACAATCTATGGTCGTAATGCGAATTGTTGATCCACCAACAGCATTGGTAATTGAAATGATTTCAATAAAAAATATATATTTTTTTAAATATTGATATTTTAGGGGATGTTATTTAAAGCTAATCAAATGCCTCCAATATTGGGTGCTAAACCTCTCTCAGGCGGTACAGTAACGCAAAGTTTAAATCCAATGCAGCAGCAGTCTCAAATTATTCCTCCAGCACCCAGCATGAGTGGACCACCAATGGTAGTACCCGCACCTAATTTCAATTCCATTCCGGGAAGTGATATCGATTTGCGTGCCATGTCCGGTTCAACTGTACCCGCGCAGCAGCCAATGGATCCTCGTCAAATAGATCCACGTATGACTCGTAGTATAGATCAGGACATGAGGTCCATTCCCAATCCTGTACCACCACCCCTTATGGATCCACGCAATCAGCGACAAATACAACAACCTCAAATTAATATACAACCTTCATTCCCTAGTGACCCACGCCAAAGACCAATTGATCCTCGTTTACGTGGTGTTGGACCCACTGGAAACATGCCGACTCAAACGGCCCAACAAACCGCTCAGCAACAGTTACATAACCGTTTGGCTTCCAACTGTGGGCTGCCTAATGATGCTTCTGATCAAGAAAAGGCTGCATTAATAATGCAAGTTTTACAATTGACTGATGAGCAAATCTCTCAGCTCCCCCCAGAACAAAGAACAAGTATATTAGTGCTTAAAGAACAAATTGCTAAAAGCACCCAACGATAAATATATGTAGTAATTATTAAGTTCTTATACATTTCTTGTAAACAGAGAAAATAAAAATATATACTAAAAACCTTTCTGAACTTTATCAAAGTAGAGTCAATCAAAAATGAAAATTGATTTTTATTTTCACCTTATTACAAATTACAGTAAAAAAAATTTTAATGTCTTACAAAGTTACCAAAGCTTGATATAATTTTTGTACAGTAGTATTGACGATTTGTCGCAAGTTCTCATCTTCTTTTGTTGTAACGGCCTAAAAGCATAACAAATATTAAAAATAAGTACATATTTTGAGTTTAAACGTAGACTTGCCAGTGTTTCTAAGTTGACTTCTACAGAATTTCCAGCCACAGTCACCGGGAGAATGTCACCTTTAAATATTTTGGGCACAGTACTTTCACCAAATGTGTCTTGTAACGTTTCCAAAAGACATTCCCTGAAATGTGTACGATCTGATTTTGCTTGACCCGCCGCACCTTTAATATTAGTACCGCCCATTTCAGTTTGCATTACGCAAGCTAATACTGAGTCGGCAAACATATCATTTACCGGTGTGGCGTGCCACTCCATTATGATAACTTTTCCTTCAACTGTTAGATCTATGCAATTAAATGCACGTATATGTTTATCTTCTTCTATAACATCTACAGTTCCTGCTCCACCAATACGATCCAATAGCAAATGTAGAGTAGTTAAAGAACTAGTCCATGGAATAGATTGGCGCTGTGTAACCACAGACATACTCATGTCAGTATATTCTATTAATGTCATAAATATTAGAATTACAGATAAAATTTTAATTTGGTCTAAAATAGTACTTACTCGACAAATCTGATGCTGCTAATAGGTGATAGTTGAATTCTCTTTTTACTAATACTCCGGATAGCTTATTTCCTACTTCTGGCTTAGTAGCAGCTAATGAGCCCATTACTTTCGCAGTTTTTTCCCCACGGAAATATAACTCAACCGAATGTGTGTTACGAGGATTATAAAATTTAATATCAGTATTGGGATCGGCTTCGTATTCACGCTGCAACGCCATTTTTAAACGGGACATTTCATTTTGTTCACCATGTACTAAAACCTAAAAAAATAAAAGTTCAGTTTTCATGTCGTTCATATCCATGTATTTAAGTATAAGATTTCTGTACCACATGCTGCGGCTTTAAAAGTCTTATAAATTCACTGGTTTGTTGATAATCAGTGTGTGCTGAGAATGAAATGTAATCGACAGACATATTAAGAGGTAACTTTTGACCTGAAAGTGTTGTTATCTCCTCCGGTTCGGAAAGTATAGTCTTAGCCAATGTACCCTCAACGCAATAACCTGCTATAATAACACCATTTTTTGGATCTGTGCACCAATTTTCAAACAATTCTCTAGATAAACCACTCTGCATCATACCAGGAGAAGCCATAACAACGCAAGGACCTATATCATCAAAATGATCAATTCCCTTAAGATTTGAGATATGCCGAAAAACGAATGGATTGTTAACTGCTATTTGCCGGCGAATTTTATCGTTCATTGCATTGATATACGTTTGATAAACTGCCATGCACTTTTTCGCTAAAGACGATGCATAGTATATGGGTATGTCATGTAAGTCAGGATTTTGTGACCAATATTCATCTAATATCAAAAGAAGTTCCTGGGCTCTGCCCAATGCAAACACAGGTATCAAGCAACGTCCGCCTTGTGTCACAATTTTCTGCACCAAAGATGTAAAACGATTTTCTCTATCTTCCCGTTTTTCATGAATATGAGTTCCATATGTAGACTCCGTTATTAAAACATCTGGTTTCATGGTAGGTATTTCTGCCGCCATTAAATGACGATCTTCTTGTCTAGAGAAATCTCCAGTATAAAGAATTTTTACACCTGCAATTTCTATCATAAACATAGCAGCTCCAAGTACATGTCCAGCATTGTAAGCACAAAAACGAACACCCATTACATCACGTTCCTCATGAAAATTTATAGTTTCAATTTTTTCCATCGAAGCTTCAAGATCAGCTTCTGTATATAGCATTTGTTCAGTGGAGATGTTACTAATTTTTATGTAATCTGACAACATCCATCTGTATATTGCTTTTGTGGCATGGGTCATAAAGCAACGACCACGAAAGCTTGTCTTCATTAAAAACCAAGGCAACGCACCACAATGATCCAAATGGAAGCTTAAATAATGAAAAATGTTAATATTTGTAATACAAATTTTAGTTATGTGACGTACTGCGATATAAACAATAGGTCTACTTCATCGGCTTCAATCAAATCTACATAGGGCAGAGCATCCATACCTGACAAACCGGGGTGTATGCCACAGTCCAACTGCAATGCTTTAAAATTTTACAACATGTTCTACATTCTATGCCTTAAACATACCATAATTTTTTTTCCTTTAAATTCTAACATTATACACGATCGTCCTACTTCCTGGCCAGCTCCACTGTAATTATATTATATTAAATTTTGTAACAATATCACATATAATTATTAATGCTACTTACAGTGGTTTGATAAGGAGTAAGTCACTTTCTTCTGCGGGAATAATTCCCTCACTTTTTTGTGCCATGCTGATCGTTTACGTTATTAAAATTATTTATTTAATGCAATTGTACGGCAGAAAAACTCCCAGGCCGGCTAGCAATGTATTTGCCAAGATGAATAAATTAAATTTCAACAGCTGTTTCTGTGTATACTATATGGGTGAAAATCACACATATATACGTACATTGTTCTCATTTACCAGTGGTTTCAAAACTACTTCAAATGTATATAAAAAAATTCACTGACTTAATACAAAAATTAAAAAAAAACATTTCAGCAAAAATGAAAATAAACTCAGTTAAAGTATTGTAGAATAGAGTTATGAACGTCAATTTTTTTAAGTTGTTTATTTTAAAATTTTTTAATTAACAGAAAATACAGAAGACATACATATTTATAAAAGTTTATATATTAGTTTTATTTGACCTTTTTCTTTTTAATAATATGATTATTTTATTAAGCTTCGTCTTATTTTTATGTCGATATTTCGCTCCAATTTCTGTAGCTTATTCAGGATATAATTATAATTTATAAAATAAATTTTTTAAAAATAAGACCTCAACCTTAATAAAATAGTCATATTATTTATAAAAGTTGTAAATATTATCGTATACGAAAAATTAAACTTTTTCTTTTAAAATAATTTATTAAACATTAAAGAAAATAACGAGATAATTGGAAAGAGGAAACTACATACAAATCAAACAAGCTGGCCGTTATATATATATGTAACAAGAATGTGTGTGTTAAATAAGGAACGGGTATACTTTAAAAATATTTTACAATTTCACACATCTTTGTTTATAATCAACGCGTTTGATTAAAGGGATTATCCGGAGATTTATTCCATTCCTTCATTAAGATTTGTTTCCATTGAGACATGCGCAGGGATGGATTCTCAGCCTTAATACGTGGCAGATTAGCCGACTCGAAAGCCTTAAATGCTGCACGCATTCGTTTCTCTGGATGTTTATCATCTTCCTCATCTTTAACACTATAAATGATTAGTGGTAAACAATTTTAATGCAGTAAACACGTATGCGACGACATATAATATATGTAACTAACCTTAACACCGCAATTGCTTCATCTATTCCAGTGGCTACTTCCACATCAGCCATAGTTCGATTAAGATTTTCTTCTATCACATCATTTTGTACAATTACACGGGTTGGAAGTGGTTTATTAGCAGCAGTAATAGCATCAATGGCTTTTTGTTTCTTTTCCATTTCTTCCAAAACCATTTGGCGATTAATTTTAGCCAATGGTTGTTTTCCCTGTGTTTTTATTGAATTTATTTCTTGATCTAAAATAGCTTTTGCTTCTGCCTTTCTCTTGGCTGCCTCAACTTTCTTGCGTTCATCTTCTTCACGTTTCTGTTGCTTGCGGGCCAATGTCTTATCATCATCGTTCCAGAGACGATCTTCAGCTTCTTTGGCAGCTTTTTCCAGTGTAGCCTTCTTTACAGCAGCCTTGCGCTCACGTGCCTCTACGGCTTTAGAGTTCATACCCATTTTTTTAGGCATTTTGTTTCATATATTTGTTTAAATATTTTTTCTAATCTTTCCAAGTTATATATGTGATATTTTTACTAAAAGATATTTATGCATTTGGCAAACTCACCATTCATAATGTTATTGCCATAGTATAATTACACTATGGTTATTGCCGTATCGAAAATTTTGCAAATTGCAGCTGTACCATACAGGGCTGCCATGCTATTAGCGTTAAAGTAGTCCCGTGCTCAACTGACTGACTTATACAAGGTAATGACGAAGGCATATAATGATATGAGCACAGTTGTATATCTCTTGCTGTAGCTGTCAAAATTTCTTTACATTCTATTGAAACAACTGTCAAGCATCATCCCTTATTTCAAATACTGTCAAGCACAAATTTGTTAAATAGCTATAAAATCAATTAACTTGTTTGATACAATATGCTTACATCTTTTTATACATACTTTGACAGCTTTGTTTTTGTTTTAAAACATTTCGCTAAAACACGCTCAAAAACGTAGGGGCTGCGTACGTAGGACAAATGACGTACCGCGATGCGTTCCTATTGTCTAATCATTTACAGTTTTTTGCAAACAGTAAACAGTCTACGTCATCTCATGGTAAATTATGCGCATGGTGTAATCTTTTTCTTCTATCATTCTTGGTTGTTGCTCGGTGGTTGTGCCTAGTTGAATAGTCCATATTCTTTAACAAGATAACTGCGAAAATATAAAAAAAAAATTATTTACTTCAGAGATGTCAGAATTTATATGCACGTAGGTGTAGAATTATTTGTCTGCAGTAGTGAAAAGAAAAGTTAGCATACCCAACAAACCAAATCACTTCAGAAAGACATTAAAATAATAATACAAAAAAAAAATATTTTCATTAGCCTTAAGCAAAATTTTAAATAAATTTCATTTATTACAGACATATATTTCTATTTCTTAAATAAATAATAATAAATAGCTTATGAATTTTATATATTCTCATGCTGTATTATAATTTGATTGCTACATGGTTTGTTGGGTAAAGAAAAAAACAAAAAGAAAAAATATTTGAGTTTCAAGTACAACAAACGAAAAAAAGTATCCAGCCGTAGGTTGCTTTAACCTTGTAGTAAATAAACAAAACAGCTGACAGTAATTATAAGTTTTTCTGCCCAATTTTATTAACTTTTTGTGAGATTCCTATTTGTAAAATATTCATAATGGACATTTTAAAAGCAGAAATAGCTAGAAAACGGAAACTCTTGGAGGAAAAACAACTTGTTGACAAAGATAGGAAATATTTCAAAAGAGGTGATTTAATAGCTAAGAGTACTGAAGAAATTTTGCAGAAACAAGGTTACAAAAAACAAGAAAGTAATGAATCTGATCAAAATACCAACGACGGTAGCTATAATTTTACCAATGATGGACAAAACATATTACCGCGAGCAGAAGTTATACGCCGGTTAAGAGAACGAGGCGAACCTATATTGTTGTTTGGTGAAACTGAACCTGAGGCATTTCAACGTTTGAGACAGTGTGAAATTTCGCAACCAGAAGCAAACAGAGGATTCCGCAATGATTTTCAAGAAGCTATGGAACAAGTAGATCAGGCATATTTGCAGGAAATGTTTGCAAACACACCAGCAACAAAGGAGGAAAAGAAAAATGAGCTTACAGAACTTGACGAAAGTGTAGATTGGGAAAGTATCAAAGCCATGTCATTGAAAATGGGTCGTAACAATAAGGATTACGACATGGATGTTATAATGACTTTATTAACATATATATTAAAACTATGGAGTGATCAGATATCTGGCTATTCTAAGCAAGAAAAAATGTCTACAAAAGTAAAAATAGCACGAGTAATCTACACACAGACAAAGGAATATGTGAAACCATTGTTTCGGAAATTAAAAAATAGGTCACTACCAGATGACATTCTTGAAAGTTTAAGTGACATCTGTAAACACTTGTTAAACCGCAATTATATCCATGCGAGTGATGCTTATCTAGAAATGGCTATTGGCAATGCCCCCTGGCCCATTGGTGTTACTATGGTTGGTATTCATGCACGTACTGGTAGAGAGAAAATTTTTTCCAAAAATGTTGCCCACGTAATGAATGATGAAACTCAGCGCAAATATATACAAGGATTAAAACGATTAATGACAAAATGCCAAGAATACTTTCCGACAGATCCATCAAAATGTGTGGAATATGTTAGTAAAAAAGATCGTGAATAAATAAAAAATTTATATATAGTAAAATATTTAGAATTTTGTATTCGATTTTTTACTTTTTTAACGCTACAACATTTATTAATAGTCCCAAGCCGGAAACTGAAACATTTTTCATTTATTCAAATTAAAGCTTTTAGACATCTTTTCTTATTTTCCTCTACGCCCGAGCTCAGCAGCACGGAGTGATGATTTTTCAACAGCATTCATAAGAGTGGATCTTAAACATCCTTTTTCTAGTTCATGTACTCCTGCAATCGTGGCGCCACCAGGCGAGCAGACTTCGTCTCTCAAGATAGCAGGATGTTTACCTGTAATCATAACAGTTTTTGCAGCTCCCAAAACAGTCTGAGTAGCAAATTGTAAAGCCATTTGTCGGGGCACGCCGTTCTTTACAGCGCCATCAGCTAAAGCCTCAATAATTGTATAAACAAAGGCAGGACCACAGCCAGACACACCCGAAACGGCATCAATCATTGATTCGGGCACTTGGTGGGCTATACCCAAAGAGTTTAACATTAAATGAACTTTTTCCAAATCCTGTTGAACAATATAAGAGCCGGCCGAGTAAACAGTGCAACCTTCACCTACTTGCATGGGTGTGTTGGGCATAGTTCGTATCATTTTTAAGCATTCTACAAAGGAAAAACTCTGAAAAAATAGTTTTTAACTAGATAATGTAAATATAAATATTAAATTATAATACCTCTTCCAAATCTCGTAAGTTGACACCAGCTAATACTGATACAAATAGCTTGTCTTTATCCTTAGCACTTCTTACATGACTATCTTTTAATTGCATGACACACGGTGTCAATATATGAGGCTTAACACAAATAAATATAATATCAGTTTTGTCCACAATAACATTGTTATCATCTGTTGTTGCTACACCAATATCTCGCCAACGTTGGAGATTTTCCAGATTTGGACCTGACACAATTACTTGACCAGCCTTAACTATACCTTGATTAATAAGGCCCGAGCCAATGGCAAAAGCCATATTGCCACCAGCAATAAATCCAATTTTTTCATCAAGTTTGGCCATTTCTTAAATACTATAAAGAAAATAGCAAGACATATTGATGAATATACCTTGGAAAAGAGCATATTCAAGTAATTTATTTAAACACTATACAATAAACAACGTAAAACTATAACAGCTTAATTTTCCGAATAGTAATAGAATAGAATTTCAATTAAGCAGATTTTTCAGAATTAAGACATATATTATTAATAATAAGAAACGTTTTTTTCCTCTTAGCTAAAATTAAGAAAATCTATATAGATAGTACCTAGATATTATATAAATGTCTTTGTCATCATTATTTGCTAGTTTTTGTCTATGACTCCGTGTAATTAGAAATTATTAAGCTTTATAATTAGTCATTTAACGGCTGCAGTTAAAGAACGATATTTTTTCAAGGACTTTGTGGACATTATGTTTTAAGAGAAATTAAAATAGTACTCTTGCTATACTTCGCTCTCTGCCAGAAAGTTGTTAATGCAATCATGAAAAAAATCTATTATTGATTTTCGATTCGACTCAATTATCACAAGTCTCATGTATTTAATCATCGAATAGAAAATATTAACGTCACAACACGTGTTCGATAAGTTACATGCAAATAAAATTTTATATATGTATGGCTATATTTAGTTAAGATAATTGAGAAATGGAGTAATTAACAAACGGCTGACTTGTTTTCTAGATTATTGAGGACTCTGATTATATGTGAACTTCTAAAGTGTTTCCGATTGAAAGTTGTCTTCAAGAAAAAATGCTTTTATTATTTATTTGTGTAACATATATTTCGTTTGTTTATAAATAAAGATACATTTGTTTATGTACTTCGCCATTTGTTTACACAATATGTAAATATGTAAGCATTTGTTTTGTTTATTATTACATACGTATAAGCAATGAATTTATTTTGCTAGTAGCAATTTGTTGTCATGTTGCTAAGAATTCATTGAAGAAAATTTGGAACGATTTTTCGTACTTGCCTGGAGTATAACTGATTAAATCTTTTTTTATATATGTAATTTCAGAATTTAAATTCTTTATAATCGATTATCTTATAATTGTTCCCAACTTTTCAATTTTATAAAAATTTAAGAACTAGTAATGAAAAGTATATACAGAAATTAACAGGGTGGTTGACAAATGGCGTTGTATCATTTAAACAGCTGTATGTTGAAATAAGTAAATAATTCATTGTGACATATGACCCGTAAAAGGTTTTCTTTAAATATTTTTATTCGAGTAGGAAATTTTGCATTATACTTTTACAGCCTATTTATACAAATTATGTAAAAAATATTTTAATAATATATACAATTTATAAATATTTAAAAATGACAGAATTTTTTATAAAGCGTTTTTTTAATAAATTATTATGGCAGCACGATTTTGTGGTGTATGTCATTATATCCTTCACAGAATTGAAAAGGGTATATAAAGTTTATCATTCCGTCTGTATTTTCTACACCATACATCGACACCCTTAAAGGTATACATATATATTCTGGATCCTTATAAACAGCACAGCCGAATAAGCGATCGCCGTCAAGTCGTGGAAATAAACTTTAGCAATGTCCGTCTATTGTTTCTATCTTACAGTTGTTATTGAAATGTAGCAGGATCGGTCCATAAATTGCGGAGCTATGAGTCGAAAACTTCTATTTTTGACCAAATTTCTCTAAATACAGAAAAACGTGGTATGCAGGTTTGCTAGAAATGACAATCATACTATCTGTACAAAAAATTAGAGTACTCGGTAAACATATGGCCAAGAAAAAAAAATATAATCGAAATGTTAGGTTTTCATTAATTCCTGTTTTTTGTTTTTATGAAAATCTTAAAACTACACACAAGCACGAAACCAGTCAGTCGGTCTTATACAAACGTTTGTATGTGTGTGTCTTTTGAAAGGGAATTTTTTGACTCCTGTCGTCAATTTTATTATTTATTGTATTATTAATTTTATATATTAACCCCCAAATTCATAAAAAATATTATGTGCTTATTAAATGCTTATTTGACAGACTTCTATGCAGTATTTGTCAAATAACCCCTTATTAAGCACATAATATTTTTTATGAATTTGGGGTTAAAATTTAGTTTGGTTTAAAAAATGTTTTAAAATATTTAAGTTAAATTTATTTTGCATCTTTATTAATATATTTTAATTTTTTATACCCTTTACTGTAAATAAAACGGGTATTTATAACTTTGTGAACCCTATAAAGTATATATATTCTGAAACCTTATGAATAGCGGAGTTTAATAAGTTCTGTCCTTTCTGTCTGTCCGTGTAGTCGCTGAAATCAACTTTCAGAAGACCCTAGATAACATACAGAAAAGTATAGCATACCAAACGGTCAGTTGTTTCTTAAGCAAATATTTATTTAGGTAATTTATAAATTTAATAATTTCTTTATTTATTTATTATTATATTTTTAAAGAAATATTTAAATATTAACAACAATGAAATTTTATTCAATTACGCTTGTATTCAAAGAAAATTAAAGTAGACTTGATATCGATATTATGACAAATTTGTATGTAAAATTTGTCATAATTTATACTTGAAGTCGTTATTAGTCTCTTTGAATACCAGCCTTAATCTTTAATTAATTTTATTTTTGTTTTAATAAAAAAAATTTCATACTGTATAAATTTGTTTATTAATTTTAAAGAAAACAAAACATACATTCTTGTCATATACTTAAAATAGTATATGATAAAATTTACATACATAATTACATATTTCCTATAATAATATTTATGCTTTCTTTAAAGTCGTTTAATAGTAAATAAAATCACAACTTAAAATTTAATGACTATTTTATAAATAAATGTTTGTTTTTTTTTGTAAATTTATTTACATAAAATCTTAAGCACATAATATTTATTAATTTTTAGTTTTTGTGCATAAAATTATGCACATAAACAATTTTTAGCTTAATGGCAACAAAATGCAATATATTGATTTATATTTATTTTATTTTATTTTAAAAATATAACAATTTTTAATTTAATTTTTATTATTATACAAATTAACTAAGATATTAAAAAAAAAGTATTTTGGCTTGTTGAGGGATTTGTTTTGATTTCCTGCTTGTTTTTATTGGAAATTTTCATAACTCGGTAGTAGTTTCAACTTCTGATCGGTCTAAATCATTTAAATACGAAAAACCTATTTGACCATAGTCACGTTTACCGAAGGTAACATTTTCATTAGAGGGACTTATATGACTTAAATCACCATTAGATCTAAAAATAAAATAAACAATTTTATATGTAAGTTTTATTCAATTATCTTTTTTTTTGTTGTCAAAAATATGCCACACTTACCTTGGAAATAATGGATTTGCTATGGGCACTTCATTGTAACCTCGTTGTATATTGTGTTGATGCTTTCTACCTAAAGTATTTGTCATTAGCTCTCCATTACCCACTTCATTATTTGTATTACTATTATTGCCGAAAGTATTCCCTCGTCGGCCCAGCGTACTATACGCATTATTATGTATGTTGGCCAAATTATTACGACTGACCGTATCCATTTTTAGTCCACCATTTTGATAATGATTTGAATTTTGATGTTTAATGCGGCCTAGCGTTAAGGTTCCTGGTAAATTACCGTTTGCTGCTAAAGGATTTGCATTGTTCCGTACATTCATTTCCAAGGTACGATTAAATGTGTTCTGTCTGTTATTCATAGTGTGATTATTTATATTGTTATTGGCTGACATGTTGTTCAAGTTGTTGTTGTTATTTCTTCTTAAAGTAGCAATTGTTGCTGTGGTTGCTTCCGAATGTGAAGGACTCGTTTGACCGCCACTAGAACTGGCATTGTGTTCTTTGTGCGTTATATAACTAACATTATCAAGTGAGAAGGCATGATTTTTAGCACTAAAATCAATTTGTAATTCATCATCACCATCTGGTGGTACAGCCATGGCTAAAACTTGAGTTTCATACTCTTTAAGGTTGGCTACATTATCACCGCCATTAGAAGACTGAGAATTCACAATGACCGGATCATAACGTGTTGGACTAGGTGTTGAATATTGCCGCATACGCTGTTTAAAGTTTTTGTATCTATAGCGAAGTACAAGTACCATTATTATATACACAAAATAAACAAATCAATTCATTAAAAAGTTTTTTTTTTCTGGTGCTTACTTTGACCAAGATATGCAAATGTATATGATACCAATTGTACCCAGAATTAAGATGATTATTGAAATGGCAATCAAAGTATAAGGAAATACTTCATCGTTAATTGCGATTGGTAAAACCTAGAAAAAAAAATTAAAGATTTTAATTTCAGTATAAACAAATACGAATAACTTCTAAGGAAAAGACTAGAATTTCTATAAATTTTATTCGATATCGAATTCGACAATTTGGGCGTTGTAAATATTTCCTAAGTAAGGCTTCTTACCTTGCTAAGCAGCTGTTGTTTCAGTTCGATGGGTGGATAAATGCCCTCTGCAGTTGCTCTGGCCACACCAGAAGCAGCAAAATTTAATTCTGCTCTGGCAGTAGGTTCTAATAAGGCTTCCTGAATAATTGTTGAATTACGCGGTAGTATTCTCTCGGATTTTGGATCTATTAAATAGAACCAAACATCGGTAGCAGCAGGATTTTCCAAAATCGTACCATTTTCATTCAAAAATTTACGATTACTAAAGCGCTCTATGCCAGTTATAAGACCTCCAGTCTTTTCAGAGAATAGTTCTTCTAAGGCCGCATATTGATTGCGCAACTCGTTGGGTGTTGCATCGGAAAATACCAAGGAAAGTCGATTAAGATCGGTTATTTGATTAACAACTATACGCGCTCGCGTGCGATGGGAACCCATTTCCTGGCCTTCATTATCACGAGCCTCAACAAAGAATATCATGGGGAATTGAGCAGATTCTCGGAATGATTTGGCAATACGTAAGATACCTGTCTCCTCCGTCATAACAAAATAAGTTGTAGGCTTTAAAAAAAAATATATATATATATATTTAGCAGCCTTTTCATATAAAAACAAAAAGAAAAAACTCTTATAAAACTTACCAAATTATCATTATTAATGTTATTGTCTTCTTCATCGAAAATCTTGTAACGAATCATGCCAAATTTACCTGAATCTCTGTCAGTAGCTCGTACTTGTAGTATGGGCGTGTCTATATCCATTTCGGGTGTTACTACTGCATAGAAAGTATCATTACGACCTCTGCCCCTATTGTAAATAAATTCGGGTGCATTATCATTTTCATCTTGTACTATAACTTTTACTGTTGTTGTACTCTTTTGCGGATTAATAAAATATTTGTGTGAAATTAATTTCAAATCCAAAGAATGAGCAGTTTTGTTTTCGAAATCCAAATGTTTGATTAATTTGATGCCACAACCATGATCTTCTTGCGTAACATTGAATAGACCCCACTCATTTCCATTGATGATTTCACATTTAAAACCAGGATTTGATTTAACCGACTTTTTGGAATTAATCACTTGTATAAGTTTTATGGTGGCATTAATGCCAGTAGTTTCAGGTACTCCAGTAGTGTAGCTATCATCACTGAATGCTAAGCCTAAACTTTCGGGAGACATTATAACACCACTGTCCAAACGGCCTTCCATCATATTGTCTTCATTGGGATCGGTTAGTAAATGCCTAACAAAAACAGGCAAAGTAGCCACAGAACTGAGTTGAGGTTCTCCCATATCGTACGCTCGTATGTCTACCTGATACTCAGTGTCCTCTTCTTTGCGCAGTTCATCGCGTAAACGTATGGCTCCCGTATCAGGATCAACTTGGAAATACTTCAAGGCTTTACCGCGACCTACCATTTCGTAACGCACTACATTTCCTGGGGAAGAGCCATCCCCATCTATGGCGGGCATGGTGGCTATCATAGCCCCAATTGGCTGATCATCATTAACAGTAACTGGCTCAGGTACGGACACAAATACTGGTCGCACATCGTTGCGATCTTCTACCTCGACCACAATTTTAATAGTGTCTGCGGTATTATTGCCATCATTTTCTATGGTTCCTACTATTAATTCGTGAACCTTTTGTTTTTCATAGTCCAATCCTTTGGTTGTTTTAATTTCTCCAGTTTTAGAGTTGACTTTAAATAAATCAGTAGCGCCTTTACGTATGATATAAGTTATTTCAGTTACAGTATCTGGATCAACAGCTTGCACAGTTGCTAAGACAACATCTGGTTCATTTTCTGGTATACGAACATCAATGCGAGAATCTGTGAATTTTGGCACTTCATCTGGCAAATCTCTTACTGAAACTGTTACACTAGCTGTACCCAAACGAGCATCTGGAGCTCCATCTTTTGCTGTTACTACAAAACGATACTCATTTTGTTTTTCATAGTCCAAAGATTTTGAGGTGCGTATCTCTCCCGAAGATCCATTAATGGCAAACGGAATATCATTTGGTATGGAATAAGTTATTTCCGCATTTATACCCTCATCAGCATCAGTGGCATGAACAATACCAACAAATGCTTCAACTTTACCTTCATCAACATGGAAAACATATGGCAAAGTAGACTCATCAAACTCAGGATTTTTGTCGTTGATGTCGGTTACTTTGATATTGACAGTGGCGGTACTAGAAAGACCTCCATTATCATCTGCTTTAACTATAAGCTGGTACCTGGTTAGACTTTCACGATCTAATTTACGTATCACAGCTATAACACCAGATTCTTGGCCTACAGCAAACTGCCGTAAGTCATTGCCCGAAATAATAGAATAAACCACGGGATCACTTTCTGGATCTTCAGCACGTATAACAGCAACGGTAGAGTTGATCTCAGCACCTTCACTGACTTGTACCTCATAAACATTCTTAACAAATTTGGGAGGTTTTGTATTGGGACCTGGTGTAATAGTAACCTCTACAATAGCCTGTGACGAAAGGCCGCCTACATCGGAGGCCTGTACTGTTATGCTGTATTGTTCTCCTGCCAAAAGACGACCCCTTGTTTCAATTTCTCCAGTGTGCTCATCTATATTGAACTTTTGCATGCCATTATTGGATACATGATAAATTGAGTAGGTAATTACAGCATTTGCACCTTCGTCATTATCAATGGCAGTAACATTGGCCACTTTACGCATACCATCACCAGCCGTTATTGAAACAGGAGGTACCATTGATAATTTAGGAGCATTATCATTGACATCCTTTAAAATAACTGTTAAGCTTAAAGGACCACTGGCGGCATTCGTTTTAGCCTCCCGAGACACTACCTGAAATTTATATGTGCCAGGGGCTGGAGGATCACGATCTAAACCTTCCTCGTTTACCACCAATATGCTATCAGCTGTTACATCGAATGAAGGTGTGGTCAATTCATAAATATAAGCTGGTTTAGGATCATCTTCTGTTAGGTCAGCATCTGTGGTTTTAAAAGAAATTGGTTTGCCATTTTCGTCCAACACCTTGGTGCCCAAGGGAGAGTTTTCATCAACATAACCCACCACTGAACTTGCAGATATAATTGGCGGATTTGCATCTACCGGCTTTACATTTATCAATAGTTTGGCTGTGGTAAATCTCTTAGCGGTAGATATCTCCTCAGCTTTTACAATTATATCATACTTCTTAGCTGTAGAGGTATCTACAGCTTTAATTTGCTTTAAAACTCCTGTTTGTTCATCGATTTCAAAATAATTTGCATAATTTCCAGGCATGCCGCTGGCAAATGAATAACGTATAGGTGAACTTATTGTATCCAAATCAACTGCTTGTATTCTCTCAGGTGTCACTGTAAGCACACCCTGTAAAGATCCAGCTGGCACAGAAGCTGTATACTCTGGATTAATGCAAGCTCCATCCAGTACATCACAACCACGATATATAAAAGAAGGATCTAAATCATCTGAATCGGCTATGTGGACTGTGAGAGTGGTAGTAGAAGACATGCGTTCTGAAATATTACGAGCACGATCCTGTAACAAACAAACGAAATGAGAGAGAGAAAGAGAGAGAAGTGTTAAAATTGGTGTGCGCGTGTGTTTGTATGTTAGTTTTAGTTACTCATTGTATTTTTATTTTGAAATTTAAAATTATAAAACTGGCTGTTCACTGAAACAGTTTTATTATTAAATAAAATAAATTGATTAAAAATATTTTCAATATTTTAATGAAATTATTTAATTAAAATAATAAATATTTCACTAAATTAATGAAATATTTCATTAGTCTAATGAAACGTGTCATTGATTGAAAAATAAGGAATTTTTCAGAAGATATATGAATGAAATTCTCAGTTTAGCGTCAGGGTTTTCTGGCCCATGTTATTTGCAGCCACTGCTGTAATATCGAACGTTTTGCTTAACCTTTAAACAACACATATAAATATTTATTGTTTTAGAAGCAAGCGAACGATAAATCTACGTTTAAAGCAACAAATTACGACACTCGTTATTGATCGAAATATTAATAAAAAAGCTTAATGAAAATTTTGATCTATTTTTGAACCCAAAGATTTTTAGTGCTAAATATTTTGAGTAAAATCTGTAGACTTGCATAATATAAACTATATACGAGTAGTTATGAAATCTACATTTCAGTAGCTTTTGACTACACCGAACGATCTCGATTTTGGCCCATTTTTTTAATAAAATATTCTGAGTAAAAATTACTTAAAATCTGTACACTTGCGGAATAAAAACTATATATTTAGTTGTGAAATCTATATTTAAATTTTTTCATAATTTTGAAAAAATTATTATAATTACTTCAATTATGTTAACTTAACTTGAAAAAGGGAACTTGATTATAATTGCCAAGAAAACGTGTACACTTTTTTAACGTCACTATATTATTTTCATTCTTTCTTTTTATCTTTTACTGCTGCGTTGATTTCTCAATGAGACTGTTTGTTGCAAAGTTTTCTGCAGTGAGTTTTTTTTTTCAATTTATAAATTCTTTATTGAGTTGAAGCGTAGGTGTTTCTTGAAATATTTTATTATTTTTTTATTTGAACAAAAAAATGTTGGCAGCTGCTACTTGTTGGTGTAGTAAATTTACCACAAATTTACAACATACAGTTAAAAATAATTGTATGCGAAATTTTTTCAAAATAAAATCTAAAATCTGTTTTCTATGCCAACAATTATTTATTTTGTTTTCATATAATTAAATTAAAAATTTATAAATTTTTGCTTACTGGTTTTTGGCTTATGATATTTGTAAGAGATTTGCAGAGAAGCTTATGCTTCTCTAAATGTTAGGTTATTTTAAACCCGTTTCTATAAATGCCGGTAATGAATTTTGTGGGGCAAATAATTATTTTGTAACTAGAAGGAACTTTTCTTATATACCCCTGAATAAACTTTTGTAGTTTTGCTTAAAAAGAGATTATTCGATCTTTGTATTAGTATTGTCTTTTAAGCTTAAAGTATAATCGAAAACCAAATTACAAGACCATATTTATTCTATTTAATACATAAAAATATTTTTTTTCTTTTATATTTCTTGAAATTACTTTTTTTCTTCAAAATCATGACTGTCATGTATTCATCTTAATTGATCATCCATATAAATGCTTTTCAAATTAAACTTGTTATTAAAGCTGCTACAATCACTTAAACTTATACACATTTAAATACATACAGAGTTTCAAGACTCTGAATTTATTTTTATGAATCATTTCATGATTGTAGTTTTATATATGAAACGTGCGTCTTTTTTACTAGTATTTTTTTTTTAAACATGTAAACATTTATTTTTACTCTACTGAAATAAAAAAAAAAAAAACAAAAAAACTCATTGAAGTTTCTGGGTTAAACTTGTACAAACTTTGACATGTCAAGTAAGTACTTGTACTGCAAGAATGGTAAATTGCACTCGCATGAACAAAAAAAAAACACATTTTTTCTAATAACAAGTATTTTTTTTTCTTAGCCAAATTCGTCTGTATCTTTCTATTTCAATTGGATTTTAAATTCTTATTTTTTTAGGTTTCAATTTCATTTGGTCTGAGTTAGGAAATCGAAAGTATGTTTTCAGAAACACGTTATTGCAATTTTCATGTCAATTGTAATTATTCACACTAAATTGAAAAAAAGAAAATAAAACACAAATTTAAAACAACTGTGAAATTGAAGACAAGCAATACAGACAGACAGATTGTAGCAGAAATAGAGCAGAAACATTTTTTTTTAAACTTCCTTTGAGAGTAACAAGGTTTGCTTTTGGCACAGAAACAAATGCCAATAGATACATCGTTGCTGGCTTTATCCAATTGATTGTTATGGATGTGGAAATGAAACTATTCTTTTTTTTATTAATTTTCTTTACCGAAAGTAGTTGTTATGCAATTTGGATATTTGATTGTAAAGTTGCTACGACGACAGTTTTGTAAATTGTAACATGAATATGGATTTTGTTTTTAAGGAAATATCACTAAAAATCAATTAAATGATAGGTGGCATATTAAATTTTTTGTTGAGAAAAATGCACAACGACTGGGGATGTAGTTTTTATATCCTGCTGTAATGATGCAGGTCAGCCACATCAACGAGTTATAAAATATAAATTAAAAATGAAATTAATTGAGAGGTTTTTTTTTTCATCATGTTATATTGATCATTTACTTCAATGTGTTTTTTATGCTATAAAAATATCAAATATCATCTTTTCATAATGAAATATTGAAAATTTGTCCCATTAGAGTGCCAGTAAATTACACGGTTTGAATGGCTGTACTGCAAAATCATGTTTTTTGAATTATATCACTATTAAAGCCAATGAACGACACTCAATTTTGACTATAGGTTAGGTTAGGTTAGGTTAAACAGGTCGGCCGAAAAGAAAAGAAAACAAGAGCTGGGCTCACTTGGGTTCTCTGACGTGGTCCCTTTGTTATACTTGTATAGAGGAAAATAAAGAAGAGGAAGAATAGTAACAGAAGAGTGAAGGGGAAGGAAAGAAGAAGAAAGAAGGTGAGTGAGTCCGTCACAAAAACCAACCGCTACTTCTAACGAAGCCATATAGCATATCGACTCTTACATTCGACAGCGCAGTGAGACCCTGATTATAAGTCATTTGAATTTCTTCATTTATTCAATTTAGAATTCATTACATTTCAACCGATGAGACGCTTAATAGGACTCATTAATGTGCCAATGAAGTATTTTCAATGTATTAATGAAATTATTATATTAAATTAATGAATATTTCTGGAATTAATAAATAATAATTAATTAAATAATTCATTAGTCTAATAAAACATGTCATTGGTAGAAAAATGATGCATTTTTCATTAGCTTAATGAAAAAATGCAGAGGATATATAAACAACATTTTCGGGGTATTCCAAGAATGATAGAAATACAAGACTCTCTCTTTATCTCTCTTATTTAGCTGTAAATTCTTAGCCAATAGGAGCACATTGCTTGACGTCAGTTGTGCTACATGTGCAGAAAATTTAAATGTTATGTGAAGGATGGCGTAATCATGTATTTCTGTCATTTTTGGTGTATCGAGCGATTTCTTGCAAAATTATAAAATCATTTCTTGAAAACTGCAATAATTTAAGCTCAAGATATTTATTTGTACTTGAAATGAAGAAAGAATAAATGATCAAGTGTTTTTAATGTTTGTTTTATTGATAGATTGATAAAGTGCTTTATAAAAGTCAAACTTCCCACATGAAAGAAGTCATAACATTTGCTCTAAAAATTTCAATAAAATTTTGTTTTCTTTACTAAAATTTTTTTTTTCGCAATTCTAATTTTTTTTTTTTTTAATTTACAAAAAAACTTTATATTCTTTTTTCTTATAAATAAATTAAAAACCAAATTTCTCATACTCGTAATTAGTGAGCATTTCATGTTTTGTTCTCTGTATTTTTCTTATATTTTTAATTCTATATAATTTTTTGCTAACAAAACCGAATAAATAACAACATATCCGGCTGACAGGAAACGCCTTAAAGCCAAAAAAAAAAAAAAAAAAAAAAAAAATTCTAGCAAAAATAAACCCAAAAAGCAAATTAGATGTTAAATAAAATAAATATATTAAATAAAATTTTATTTTCTGAAAGCCTGAGAAACATTATACAAGAACTAAAACAACTAATTAATTATAAATACTTGTAGCAGAGATAAATTAAAAACCAATTATTTTTGTTTTAGCTTTTTTTTTTTTTTTAAATAAATTTTTTTGTAATTAAATTGAGAAAAAAGTAAAAAGATTTGTAATATTTAATTGTAATCAAAACCATTAAAGTCGTCTGAGTGTTTATTGTGACAAATTATTGTGGGTTGTGTGCTTTCGCCTAAAGGCTGGTTGATATACACACATTCGAAAAGTCACCTTAACTTTATATGGAGATTGATTGTATTTTTTCAATGTATGGCGTTTCTTTTTTTGGAAAAGTACTAACAACCATAAATATTTATTAACTTTATTGAAAACTACATAAATGATAGACAAGTATTAAATACTTGCTTCAATCAAACTGTTACAAATTTTCACTTTTTAATCTATTTTAGTGCACAAAATTAAAAAAAAAAGATATTTTGCAAATTGGTGCTAAAAAAATTTAAAATAGAGAAAAGAAAAACCATTTAATAATAGCCTCCAGAATATCGAAAAGTAAAAACCATTTAATGTTATTGTTGAAAGCCCTGCCTCCTGAAAACAAAACTTGTTGTCTCAAATTATTTTTTGATTTTTTTAGGTTATTAGATAAAATTAAAGAAAAAATGTTTTGGCTTAAAAGTTTAGTTTTGGTTACAGATTATTTCTTTTATTTTATTAAATACTACTTGCATTATGAAAATCACAAGTGGTGCTTGTGTTTACGAGGCTGGTTTTAAAATTAAACAATAAAAATGAAAGAATGTTCATTGTCAAACAACATTCCTAAAGATAAGTGTAAAAGTAACAATAAACACCGATAAACCAGAGGTGTCAGAGTGCAGATATATTATAAATTTTTTTCTGTCTGTTTTGCATAAACCTCAAATTCTTATTTTGTTTTGCTCAGATATTTCTAAAAAATTTACACTTTTATTATTTACATTTCGTTAATATGAATTTTAAAACATGAAAATTTGTGTTTATTATCTCTTTTATGTTAAACTCGCTACTTCGTCATACTGTCGCTATTATAATTTCGTATTTCTTTGTAGACTATTTAATCTCAGTTCAAAATTTCTTAATAGAAATTACATTAAAAGGTATCAATAAAATATAGAAAAAGTGCCCTTTGTCAATTCATTGATTTTCATATTTACTGATCATGGTTGGACCTCAGTCTAATATTTATAAATTCGTTAATGTTAAAAGATTCAAAAAAATACCATTATAGTATTTATATTAATAAAAAGTACAGTTTTCTTCTCTTAATTATTTTTCACCTTGTCTTGAACCGTTTAAGCTCAGTCTAATAGTTTTAGGTGCGTTAATATTAAAAAATCAAAAAGTACCATTTAAATCAATAAAAAACATTGGTTTGCCTGTTAATAATTTTTTACTTTGCTTAAGAGCGTTAGACCCCAATCTCATAGTTCTAGTGTTGTTAGCATGAAAAACTGTAAAAGTACCAATAAAAACAATAGAAAGTACCATTTTTTCCTATTCATGGTTTTCCTCCTTACTTCAGATCGTTTGAGCCAAATCCCGTACTTTTACATTATTTAATAATAAAATTCCAAAAAGTACCAAAGAGGACCATTTGTCCTCTTAATGATTTTTCACTTTGCTTGGGACCATTTGAGCCCCATATCGTACTGCCAGGCTTGTTTACATTAAAAAAATCAAAAAGTACCATTAAAATGTATAAAAAGTATCATTTTGTCCCTTAATGATTTTTCAATTTGACCTGAACCGTTTGAGCCTCGTAGTAAGCACAAATAAAGATTAATATTTTGTTAAACTTTTAAATTCCAAATAAAATTATTACACATAAAAATATATTTGTTTATTTTCGTTTATTTGTAATAATATAACTCTATACTATCCTCAAAGGTATACAACTCTGATTATTCGGTGCTCTAAGTACGATGGCTTAAAATTAGAAAGAGACTTTGTGCTCCAAGCACCTATGTCTAAACATAACCGAAGAGCTGTGATTCGAAATTTTTAAATCAGGAATGACTGTCTAATCTTGTCACAAGATTGCGTTAGTAAGCCCTTTTCAAAGAAGTCCAGATTTCTTTTTTTGAATGTATGTAATTATTATATTCACGGCTCTTGCAGGCTGCATCCTGAACTAACGCTAAATACACTTTAAACGATATTTTAGCGATAATTGACTATGTTAACATTTCGCTAGGCTAGACACTAGTCAGTAGTGTCTTACTCTGGATGACTAAACTTAAAAAAGTTAGCTAATTAAATTAGAAAGCTTAAGATTTTTTTATTTTTATACCGAAATATTGTTTAAATTTTGCGTAGCATCTTCGGCATATACAAAACAGAAGCTGAAGACAAAAATTAAAAAAAACACAATTTTAATAAACTTGTGTCTTGTTTTTTAAAACTAATTAATTTTAAGACTGTTCACGATTAGTTGCAATGAAGTACCAGTATTGCATTTTGAATGCATTTTCTCTATTCCATTTGTATAGCAAGTAACAGTTTATGCGTCATTAGCTTGATTGTGTTCAACACTTTACAACTGAGAGGGTTACTCTGTTGCAAGTTTTAATAAATAAAAAAAACTGCAAATGAACGTTCGTGGTTGTGGTTTTTATTATAAAAAAGAAAAAAACAATTGGGTGAATATATATTGGCAATAATTGAGTAAAAATGTTTGGAAATAAATCTATATCACGATACAATGGCAATGATGATTGATGTTGTAAGTACTACTTAAGAAGCTAAAAAAATATGTTGCAATTATAACTTTTAACTAGAAACCATTAATACAGACTATTGCAATGAATAGAAATTATCATTTTACAGCTAAAAATTAAAGTTGAAATATATTATTTTTGTATAGAATTAAATTTCTATTTTTTTTGAATTATTAGGGCAAATTTACAACAAAATAATTAAAGTTAAAAATTTAAAACTGCTTAACTACTCGTATGTAATAGAAATTGAATGTAAGCTTTGTATATGTCCCTACAGATTCCTTTGGGCGCTATAAAATAAAATTTTGACTCCTAAATTATACGAAATCAGCTGATTCAGGCTGTCATGAAATGAACTCTCACTCGTACACCACATATCTAATGTCTTATTAAGTCATTTTAGACAACTAAAAATTCTGAATCACTGAAAGTTTTTCTTATAAAATAATTTTGTATTGGAATAGAGTTTCTGAAGAAAAATTTCTTTTCCCTTACAATTGTTTCAATCTTAACTAGTGACGAATTGGCACTTAAGAATAAATTTTATTAATTTTGTGTTTACGAATAGAGAATACTCGTACACTAGCGTACCAAATCTGCAAATTTGCTTTTGAAACTGAGCAACTGAAAACTGTAAGTTAAGTATGTTTGTGCATTAATTTCAAAGCTGCACTTCTTTTTTCTAAAACAAGTCCCGTATTCAAAATACTCCGTTATCAACAGGACAGGACATGTATGAATACTACTTGCTTATTACAGTTTGTAATATATATTTAATTAAAAAATCGCAATAAATAATATCAAAAGTTGTGCAAGGATCTTAGTAAAATGTATCTTGTTTTATTTACAAGCTGCTGAGGACATATTCTTGTAAAAAGTGCGCCATTTTTCTTTCTCTATTTTTAGTAATTAAAAAAAAAATTATTATGCATTAAAAATATGTTTTTTTGTTACAATTGCTTTGATATCTTCGAAACTTCTAAGCAGAATAAAAAGCTATGAAGGCATGATATCAAGGAAATTTTGTTGCGGAGTTTCGAATTTTCTTTCTTAACCAATGTTATAACCATTCTCTGGTAAAATTTATATACATCGTGTTACTTACTTTATATAAAAGAAAGGTGACATGTTGAATTTTTTAATATTTTTTTAAACTAAGTGCACGCTAATTATTAAGCAAATTTCGTTTCGGACAAAAACTCGTTTAAATTTATTTAAAAAAAAATTAAAGTAAGTATATTGACAATAGAGATCATAATGCAGTTTAAAAATATATAACCCATCGGGAACACTTAAATAATTTTTTTAATTTTTAATTTTGCTTTACAATTATTATATTCCTTTTTTTATTTTTTAGCTAAAAGACTCCTAGCAACTTGTTCATTATATGTTTATAAAAAGTATTAATTTTCAAAAAATCAACTGCATAAACACTTATAAAAAAGCACACGAAGAATAACAAGCAGTGCAGATACGAATACGATATAAAACATTGAAAACCTATTTAACAATTTAAAAGCAATAACATGCAACATAACATGCTGTATGTTCACCGCCAATGTATATGCTGATGATGTTGGTGATGTCTACACAAAACACAGGTCATGGTCTGATAGAGCCTCCTTCTGGGTATTATGAAATGTTAAAAAATTTTGCTCGAGTATTTAGCCTCCTATAGTGAAAAGTACAAGTGAAACCAAAATAAAAATTGATTCACGTGCTACCAGACAACAATATTTTTAAAATTTACAACAACAAGGATGACGACAACTTTAAATGATGCAAAAAAAAAAAAAAAAAGGAAAACAAAAATAAACAACATTAATAGTTTGCAACAGGTACTACTCCAAATTTTTATTTTTAGTTGGTGGAATTTTTTATATATCTTCTTTCTATGTGCAACAATTTTCAATAAACATGAGCAACAACAACTAAATATGCATGTTGTGCTACGAATAATGTAAAACGGATATACAGTCCGTTGTTCAGGCCAACAACTACTGCTACTTACAAACCAACACCAGCAAAAATATCGAAATACTGCCACAACAAACAAAGTTATGATAGAAGACCTTTACTAATGTGGCAACATAAGGAGTTATTTGTAGCTGCTATTTTTTTTTTATATTTAAAGCAGCAGTCGCTGCAGTTTCTTGTGTATGAAGAAAACTGAACAGCACTTTGCATTTGCAAATAGATCATTTATACGGTAAAAAAAATATATAAAAATTGTATAATATTGCAACAAAGTTTTATATTAATTCCAAGGATTATTGCAGAAATAAACAAAAAAGTCTTTAGTTGTTACCCAAGACTTTGCATGCTCTATAGCATTTAAAAATAAATTTATCAGTTTGGTTTTGTCTCTCACTTGCTATTATATTTTCTTTTATTATACCCTTCACCTTCGGTGTAAATTGTGTCTAATTATAAGCTTGTCACTTCGTTTGCAGTTTATGCACGATGTATTTTACAATATGGAAAAATTACTTAAGTTTTTTTGATGAACTTTAGAGAACAAAAACTTTAGAAATTATAAAATTATTTCGATTTCAGCAAACGGTGTTGTTTTCATTGACTTCTCGTTAATTGTGGAATATATCGGCCCACCTTAATAATAAAGTTATTAAGTTATTTTTACTTAAATTGACTTAAGCGATAAGCATAAATATATATATTCTAGATCCTCATAAGTAACAAAGTCAGCTTATTGATGTTAGTTTTTGCATATGTTCGCTACTACTACTACTCACAAGTTGCTGTTGCAATTCAGCCCGATTGATTCTTTAAAAACGCAACTATTTAACTTAATTTTTTTTTACCATATTTTTGATTAAGAAACTGTTATAACAACCAATTTTATAACATGTGCCTACACCCAGACACCATCCATTGTCAAAATGACAACAAACGGTATTTGTGCTCACTTTTGGCAACGCATGGTGTCATTTTAACAACGCATTATTGACAACATAGCGTTGTAAAATTGACAACGTATGGTGTTAAATTGACACCATACTGAAGTCGAAATGATACTATACCGGTGCTGAATCGACAGCATACTAGTGTCGAATTGACACCGTTTCTTAACAAAATGACAACACGCGTTGTCAATTTAACAACATTCGTTTGACAACGTGCGCTGTCAAAAAAGTAAAATCGTTGGTTGTTTACTTGAATATTTGAAAATGAAAAAGCTATTCGTGTCGGGGACGCCGTATTACAATAACATTTGATGTATTTTGGTGTGTTTATTTAAAAAAAATTGCATTAGTATCAGCTCTAGTTTTTGAGATTTTTCAAACTACGCGCACTTAAGGTGACCGTGCATTTTAAAGAAAAGAAGTTGTTTAAGTTAATTTAATTTGTAAAATCTGTGTCATTAAACTATTTTGGAGTAGATATTTGCAACCTACAGAAGTCATAGATGTCAAATAATATATGCCAAAATTGTGTTGTCTCTTTGCGATAAAGGACAAGTGGAAAAATGTGCTCTTAAGTGCAGTACCCTAATTATTTGGCGGAAGGCTCGAAATCATCATAATAATTGCTATTTTTGTTTGGTAAATACTATGGTTATACAGTTTGAAAACTGAGATGAATAGTCATGTCCGAAATCGTTTTTTGCTCAGAGGCTCTGAACAGCTACAATTTCATATAAAACTTGGTATTATGAAGCAGTTTATTAAAAGTGGCAAATGTTTCACTTATCCGTCTAAAAAATGTTCTGGGCTGAGCAAAGAACGCTTGAAAGCATTTTCGATGAACCAGAAAAGATAAAACTGATAAAATTCGAACCTACGCATGTTTCGTTTCAGTGGTTTAAAATATTCTGGGAATCATAAATCAGCAACTACGCTGTAGTATTTATAAGCACCAAACTACGTTATTTATATTCTCATTTGAATCAATTTCCTGATAATCTAGGAGATTACAGTGAATAACAAGGCGAACAGTTTCTAAAAGATATTTGTGGAATGGAGGGCAGTGGGACATATAATATATATGATGCTGGAATCGTTGTCGGGATCTGAAATGGGCGTTTTATCCATGAAAAATCTTAAAAAATACTTTTTTTTCTTCAACCACAGTAACTGTAAAAAGTGTGTAAAATAATTATAGTTTCTAATCTGTCTGTAAATTAAAAACTAGAGGTGCTCAACTTTAGCTAATCAAAAACGAATACAAACACTCTGACAAATTGTTCAGTGTTGAGCAGTGTTATCTCTTAATCAATAAAGAGTTTCTTTAATGCAATTAAAGAACAATTTGATTAATTTATAATACATAATTTCTGAAATTCGTCTTTGAGTCAATGAAATCATTTCCTTGGACTTATAACACATTTTTCTTTCAGTTTAGATGCTTGTGTTGTTCCAAATAAAAGAGTAAAAGAAATTCGTTACAGACTTTAGTTTATTACCGAATTTTTTCTTTCATTTTCTTACTTTATTAATAAAAAAGAAAATATTGAGACAAACTTTACATCGGTAACAGCAACTTTAACATAAAAATGCATCCGTTGTTGTTACAATTTTTGTTAAAAAGTTTTTTGAAAAGAAATTAAAAAATATGATTTTTTTGGCTTGCAACACGTAGCTCGTTGCCAAATCTAAAACACATACATACATAAAACTTTTTACATATTGTAGTTTGTACTTTTTGTGTTGTTGTGTTTGCTGTTGTCGAGCTGCTGTGCAGTTGAGAGAAAATCACAACATGTTGCTATTTTTTTCTGCCTTTAAGCTAGATGTTTATTTCTAAGAAATTATATATTTTTGTTGTAATTGCTGCTGCCGTTGTTGTCCAACCAATAAGTTGTAAAATAAAAATCACGCTTACTAAATTGAACATGCCACAAAGGAGATAACAAAAAAGCAGAAGGATTGCATTTTCCACACAGACAAAAAATCAAAAAACCAAAACTTTTTGTTATTTATGTATTTTTGAAGGACCACACACATTGTTATTGTGTACCAGTATTTAATAACAAACTTTTGTTTATTTCATATTTATATCTGTATATGAGTATGTACGAGTGGTTAGTCTCCTTATCTATGATTTTTATTATTTTGTTTTTCTTAAATTATTTTTTTCCCTTTTATTTTTGTTTGTTACAATTCTTGAATTTGTTTCTTTTTGATCTTGATTGTAATTAATAATAGAAAAATTATCTTTTATACAATTTATAATTTTAATGACTTTTTATGCTTTTTCATTATCCGATAACAATAAATCTTTAAGCATTTCTGTGGCAGTTAGAGCATTTTTTTGTGTGGTCAGATTTAGGCTTTAAGGTAATAAATATGCAAGTAGTAGCTAAAAATTGGGAAATCAATAAAATTCTATAAATTCATTTGTCTAAATTTATGCTTTAAGCTGTAATCAAAAATAAAATTTGCTAATTTAAATGGGTTTTTATAGAGTTATTACTGAAAAATTCAAATTAATGATTACATTAGATGATTTATTGCAAATTAGTTAACTTGGTAATCACGAGGCTTGTGACACATACGTATCAAAGTTAAAGTTGAATGGGTTTAGTTAGAATAAAAAACAAACAATTGAATTCTTGTTTTATATAAAAAAGAACTGCTTCATTGAGAAAACAACTTCGGTTATGAGAACTAAATTTGTTACCAAGCAAAAATTCAATTTTTTAATGGTGACAATAGAATATCGATCTTACAGCTCGAAATATTTTTAAGAGAACCAAATTTTGTACTGCAGTATAGAATTATGAATGCAACACCTAAAATATTTGATTACCCCAACTAAATATTTTGATTGGTAACAAATTTAGTGTTCACAACCAAAGATGTCTTCTGTCTTTGGTTCTGATTAATGTTTTACTGACACTGAAAAAATTTTGTTCATTAAACCTTTTTTTTCTCTTCTTCACGTGAGCCTCTTTATTTTTTCTTTCTTGTCGCCTCCCCTAGCTTACTTTAAGTTCTGGGAAAACTCTCACTGAAATTTAAAAATATTGTACAAAGAATCCTCTAGGTTGCGGTACATAATTTGCAATAATAATAATTTAAAATAATATGACTATTTTATTAAGCTTGAGGTTTTATTTTTCAAAAATTTATTTTTATATCGATATTTCGCTCCAATTTGTGTAGCTTCTTCAGGATATAATTATAAATTATGATATAACTAACTATTAATAATTTAAAATAGTAGTAATAGGTTTTATAAGGATGATTTAATCTTTCTTTTAAAAGACCTTAAAGTTTTTGATTTGTCTCAAGACAAGTTCAGATAAATATAAATAATTCTTTATAATAAAAGCAATTTTTTTTGTTCAAAGGCATACTTTAGCAGCAATAATTGTTAAGGACAATGAAAACTTGATTATTTCTAGCCTTTTTTGACTAAACTTTAAAATATTCACAAGCCTGCTAGTTGTCTCTCTTAAAGTTTGTATAAAATTCAATAAAAGCTCTATTCACCTGGGATGACCTTTTTAATTAACAAAAATGCAACAAAAACTTTGTTAAATACTCTGGTATGATTGTAAATTATATAAACAATTTTAAAAGTTTAAAAGAGGAACACATACAGAGAGTACTTAAATTAAAATCATTAAACGTGATGAAAAATTTCAATATATTTCTCTAAAATTAATTTTTGCACAACAAACATATATGATATGCTTACAAATGAGTATAACTAGTACTTAAAGAGATCTTTCAGATGGCTGTATCATTATGGTCCACAGTTAATAGCAATAATAAATGAGTTGACTTATTTTTAAAAAACTAAGTCAACGGTAATTTATTTAGATGGTGTGTATATCTTACTAAAATTACCGACAACTAATTTATTTTAACAAGTGAACTTATATCACTTTCAAAATTAACAACTTAAATATTCAATAGAACTATTTCCAAAGAACCTTTAAGTGAAAGATAAGCAATCACTTAAAATTAAATTTATAAACGGTCCGCCATCTATCGTTTTTTTTCAACTAGTGCTTATTTCGTGAATGGTAACACTTAGCTCATGTCTGATTTGACAGATAATTAGTTTTATCCTTCCGCTGAAAGAATAGTGTTATGTTTCGCTTCGCTAAGTGGGCCTGCGATCGACTTACAGAAGATGCCGATTTTGCCAAAAAAAATCATCTTTTCAGATGAAGCTCATTTTGATCTTGGCGGGTATGTAAACAAGCAAAATTGTCACATTTGGGGCACAGAAAACCCGCACGCATACATTGAAAAGCCGACGCACCCAAAACGAGTCACTGTTTGGTGCGGATTTTGGTCCAGAGGCATAATTGGTCCATTTTTCTTCGAAAATGAGCAAGGAGTGGCCGTTAGTCAATGGCGATCCTTATCGGGCCATGTTGAACGAATTTTTGTTCGCAAAAATTGAAGAGGAGGATATTGGCAACATTTGGTTTCAACAGGACGGCGCTACGTGGCACACAGCCGAAGCTA
The DNA here is from genome assembly GCA_947397855.1 of Thelaira solivaga. Classification (NCBI taxonomy): domain Eukaryota; kingdom Metazoa; phylum Arthropoda; class Insecta; order Diptera; family Tachinidae; genus Thelaira; species Thelaira solivaga. The sequence continues at coordinate 13,582,947 of OX377610.1, forward strand.
CACTCGATGTTTTTATAGTATTTAAAAAAAAAAAAAAGTTATTTGGCGGACCCTATATTACAACGCCCTTACAATGTATTTAACATGCAGGTGAAAAATTACTCTTAGCTTTGATATCAAGCTTGACTGTTTGTTGGGATCTCTAGCTTTGCAACATGTGAAAGTAGACAATTATCTCAAAACACGACAATTTATAACTTGGAAAAAGAAATAGCAGCAAATCAAACCAAAAAAAAAAAAAAAATTACGAGAACATATACACAATCAATTAAATAAATCTTAAAAATACATTTTCTAAGAAATTTTTTTAGCTGACTGAGCTTATACCAACCTGTACTACTCTTGTCTATACAAACAAATAAAAAATTGAAAGCAATACATATTGATACCAAAAGTCGAATTGTTTTAATAAAAAAAAAATAAAAGTAAAAATAATATTTTTATGCATAATTATAATATATACGAATACATTTGTGTATGTATTTTGATTTGTTTATTTTTGCATACATTTTTTCTCAATTCGGTCAGATATAAAAATACAAACCAACCACATTACAAATATTTCTTTTTAGTATTTAGCTATTGTCAGAGTAAGTAAGTAAATATGTGTGTGTGTGTGTGTGTGTGTTGAGTTTTTCTATATTTTATCGCCTTTAATATGATCATAACCAAATGGGGGGTCGCATAAGATCTTAAGAAAGAAATAAGAATATCGAATAACAGAAAAACTTCTCTTCCTGTAACAAATGTTAAGCTAGATGTTAAAAAATTCTTAATGTCCACCTTCTGCTTGTCAATATAACAAAAAAAAAAAAAAAAAAAAAAAACTAAAAATATAAATATAAAAAGAAAATGAAGAAAAATTTAGTTTTTCTTAAACTCTTTTTTGGTGTTGTGGAATTGTAACAACAGACAAGGAAAAAAATTTATTTACCAAAAATAGAAAAAAAAAACCTGAAGTTACAGTGTTGAAAAACATGATTTTTAAAAATGATTTTTGGTTATATTTAGTGTAATAAAAAAATTTACAGCATTTCCAATGAATATTTGAAGTTTATTGAAAACAATTGACAAACAATTTAAAAGACTTTCAATTAATTTTTTATTAATAAAGTTGTCAAACAAATGCCTATAAAATTTTGTAATTATTTATTGATTTTTAGTAGAGGATTAATATTAATTAATAGTGACATGCATTTGTTTGCATTGAATAAATTAATCTTTTTTTTTTTTAATACCATCACTTATGCCTGATAAAGCGCAAGAGAAAAACGTAATCTGATAGGCTGGCCAGCTATACTTTGTTGTTGAAATTAAAATTTAATGAAATGTAAATGTAAATGGTGTAATCGTTTTTGTTGTGGCACATACTAAATCCATAGTTGGCACATACTTAATCGTGCAATTACCAATATTTGTAACTTTTTTCTTTCTTTTCTTTTTTACTTTTTTGCCATTGCAGTTGTCTTCTATCAAACTTCTAATGCTACCTACACAAAAGTGAATTGAAAAAGAGACCAGTCAGTGAGAAAAAAAACAGATAGAAAATATCCTAAGGAATGTTATTTGGTTGTAAGGTAACAGTTTGTTTGTTTGTATAACAAACTTGGGCCATGGTGTCTTTAAAGTTTTCTTAACACAACCTAAAGTCAAGAAAACAACAATGTGCTCCAGTTTTTGTAGTTGAGGATTTTTACTTGTTCCAGCTCCCAAAAGACCGCTTTGTACCTTGCAACTCGTCATACATGTACTCACATACATAAATATGTTTGTTGAAGTAAATACGAGTGTAAACTATGTTTCAGTCATGTTCACTATTTTTTTTTGTTTTATACAAGCGGTAACTGGACCGCTTTTAAAAAGTTGTACATGTTTTCTTTTTTTTTTGTCTGTTCTTTTTTTCTTCTTTTGTGTTGTGCACAGTTAGTCATGGCGTCTGTGTTATAGTTGTTGCGTTGCATTTGTTGAATTTAATTACCAAAACGAAACTAAAGCAACAAAAAATATGAACCCAAATTTTGTTTATGTGTATGTGTTGCTGATGTTTTCCATTTATTTTTCATTAAATCTTGGCTGGCGAAAATTCCATTTAGAATAAAATAACAATATGTGTGTGGGGGCTTACAAAACTTTTTGTTTTTATTACTGTTTGTCTACTTTGCTGAGTATTGTGGATTAAAATGTGATCAATGTATGTTAGATGTTGGTTGCTTGGTTGGTCTTGTCTTTAGATTTAGTTTAAGTGTTTTTGTTTGTTTGTTTATTTATCTGTTTGTTGGCATTTTTCATTTAGGTCTTTGGTTTTTTGTAAAAAAATTGTTTAGATTTTTTTGTTGTATTTTTTTTTTAACACAACAGGTGGGTCCTTATTTGTGGAAATTATGACCGGTTAAGAAAATATTGTTCGTTAGGTGTTTAAATTGAAGTTTGAAAAAATAAAAATATTGAAACACCACACGAACAGCAAATAATCGAAGGTTATAGGAGTTGAAAAGTCTTACAATTATTTATTTGAAAATGTTAGCAGTAAGTGTTTTGACAGTTTGACCATTAAATAGAAAAAAGTGTTCAGTTCACATGAAATAATTTGACTTTCAATTTAAAAGGAGAATACAATTATATTAATGAGAAAAAAAATGAATAAAATAAATAAACTATTTTTAGAAATCGTGGAATTTAAAAGCACATGAAAAACAAAACACACAAAAAATAAAATCTTTTTCAATTACAAAATATAAAAAACCAAAAGCAATTTCAATTACTATAAATTATTTACACTCAATTGAAATGAAATATTTAAGCAGAAAAGGGTGTGTTCTCTATGGAAACATTAAAAAAGTTCAAGTTCAAAATAAAAAATTTTCAAGCTTTTATTTTAATTCTAAATATATATTTAACATAACCTGTGTAAATTTTATATTAAACTTAAAAAATTAAAGAAATAATTTTTATAGTAGAAACTTTTTTTTTTTTTTTTGTAAATATTTATATGGGCAATAAAATGCTCTTTTAGATTACATAGGTCAACACGAATTTTAAGGTGTAATGTTTAATAATGAATAAAACAATTTTATAATATTTTATTCTAAAAAGAAGGTTAGGTTAGCTTAGGTTGCACAGGACATCCCAATAAGAAAAAAAGAGAGAGCTCACTGTATATGAGGAAAATAAAGAAGGATAGAAGAATGAAAGAAAGTAGGGGGTTAGTTAGAAAATGATGAAGCCTTAGCATGACAACGCCTATAATCGCCATCTCAGTAAGACACTACAGGTGGCCCCGACCTAGAGCTTGCATATCTACTCCAAGGCATGATAATGACAGAGAAAGTGTTACATAATTTCCTATTCTTCCTCGACTTCACAACTTTTACAGTAGTTATTTCTTGGTTTTATCTCTGGAGCTTTACTGTGATATATAAAAAAGGGGAGGCGGTATTGCAACGACCCACAAATTGTCTCTTTAATTTACATAAAAAAGCCATATAAACACTTAAATCGCACATAAAAAAACTTTAAAATATAATATTACCAATTGATAATTATTAGGTCAATTAAAATTGGCATATGGAGGCTTTTTGTGCAGAAATGTCAGATTTGTGGAATATTTTTTTGCTTAAGTCCTTAATGGCTATTTCTCTACATTTGTATCGCAAAAAATAAAATTTTATACCTATTTTTTTTAACCACGTAATCTACCTTCACAAAATCCAACCGGGAACACACACTACATAGAAAATTACCAATTTATGAAAAATAGTAGGCGATCGTAGCAAAGCCAGTCTTTAGCACTGAACTTATACAGTGTATGTGCTTCATAACTACCATAAAGTTAAATGAAAAATGTTTTTAAATACCAAAAAAATTCAAAGTACATTGAAAATTGTTCTGACAAAAGTTGAAAGAAAAAGTTTCTATAAATTATGAAAACCTAAACCTTCTCAATATCAATGAAATTATTAAAATTTTATTTAAATCCAAATTATTATATATTTCTTTGTTTGTAGATAATCAATAAAATTAAATTTTCAGCATAAAATTAATTGATTTATCATGTTTAACTACTTACGTTTGTTAAAAAAAACCTGTAAAATTTATCTCTCAAAAAAATTACAATAATAATTGAGTATATCAAAATTTTATATGATTTTTACTAAACATGTCGATTTTAATCGCTTATCATACATAATATAATACAAAATTAAATTTGTAGCCTTTAGTTTTTGTTTATGATTTGTCTAAAACTGTGGCATAAGTAACATGCTTTAGTGACACCATAGCCAAAACTATACTAGCGAGTATCATTAAAAATAGCCCTATACAGTATAGAATACCATATTAAGTAACTGTTGTGGTACAATGAAGGAACAGATACAGGCGGACGGCTATAAACACAACAAGCACTTTGTATTAATTTTTGCCTTATTTTCTTTAGTTTTGCAGCCATTTAGTTGAGTAACCACTTGAGCAGCCACTGGTGATCCGGTTTGATATTTTTTTCTTCTTTCTTTTTGTTTTATTTTTGTATAATAACGCAATTGGTAACGCTAATCAACAGTTTAGGTTTTAGATACAAAATGTTTAGGTTTTAGATACAAAACGTTTAGGTTTTTTTTGTTTTTAATTTGCTTTTGCTTTAAGATTGTGTTAAGACACCAAAAAGTGTTCAAATGGAACCTTCAACATAAATTGAAAAAAAAAAAAAAAAATAGAAAATTGTTAAATAATCTCTATATGCAACTTAACCAATCAAAATTAAAGGAATTCAAAAGAATTATATGAAAAATATAAATAAATATTTTTTTTTTGGGCTAAGCTAATATTATAAAGAAGAGAGATTTGGTTTTAATTTTGTAATCTAGTTCAGCGATTTTAATAATATATCAGCATACATGGGCTATATAATATTATGCCACGCCCCACTTTTCAATAATTTTACTATTAAAAATCTATTTTTTTACAGACTAATTTAAATTCTTGTGCCCAAATTCATAAAAAATATTATGTGCTTAATAAGGGGTTATTTGACAAATACTGCATAGAAGTCTGTCAAATAAGCCCTTAATAAGCACATAATATTTTTTATGAATTTGGGGGTTTTTATATAAGTTCTCTTTAGTCTAAGGATTAAAAGTCACAAAAAAAAAAAAAAGACCTGGTAGGATCGGCATGATCAGTGACTGATTAAAGCCGCTACTAAAAGAAAACTTGATAAGGTTTTTTCTATCTATTTTATTTTATATTTTTTGTTGTTTTTGCAGATTGATACTTGTATTTAATAAAAATGGAAATTTGAAAAAAGAATCTAGATTGTAGTCTGTATTTTTGGTTCAAAAATAATATAAGCTTACGTTCAACAGCGATCCTCCAAGCAAATGGGCCATTATAAGGCAACTGAATAATTTTGCAAAGCATGAGACAGTCGCTAGAAGGCCTTATAATCGAAGCCGGTCAGTTCAAACAGAGAAAACTATGGCTGTCGTAGCTGTTGCCATAACAAACAACTCTAATGTTTCAACAAGGAGATTATCTGCTCAACTGGATGTCAATAGGCAGACTTTATAGAGGATTTGAACTTATTCCCATACAAAATTCAATTCAATAAGACTTGCCGAATCGCCTGAAATTTCGCCAGAAGATTTTTGAATAGATGGAAAGGACGAGAAGTTTATGAATGAACACATGGTCCACGATTGAGAGGTTATCCTATAATAATATTTGATAGGATTGTTACTCGTTAAGCAGAAATTGAAAATTTTTTTAAACAACTTATGCTGAGAGGTACATGACAAGAAAAAGGAATTCTTCAGAAAATTTTCATTTTTTTGTGTAATTCTTTTAATAAGAAACTTTATAGAGAATATTGACAGTTACATTACCAGCTTGATTTTTTTATTTAAAAAAAATGTAGGAAATTTTCACATATTCTCAGCATAATTTGCAGTTGTCTTGCAATCAAACTAAATGTAAAATAATTGTAGAACTCACTTTTTGTTTATTAAGCAATTCTAATTTTAATAAATGCTTGCCACGATGCTTTAAGGAATTTACTCTTTTAGAGAGCTGGCTTAACCACTAACCACGCTTTATTTACTTTTTTTATTCTTTAGTTTTCTGTTCTTATTTTAAAGTTGTTAATTTGGTTTGTAAGCATTTGGTGTTGTACTCGTATTCTCTCACAGCACGTTTGATCTAGATTCTAGACAAATTGATCAAAAACAACAAAAATACTATGAAATACTAAACTGAAAAATAAAAATTTTTAACAAACCATCAGAGGTTGAATGTTTGGTGGTTGGCGTTTGCTCTCGCTTGTTCGTTATTTTGTTTGTTTAACATGTAGAAAAGTTGTTGGCCATTTAAATTGACTGCGTGCGGTTTAAATAGTTTTTTTATGTTGCTGTCTTTTAGTTAAAAAAACCATAGAGATTTACATTATTGAATTTCTTGGCTTAAATGCAACTTAAATCATAGAAAAACGAACAACAACAAAATGCCAATTGTAGTCTTTGCCATAATGCATTATAATTAGTTACAATTTATATACCAAAAACAATGTAAAAATTTATAGCAAACCATTAATAATTCTTAATTTTATTAATTATGGTCATTGATTTTAATGTTTTGCGTTTTACTTAACCTGTATTTATCAATGAATAAGTGAATAAATGATGTGAGATTTAAAAAAAAAACTGTATTTTGCGTATATTTTATAATTGCACATGCACTTGATATGAATAAAGTTTGTTTAAAAGTTGTTTTAGTTGAAAACTAAAGAAACGATAATTAAATAGATGATTCATTAAAAGAGAGGTTTATATTGGCTACAATTAAAATTTAAATTAAGGCTGAAAGTAGTTTTTCAGTTATTTAGGATTTTACTTTGAGATTTGTTGTTAAAGCGCAGTCTAGGTAAAAAACAAGTGAACGGATGTGTGATATAGTGTGAATTACAACTACAGCAGTGATTTATTGAATAACGGGTTAATTCATGGCTATATTGGAGCCCAAGTTTAGCAACTTTTTGTTAACCATGTTACGCGAATATGTCCATCATCAAATGACTATTGCATAACTTGTTAGAACAGAGGCAAAGAGAAGACTATACAATATATTTTCTGACTCTGTCTAGCTTCAGAGAATCAGAGTTAAGTAGATCTCTGTGAGTGTTTTCGAGTTTCTATAGGACAATCAATAACTGGCCACTGCCACTTTGGAAGAATGGGGCTGTCATTAATTGATTACTGCAGAACTTGTCACTACAAAGAAAAGGAGAAAACTATGGAAGGACTGTGACTAGTCATAGAGGTTTAAGCTTCTTAAAAGGCTGAAAAACTAAAACAAATATCTAGTGCAAGACGCTTACGTTTAAGTATTAGTGTCCACCAATTATATTTTTTGAAAACTATTCGCCAAGTAGTACATTTAGATTAATACTCCCAGAGAAAAAGTAACACCATCAAAATGACCACAAACGGTGTTAATTTGACAACGCATGGTGCCATTTTAACATCGCATTATAGCGTTGCGGAATTGACAACGAACGATACCAAATTGACACCGTACGGATGTCAAAATAACACCATACCAGTGTTAAATTGACACCATCTGGTGTCAAAATGATAGCATACGATTGTTGAAATGACAACATGTGTTGTCAATTTGACAACATATTGTTGTCAATTCTACAACGTTCGTTAAAAAGTAAAATGGTCGTTTTTTTAAAGTTGTTAAAATATTGAAAGTACTCTTAAAAACGAGAGACAACGGAATAGTGTCAAAATGACGTTGTTGATGTTGATCAGTGTATTGCCGTATGCAATATATAATACATATACATAAATACCCGTTATTTAAAATTTAAATTTTTTTATAATCACTTTTATAGAGAGAATTGATTTTATAGATACCGCTTAATCGAGTGACAATTATGCCAATTTAAAATTGCATGTCACACACTTATCGTCATCATTAACATTATAAAAGTAGGAAAATCTCATTTTAAAAGTTAAACACACATACAAATGCACTTACTCACCGACAACTCTGCATAGAGAGAAAGAGCAAAAAGCATGAGACCGTGAAATCACGACCAAAAATTAAGTGCTTAAGTTAAAGTGAAAATGGGACTGACATTAAGAAAAAAACTTAAGTAAGAAGAAAAAAAGATGACACCAGCCTCAAACTTTAACCCAAAAAAGATGCAACATCTATAAAAAAAAATACTAAACTACGAAATTTAGTTGGCACCTGAACTTAAAATTTTATAAAAAATTTTTCTGCGCTTGCAGGAGTTGTCGTCTAACTAAACTGACTGACTATCAATAGTGTTTAATGACACCATAATGAGCGGCAGCAGTAAGTTACGGCAGTTAGATATTTTTGCTTGGGAGTTTTAGTGAATGGTAAAACTGTTATTGTCGTATTGCGAATGTTGTGGCTCATTTTAGTTGGTGATGGTGGTAACTACTTTTTTTCTTTAAGTTTAAGGCTTAAAGCATGACACGATTTTAGACATGAGTTTATAAAAAGATTAAATGAATAATGGTTGATTTTTAGTTTTTCTTCTTTTGTTTTTTTTTTGTTTATTTATTTATTTTTTAGTTGCTATTTTGACAATAATTGGCATTATTAAGGTGGTGAATAGAAAACACAAAAATGTTATAACTGCTGCAAAGAATAAACCAAACAAAAACATGCTGTTTGTTATGCTATTAGTGTAACTCGTGTTTAAAATAAACACCAATAGAATTTATTAGTGTGTTTGTATGCCAGCTATATGTCATAGAGATACATAAACACAGAGACACTGTTTTATATAAACATGATATATTGATTGAAAAGTTTAATTGAATGTTGGCGAACTCATTTCATGCTTTACGAGCACCATATTGGTGGGAAAATATTTGGAATTTTATTTGAAAGTCTTTTTCAGATTGTTTTGGCTACATTGTATTTAATTGATAAGTCCACAAGTGTCAGTCGTTCTTTAAAAAATTACCTTCACACACAAATTCTTTCCCTGTACTTTTATACCACCATTGACATTTCCTTTTTTAGATCCTTAATTTCCCGTTTGGCTTGGTTTAATTTTCTAAATCTATCTTTAAATGTTTCACTTTACTTAGTATAGAAATGTCACTTATATTTCTTTATTTTTTTTTTTTGTTGGCTTGTGTGTGAATTCTCCTGTCACGTCTGCTTTGAGTGTCACGTAAAATTTTATTCAGGTGTCAAAGCAGGCTTAAAAGAAGATATTCTACTGTGCTGTTTTTGGTTTAAATGTCAACAAATTTTTGTATTGCTTTCGCACAAGAGCCAACCAGATGTTGCTTCAAAGTTTTATAGAAAATAAAACAGATTTTGCTTTAAAAGAAATTACTGTTTAAAAAATTTTGAGAAAATTAAGCAAAATTCTTTGATTGAATTGAAAAAGGTTTTAAAAGTTGTAAGTATGGTGTAAGAGAACCAGCTAAGTCCTGAATGATTGAAGCTCGTTCTGTTAAAAACTAGCATACTTCTTAATATCAACCACCGGAAATAATTTTTGACAAGAGGAGCCTCAAAAGCAATAACGAAATATATGGGCTTTTTGTAATGTTGTTATTTTTGTATTTTTGAAGTTACCTGGTTTTATTGTAAACACCATGATGGCTGTAAGTTATTTTCAAAAAAATTAAGCTTAAAATTGTAATTTTTCAAAGTAAATGACGATTTAGTTCCCGACTCATTTCAGCAGTAAAATATATCAAAAGTTTAAAAATATAAAATTGTAAAGCCAGTGGTCGCACCAATAACAAATGTAGTGCACAATAAAGGTCATATTCTGGGTTATACTTTTTATACAAATTCCTTCTCTCAAGAGAAAACAAGTAACATGATAAATCCCTTAAACGCAACATTCACCTATTACACATTCACCTATTACAAAAAATAAAAAAAACCTTGTAACTTAACGCAGTGAATATAAAGTGACATGAATGAAAAACGCTCGACCATAAAGGAAAATTTTATTTTAGAGAAATAAAATTTATTGCTTTTGTCGCTTTATGCGAAAGCTGGCATAAAACAAAGAAAACTTAAATTGAACTCACAGTTTTAAATAAACAATGACAAACATAAGCAATAAAAGCATTTGAATTGGTAACAACAGAAGGTAGAAAAATATAAAAAATATTTTTATGACTATTTGCTGCAGCAGGAACTTAAAAAAAAATGTGTGTATATCTAACGATTTCTTGTTTTAAGTCTTAAAATTCAAATAACAAAAATATACGTGCATATTTGTTAGCTGCATGCTGCACCAATTGCCGCTTGATTTACCAAGAAAGAGTTTTTTGTTTTAATATTCAAGCCAAAAAAAAAAAAGCTTTAAGACATTTTGATCTAAACTGTCTATATTTTAGTGTTGTTTTTTTTGCCACTAACTCTGAATTTTCATTATTTTGTTGTTGTATATTTTAGATACTTTGTTACACTTTATGCAACTACCAGAGTTTAGGATTTATTATGACCTAAAGCTTTTTACTTGTTTTCACATAAATTGACTACAAGTGCGATAATAATATTGAGCTCATAATACGAATTACTTTCACTTAAACAGGACTTCAATAAGCGAAATTCTAATAATTTATAAAAATGTAGGAAAATATATATTTTTTAAAATTAGTTTTGTCATAAACAATGTTTTGCTCAGACTTGAGTCCAATTAATTTAACTATTTACTGAATTTCTTAATTGTAGCAAACAGAATTCGGTACTACAGTCCAATGTTTAATTCTAACACCGACTGTCGACTATCACAAATGAACTTTTCATTGGTTTAGTTCTTACAATTGAAGTTGCTTTCTTAGTTCAGAAATAAAATAAAAACCAAAATCGAACAGATAAAATTTTTGATAATAGTAAAAAATTCATTAGTGATAATAAAACTTTTTTGCCCTAAATAGGTGATGTAGTGATATTAAAAACAGTAAATTTTTGACTTTATTACCAAATTTTGGTTTTGGTAACTATAAAAATTCGATTATTATAACTGAATATTTCACTTCACAAGTCAATTCTCACAACTAAAGTTATTTTCAGTCAGCTTTTTAAAAACTATTTCACATTTAAGATATTTTACTACCATTATACGCGAAGCATCTATCAAAAAACTTTTCTCCAGCCATAAAATCAAAAATGCAAAAATATAAGACTTAATAGTCATTCGTACACTAAGAAAACATCTTCGGTTGGGAGAACTAAATTTGTAAATAATAAAAAATCAAAATAAAAAAATGTGACAATCGAACAGTTGCATTTTGGTTGTTGTAACTAAACATTTGATTATCATAACAAAATTTTGAACTGTTAACAAATTTAGTTCTCATAACCGAAGTTGTTTTAGCAAACTATATGGTTTTAATTGAAGATTAAAAAAAACAAATTTTAATTAAAAAAATTGTGACATTAAATGTTTAATCAATATGGAAATTTTTTTTAATTGAAAGAAACAAGTGATTAAGTTGATTAAATATTTAATTGGTTCGATGAAAAATTTAATTAATGCGACAATTTTTTTAATTAAAATGTTTAAATGACTTAAAATTGTTTTCTGTGCACACATATTGTAGCCAGTAAAAAATCATTTCTTGCAAGCCTACAAATTTTAGTGTCTCAGTGTTTCCATTTCTTCAAATACACAAATGTGTCGATATGCAACCATATCTAGAATCTTTTCAGTTTTATTGTCTTGGCCAAAAACTTAAAAAAAAAATGGCTCTTCTTTAGGCATTTAGGCATGTGTAACAGCAATTGTAAGTGCTGCTTCAATTACAAGTGCATTTGTTTGTTACTGTAACAAAGAGGCCAAAAACTTAAATTTTTTTTAACCTAGACAAACAAAAGAAAGCACAAAAGTAAACTACACATGTATATACACATGTACCCTGAGATTTATGCCTTTAAGTTTCTTTATGGCAAATTAATCCAGGAAGTGAATTTGTAAGATCCAAACGAGAAGAATCAAGCGGAAAAAAATGAAAAGAAATTTCCAAAAATAATAATAATAATAAAAAGAATTGAAATAAAAATGTTTGTATGTATGTTGTTTGTTTAAGCTGCTGCTGCTACCACTTTACTGGCATTGAATTGACTTGATTTGATGGCTCAAAGATACTGATGCCAAATAAATAAAATCATTGTGTTTTTCCTTCCTTTTGTTGTTTTTTCTGCATTCTGTCTAGAAGCTTAAGATTTAAAAGCACTTTATTTTGTTAAAAATGTATGTACTTTTTTGGCAGCAACTGTTTGTTAGAGAGCGCTTTTCTTTTTTTTTTTTTCTTTTTTGTAGTGGGTTGGAAATAAGACATTTTTCTTAAGAAATAGTTTTCCTGTTTTAACAACATTTATTTGATTTGGTAGTTTGTTTTTTCTTATGTTATTGGCTTATTATATATGATCGTGGCTTTGACTTACCGATGTGACAATTGTCAAATAGTAACGTTGAATTTTCTCGTAATCCAATGTTTTGGCAACAGTAACCTGTAAAAAATGTTTAAGAAAATATTGTTGAAATAAAAAGAAAACATGAAAAAGATCTATTGCTTTAGGTAAAAATTAAGAAAACAAGAGAAAAAAAAATATAATAAAAAAATCAACCATGATGATATCTTAAACTTTTGCAATGGTTCGGCTTTGGCTGGCTGCTTTTGCTGGCTGTCAGACAAACGAATGTAGTGCGGTATAACAGGAGCTGTTTGTTGTCTTTGTTTAAGTTTCATTTTTTAGAGCCTTTAACTGTCTGTGTAACCGTCACTAAGGCACTGAACACTTCAATCATCAATCATTTAAGGAATTTATTGTCAAAAGCGTCAAAATATAAACCACACAATTTGATTGATGTATTAGCTTATCAAATTTAGAAAAATCTTTTGAAAAAAAAAAACACTTTGAAATAGAAAACACTAACTGCCAAAATGTCGATAGTGATACAAGTAAAAGCAACAAAATTTGGGTAATTTTATGATTTAAAAAAAATTAAAGTTTAAAAATTTAAAATTAAAGTTTGATTTTATACCCAACAAAGACTAACGTGAAAGCAAATATTTCACTAACGGCCGTTTTCACAATGTATGATTACTTTGTTTTTAATGGCAAATTAATTAATTGTTGCTTTGCTTAACAGACATTATTTAAGAAATACATTTCTGCTTTTGTTTTGTTGGCAAGTGTACAATTGTAAGGGTATTCTAACACAAGAGGATGAGTGCAAATACCAATTGTTTTTGTTTGTATCAATGTTGACTAAAACGTTTTTGTTTGTTTTGTTTGTGTAAAAAACAGTATAACGGTTGTGTATAGTTTATGACATTTTAGCAAACGTTTGTGAAAAGTTTCGTTAGCTTCTATAAAATCTCAACAAATACATATTAAGCAGATACAGAATTTAATTTTATAAGGAACAAAAAGTTTGATTCTTTTTTTGTAAAAAAAATATAGGATAGGTAAGATAAGGCTAAATATGAGCTGTCACTTTTCAGAAAACTTAATCCCTAATTAAGGAATTTACAAAGACCAGAATTAAACTTTTTGTTCCTTATAAAATATAATTTCTGTATCTGCTTCAGTTATTGATTCAATTATTTTATAAAAAGTGAAATCAATAAAACGATTTATGGCTAAATGGAGTGCTGTTAACGTGTTATTGTTTTAGCGCAGTTTTTTTTTAAGTAGAAAGATTTAATTTAGTAGATTACATGGTGTTAGCATTTAGTTTTCTTTTTCATGACTTTGAAAGCCTTAACTGACAGATGTTAATTTGAGTGGTAGAAATAAAGAGATATTGTGGTTCTACACTCTGTACTCATTCAATAAACATAATTGAAATTGATTGATGTGCTTTTCAATAGTTTTTTTTTTGTTTTGCTGTAAATGAAATCTGCAACCATAAAAATACGCATCACAATACAATCTATTAAAAAGATAGCGCTGATGGCAGCTACTTAACATTTTACCACATACTGCAGTCATTCTTTTCTTATTAAAATAGCAACAAATGCTGGGTGATCTATTTTTATGGCAAATTGATTTTGATTAATTTTTATTTTGCAAATATTCATACAATCAGCTTTTTGCCTTTAGCGTTTGCTACCTTTTGCTGGACAAAAGAAGAAAACAAGCAAATAAAAACAAATAATTGTAACTGGTTTTAAGAGTCCACTCTTGCTTTTTTTCCTCAGATTTTGTTGCTCTTCTTTTAAGGTTTGTAAAAAGTCTGAGGCTCGAACTCAAAGAGGTGGCTTTTAATATATGTTTTTGAAAAAAATAAAAAAAAAGGTAGAAGTAAATAGTAAAAGAAGTCAACACTTTGTAGGCAAAGCAGTCAACACATCGCATCGGTGGAGTTGTTAAGTTGACTTGAAGAAAATACCAACAAATGCAAAAAGACTGAAACATACTATCAAATATAGGTAAAATGTTACCTAAATCATAATAATCATCAATATCAACATCATCATGATTATTGGCTTTATCAGTTTTTATGTGTGTATAAGTGAGTTTGATGTGTGTGTGCATTTGTTTACTCACCTGGCCTTGATGGGGATATGATATGGCAAACGTGCCATAACCATCAGCAATTGTCATCTTCTCATCTTCTGTGGTATTTGTAGAACCCTCAACAATAAAATACTCAACGAGGCCATTAACACCGGCATCCTTATCCAATGCCTGAATACTGCGAAAAATTGTTGTACCCACTGGTGTGCTCTGCAATGAAATAGAAAAGTTTCTGTTGAGACATAAAGTTATAAAACATAAATAACTTGAAATATCTAAAGGAAATACTATTAAATCAAGTGCAACACATGGACATAAAATGTTAAAGTAAATTACTGATGTCAACACACAACAATGGTCACACATTGTGACAATGCAACGTAAATACTCTTACACACTATAGTTTTAGCTGAGCAAGAAAACATAGGCTCATGGAAAAATGTATTAAATGGAAAATCTTATAGGCATAGCTACAAAAATTCTTTTCTTTTAAAAAAAGAAAAAAGAGGAATTAAAAATAAATCATGTGTCAGCAGAAAAATATCTTGCTGGGTTCTTGTATATATTTGAGGGCGGGTTACAAGCTAATAAAAGACAATAAATAGTAATAGAATGAGATCGAGAGAAAAGGGGAGATTGAAAAGAAAAATAAAAAGTTTTTAATTCTTGTCACAAACACTATGAAAAACTTAAACAACTCCCAAAACTGTATGCATAAATACAATGCTGTCTTTTGTTATTTTTTTGTCCACTATTTTTCATATCAGCTTTTCCTATGTTTGCTTTAAATGGTATAAAACCTTTAAACATGTTTGTGTTGTAATAGAGTAAAAAAACTAAATAAATGTGTGCTTCCATGTATTTTTATATAAATAAAGGAACCTTAACAACAACAGTAACAAAAAAAGGGTTTTATTAAAAAACAAAAAAAAAAAAAAAATTAAAAAAAATTCTGTGTATAGCATTTACCATAAATTAATTTGTTGCTTAAGTTAGAAGAAGATGCCTGTGGCATTAAGAACAGCAAAAACAAAATTGAATGAGTGCAACAGAATGAACGCAACTACTAAAAGTCACTCGTAAATATAAAGTTTGTTACGAAAAAGGGCTTCTGACGTACTGTGTGCTGTGGTACTGGGAAGTGGGAAACAGAATTGCCATCAACTAACTGAGAGAAAAATATCGCTTTACAGTTGGCATTGTCTAGATACGAGTATGTATATTGAAAAGCAAAAGCAATAAGTCTTTTCCGATATGAAGAGTTATTGTATCTATACGAGTGTATGTATGAATGTTTTTCAAGTACATACAAACATGCCATTTTCATGACATCGATCTTTACTTTGTGTTAAAATTTTTGTTTTTTTGATAAAATTTTTTTTAAGAATAAAATTTATTCAAGAAACAAAAATAGTAGCCAAAATAGGCTTATGAGAAAAATCATATTTTTAAAATATAAAAAAATAATCAAATTTTAGAAAAATAAAATAAATTAATATTAAACCTCTTATCTATTCACTCATTCTGTGATAGGAAAAGAACAAATGATTTACGAGACATAAGTCGTATTGTTACGGGATTCATGGCTGGGCATTATAGAGTATTGAAACACTTGGCAAATAAGAGGATCAGTCGAAACGACCTTTGCATATATTATGCCGCTGTAAAGGTTTAATTTTTATCCGTTTTCGTTACTTAGGACTTCACTACCCACAACCGTATGACATGGCAGACAAATAACATAAACAAGTTCTTACATTCTTATGAAAACTACCTAGCAAAAAATAGTGCTGGCCTAGAAGCATACAACGATAGAGAATCACTTACAATAACGCATGTATAAGACATGATTTTTCTTCGCGAATGAGCCATCTAGAATCAACAGTTTCAGCTGCCCAACAATACTTATTTTAAGCATTCTATGGTGCATTAAATTGATATTCTATAGAAAAAAAAAACTTATTGATCTATATATTTCTTTGAATTTAATTCGTACCAGGGAATCCGCATTTAAGAAGCATTAACTCGCTATTAAACCATTTTAGTCACAAAGTTCTGTTAGGTATGATTGATAGAGTTTTAGGTTAATTTTTATTCGATGTATGTGTACTCGATATATATTTTAATCCTTCCTCAATATTCCTTACGTTGGTACTGGTTTGGTTTATACATTTACTAACTATAATTGTTTTATGGCTTATAAAAAAATAGTTTCTCCAATTCCACAATAGGCTTAAATCTTCTTTGTAAACACAAAACTGAATAAAATTCTATTTATAGCTAGTGAGAATATATATTAAAACCCATTGCTATGCTTCCAAACGTCACTATTGCTTCCAAATAGAGCTTTTTCTTGATGCATACTTTTAACGTAAGAGTAGTGTCGTAATAGATATCTTCTGGCCTCAGTGTTCACCTGACCTTTTTAGGTTCACTTTATAAAAAAAAAAAATTAACTTGATGGAAAAAATTTTCTAGCCATACACCAATTCAAAGGATGTTTTGAGGGCCAAAAATTTACAACAAATTTTTGAGTTTCATGCCAGGAAAGAGAAATAGGATTGCTGACACTATCAGCAATAGATTGCAATACTTCAAGAAAGTCTCAGAGAAGACTAAACATGTAAGCAAAATTCAATATTAATTTACATGGATAACACAAAATGGGCGATAATCATAGTCACAAAAAAGTAGTCTCTTATTTAGAGCTGACTTTTGTTCATAGGAAGATACCAACTTTAGTGTGATTGTGATTATGGCCCAATGTTTTTAAGTAGTTTTTAAAGGGTGTCCCAACAAGAACGCAAGACTTAAATTTTAAATAAAACACAGATATTAAAAAAAAAAAAATCATGAAACTTTATTATATCGTAAAGTAGACAGAATGAGATTATGTATGGAACAACATATCGAGCAGATGGCCGCCGCGGCTTTGCTGGCACACACGCGATCTTTTAATGAAATTTTCAATGACCGTTTTGCATAAATGCTGCGGTATTTCATTAATGCAGCGTCCAATTTCCTCTTTTAAGGCCTGAGTCGTCATCGGCTTATTCGCGTAAACCATCGACTTCAAAAAACCCCAAAGAAAAAAGTCTAATGGTGTTAAATCGCATGATCTAGGCGGCCAATTCTGGTCTCCAAAACGCGAAATAACACGACCGGGAAATGACTGATGCAGCAATTGAATTGTTTCTCTGGCTGTATGACATGTGGCGCCGTCTTGTTGAAACCACAAGCCCTCCACATTCATTTCTTCAATTCTAGGCAAGAAAAAACTCGTTACCATTTCACGATACCGAACACCATTGACTGTTTGCGCTTGACCTGCCTCATTTTCATAAAAAAAGGTCCAATGATTCCTCCAGCCCAAAAACCACACCACACAGTGACACGTTGAGGATGCATTTGCTTCTCGTGAATCACTCGAAGATTTTCCTCACCCCAATTGCGACAATTCTGGCTATTGACGAAGCCATCAAGATGGAAATGGGCCTCGTCACTGAAGATGATTTTATCGGCAAAATCAGCATTTTCATGTTGTCTCTCTAATACCCAATTAACGAGCTCCCTTCGCTGTCCATGGTCATTTTTTACTAACCTCCTACCTTCTACTAGCAAACAATAATAATTGTTCAAATGTCAAACAATGACACTTCGAATGGCGCCAAATTTAAATCTTGCGTTCTTGTTGGGACACCCTTTATAAATATTTTTATATAAATTTTAAAATATTAAAATTAAATTTACTCTTTCAGCCCATCAATGTTCTCATGCTGTAAAGTAAATTCTATTTATATTGTCGTGCCAACAAGCGTAAATGCAGTCTATAGTCGTTAGCTTTTTTTTTAGAGTCCGTAAAAGATGTACATTTTCCAAGACCTTCGTTTCTTTGAAGGGAAACCAACATATCCAGCGATCACAGAAGAAATGTGTATTTTAAGTTTAGTGTTTATACAAACAAGAAAAATAAGCCGCACATTGTCCTCAACAGCACATGTGAGTAATTTTATTTATTTTATAGCGAGCCCAACATTAATGAGAAACTATAAAAACAACAAAATTTATTATATTTGTCGTAGCCGTTGTTGTTGTTTTTGGACAGCTTTGTATCTGTACTCCTCCTCCTGGTCTTGTTTAATTTTACTGTAACATTATTAATCACTTTTGAAAATGTTAAATTCTTATAGTTCACTCATTTTCAGTTGATTGTAATGACAATGGACTCTTGGATGGCTGCTTATTGTCATAAATGGTTATTGTGTTAATCATTGGTTCATTCGCAATCAAGTCTGTCTGTCTGTGAACTTCCATTTATAGTTATAAAAGTGTAGAACAATATTTTGTTCCTTTTTTTAATTTGTCTTACAATTACAAGCAGTTAAATTAAGTTTGCGTTATAAATTGTTATGGATTTCATTTCACTTAGGTAAAATATATTACGTGAATGTGTGCATGAACTCGTATATGTGTGTAATTTCAAACCCTTCACTTAATTTAACACACACTGTGTTGTATGTGAGTAAAATAGATTTTTTTCAAAGAATTTTTAAGATTTGTGTACGAATTTTTAACTAGAAACTGCAAGAACTTAAGAACCATTTAGGGTTAGTAAGTGAGACAGTGTTATTGGAAAATTTTCCTGAGATTGTAAAGTTATTTTCACAAGCCATTTGAGGCTTAATAAAAAATATTTTATTTAGATTGCTTAATTTGTTGGTTAACTTTGCTTGAAAGACTAAAAATTGTTTTCCTTTATTTACGAGAAATAATAGTTTTGCTCACTAAGCAGTTTTCAGTTCTATATCTGCTAGTTTCGCTTTAATGTAACTAAAATTATGCTCATCTTCCTATGGAACAACCGCTTAAGTTTTATTTAATTATTTTAGGTGACTAAAACTTTAAAAGCATTGAATTGCCTAAAAGCAGTTTCTGTAAATATATTCTTTTGATGGAATGTGTCATTGATTATACTAAAGGGTGTCTTAGTAAGAATATATTTTTTTTTAATTTCATGCTGCAAGGACTCCATTTGGGGCAGACCTTGTGAAACAAACTATAAAAACACAACTATGCTTGATTTGTAAAATGTCGCTTTTGAAATAAACCCTCAATAAAAACTTCATTTTTTCCTTTGAAACCAATAAGAACAAATGTTTAGCTTTTTCCGCTTTGGTTATAAGTTTTTGATATTAAGAGACAAGAGCCTACACGTTATAATTTCCATGTAATGAATGCTGTTCACTGTCACCTTATCCTCAAAAAAGTAAGTCCTGAACAAAATACGCCCCAGACAGTTATGCATTTGTTTCTCATGGATTTTATGAAGATTTTTTGAGCTCCAAATTTGTATTCATGAAGCCATTCAGATGGAAATGTGCTTCCTCGGAGAAGATGATTTTTTTTTTTGAAAAATTAGCATTTAATTCATTTTGCTTAATTTCCCATTAAATGAATTAGCGCCGCGGATATTTTAGTCTGCACTTAATCTTAATATACATTCTTTACAATTCATTCAAAAAATCCCAACTCTCTAAAAAAAATTAGTGTTTTTAATTTAAAATGAAGAAGTGCACTCTTACTGGGGCATCCTTTTTTTATTTGTTACAACCCAACTAATCAAATTTTGTGTAAAAACTATTAAAAAAAATTTATATTTTCTATAGGAATTATCTAGACGACTTGATGGTTTGTGTTGCAGAAACATCCTATTAATCAACATTAAGACGCATTTATTGTTATTTCGGTCCCACGGTGAATAAAGAAGTCGAAAAAGATGACTTCTTTTTTTAAAAAAATTGGAATCGGTTTCAATTTGCTCCATTACAATTACAACGAGTTGTTCTGTCAAAAAGCGCTCTATTTTGAGAGCTGTCAAAATTATCTCTGCAGGTCATGTAACGAAGATGAAGGGACAGCAGAACACATATTGTGTCATTGTAATGATCTAATTTGGACCCTTTTTTGCTACTCGGGGCAACGTTATCAACAACCGTCGGACATGGCAGACAAATCACCCAAAAAAGTTTTAGAATTCTTAATAAACACTAGACTCTGAGAGAATTTGTAACTTGATAGTAGTGTCACAATAAGTCTATTTAGACTGCAGTGACTAGGTGACTTGTTCCCGCTATTCATTCTAATTGCTTTTACAAGCAATTTGTTTTTGAAATTAATCAATAGCTTAATTTTTTTTTCCGTTTCTTGTTGTTTTCAAGGGAAGTATTAAAACGAATAAAAACAAAATTTTTTTAATTTATTTTTTTACATATTTTAACACTTTTTCCATAAACTAAAGTGCTTACAATGACAAACAGCTTCTAGCTTTTGCATTGCATTTAAAGTTATGTAAACTAAATTAAAACAAAAAAAAAATTGTAAATCTCTAGGCTCCTTTTTTAGGATGCCTTCACAAATGCTTAAATGGCACTCAATATTTTAAACGATATGAAAGAAGCCAATACACTAACCTCTATAATACCAAGCAAAGGGATATCTATAGAATAAACACATAAACACAATGACTAACCAACCAGCCAACCACTCACACAAAATAAACAAACAAAACATTGCAAAAATTATAAGTAGAAAAGAATATCAATAATATTTAACATTTAAACAATTGAATCTTTGGCTAAGTCCATGTTGATAAAAAAATAACACAAAAAAGTATTAAATACAAATATTAAAGTATGTAAGCTTATTTACACATGCATACAAAGTATGAGTAATACAGTGAAGCTAGTTTATAATGAATACCTTGTTGTGGGTTGCAATACCTCAAGAGTATAAGAGTTTAAATGTCATAGACAATATGTTTTAGAAAACACTAAGCTTTTTTTTTTATTGATTAAAGCTATAACTGGTATCGTGTATAATAAACAGCTGCCTATAGTTCGTTATTACCGAACTTCACTTTATAAAATAAACACGATTAGCATTATAGAAGACAAAAATAAAGCTTTTTAAAGTAAAAGATTTAAAAAAAGTATGAGCAGCTACAAAAATTTGTCTTTTTTAAATATAATACGTTATAGGAGGGATTTTATTTAAAAGCCACACATATATTTTGTTTTTAGAAACGCTAAAGTATTAAAATGAAGAAGATACAATACAAGATAGACAAAATCAAATGGACAGACAAACAAGCTAAATAAAAAGTTAAAGTTAAATATACATTACTAGCATGCTCATACATACTTACATACTGACAGGTAAGTATGCAGTCTTCTAAAATAATTTTTTTGTTTGTTCTGCGCTTGGTTTGGTTTGCTTTATTTGTTTGCTGGTATTGCGACATATGAATGCAATTTAAATATTTGTTGAATTTTAGCTTGATCTTTACATGGTTTTCATAAATTATTCATATTAAAGAAAAAGATGGACAGACAGACCGACAGACAAACAGATAGCTAGAAAAAGCATATTTAATGCAAAGTGTGGCAATAAGGAAAAGAAAAAAGTAAATAAAACAAAACGACAGCTGAAAGACAATATGTAGAAAAAGGAAACACTTTAGTGCTAAAATAGACAAAACAGCTTGTCTAATGCTGCTTTCTACACTAAAATTTTTTTTTTAAATCTTTTTAAAACCCACAGAGCCCACAGAAGAAAGAAAGTATAGAATGAAATACAAGTGTTTAATTTGAATTTTTCTTAGCAGAAATTTTTTTTTTTAAATTTTGTTTATTCATAATTTTGTGGTTGCTTACGATGGGCCGGCCAGCTGTAGCTAAATTTTCATATATTTTTTATTTTATTAAAATGATTTTTGTAATGCTTCACACTTTCGGCCGCCTTAAATTATCCTAATACTTTTTAACATTTTGTATGTAAATATTCATATTTTATCTATGTGTGGGTGATGATGTCATTTTTTGCTGTTTCTAATGACAACAAATATTTTACTTATTTAATTCTCACAAGCAAAATATATTTGAGAACATTATTTCTTTCTTTTCCCATTTGAGTAGGTCTGTGTGTTAAAGTTTTTAAAAATGATTTATTAGCAGGTTTAGGCAAAGTTCAGCTGAAGCATTAAGAAGTACAAAACAAAAGACTTAAGACAGAAACTTGTTTTGTTGGCTGTATCGGTGACAAATGTCAGGAATAAGTTACTATGAAATCTATCGCAAAACATGATTTATAACGGCATAATATGCAATTGATCCACGAAGATTTATGACTATTGGGTAAGAGAGGAAAAACAAAAGTTTGTAAGAAATTAAATTCATAAATTTAATTGCAAGAGCAGCATGAAAATGTTTAATAAAACAATTTTTATTTAGTATGAACAACCAAAATATTTAATAAAATCTTTTAAACTTTGTTAATTATAATGAAACAGAAAACGTTCGCAACTTTTAGCAAAAAGCACTCTTAAAGAAAATATTCCTATAATTGAAACGATGGCTGCAATTTCACGAACTGTTGTTTAATGTTTTTACATTTCCACAAGTCTTGCTTTAAATAAAAGTTTTTATAGAATTTTGCATGCATAAGCATGATGCTTATACGAGTATATTATATCTTCTCCAATAATTTTTCTACACTATCAGTCATTTTATTTATAAATTTACAAAATTATTATTTTAATTTCATTTGATTTTCGTTTGTTCTTATTTTTCTCTGAATTTGTTTGAAAAATCTAAGAAATTTAATTAAATTCAAAAATAGAGCATAATAAGCTATTCAGACACACACGTTAATTGAGCAATTAAGCATTTTACGCAATTAACGCCTTTATTGAGCTCAATTAACCATACAAATTTCCATTAAATAATTGCGCAATTAAAAATTGATTGCACGTTAATGAAGTCAAAATCAAAATGCAACTCTTTGTTGTGCCCTTAATATCAACTCAAAAGTGAGAAAAGTTGATATTTTCAGTATTAAAAAAAAAGAAAACGTAAATAAATTTAAAAATAAATGTCATAAAAAGGAAATGGCAGCCGAAGTCACCGGTAAATAAATTTTATAAAATTGTTATTGAAAATAATTTTTAAATAACTAATTTCTTTTAATCAATATCTTGCTTTCAAAACTAGATTGCACTGATTGGAGTAGTTCAATATTTTTAGTATAAGCTATCAATTTTTTTTTTAAAATTTGACTTTCTTTTCATTTTTTATTTTATAAATACTTAAACATATTTTCAAAAAATATATGTCACAATATTTTCAGTTGTCAAATGCTTAATTGCGTGAACTTAATTGAATATGTGTGAACACCCAAATCAGTCACACAATTTAAAACTTAATTGACTTCATTAACTTTTACGTCTGAACAGGCTATAAGAAAAGTCGTTCCCAAAATAAATTAAATTTTATTTTACAACTGCTTTCAGTATCAAGTTTTATATGTGCATTTGCATGGAAAAAATCGTTAAGCTCCAGTTCTGTTTCATTATTTTATAATTTTTTTGTAAAAGCTGGGCTCTTAGCCCAGAAAGTACTTCACTCTAATATAAACTATTATACTTTGTAAATAACGAAAATAAACTATGTGAAATTGATATAAAAGCTGTTATTTTTGAAAGTGGTATAAATTGACTTTTTCAATATGTTGTCTATATATATCTAAAACTACCACTAATTCTTTTTATTATAAAAGTGGACTTATACCACTTTAAAATATAATAACTTATATGCTATTCTAGATTGATACAACTAATTGTCAAAATTTATTTCAATTTTCAATTTGAATCTGAAAAATTTTCAATTTTAAAAAATAAAATTTTTAGAATCACCAATTTCGTAAAAAAAATTATATAAATACTAGCTGACCCGGCAAACGTTGTTTTTATTATTTTATTTTATTTATATTGAAAAATAATTAAAAAGAGAAAAAAAATGAAAGTTGGTTTATTTTCAAAATTAAATAAATTGGCGTAGAATTTCTCCGATTTGAGAAAAATTTTAAAAGTGAGCGTGGCTTATTTTAATTTTCATAGAATTCAAGTTGGGTTTTGAATAAAATATAAAATTTTTTTATATTCGATCTTCTTACTCTAAGAAATCTTACTCAAAAAAGTACAATAGTATGAAAACAATACATTAAAAAATACGGATAGAGACTTGACAGTCGTATGGCTCTCACTACTTTTAGAAAAATTTGCAAACGTTTATACTTTTCATTGTATCAGGGCTGCATTTTGCAAACAAAGAAATAACAAAAACAGCTGACAAAATCCAATAAAAATTCTAGTCCTAAGTATTATAGTGTAAAAAGCCCTTATGATTTTTTTAACAATCGTATCAAATACCATTTGATTTTGCTCTTTCAAAATTCAAAGCAAATCTTAAAGCTTGTATGATAGTGTAAAACTCGCATAAAAAAGTATTGTTTCTAATAAAAAATTTTATAAGGGCTAAAATTAATTTTATTTCATATTGACTAATAAAAATAAATTCTGATGAGTTTCATGAGCTCTACTGAAAAACTGACCTTTTCTCACTTTAGCAGGTGTTTTCATAATTTAAATTGTTTAAATCCAACAAAAATGTTACTATCATACTCACCCAATAAAAGTGTTTATCTCAAACAACAAGCCAAACAAAAAAAAAAAAAAAAACAAAAAAAACACAAAGCAAACACCCAAAAAAAGAACTCTTCATTCTTTTTAAACAAATTCTGTTCTTTTTTGTTTTTTAAAGGAAAAAGTTTTATAAATAAAAAATTACAAAAGAAATATTCACAAAAAAAATCTTTAACATACTCGTACACATACCTACAACATATATCTTCTCGTATTATATTCGTAACCTTTATAACAGATTATAGCACGACGCGTGCGCTCATGCGCAAAAACATGCCACATAAAATTTGCAATAGCCTCAAAAAGTGATATATGCAAAATTTGCAAAGCAAAAACCCAAACACAAAAATGTTTTAAGGCTAAAAAGTAGGATTTTTTTATTATTTCGTTTGTTGTTATATCAGCATCCAATAAAAACATTCAATATTTAAACACGTGCATTTGTTTTTGTATAAAAAAAAAACAGAATTTCATTTCATTTCTTTAAGTTACTTTTCTAATGCTTTAAATAGATTTGTACATTGAGAGGTGGTAAACATGTTTGTTTAGCCTTAAAAAAGTTCAAAGTTCATTTCAATTTAACTTGAAAAAGTAAACGAATTTTTATCGTTTTCCTATTGCACAAACTCAGGAAAAAAGGTAATTCGTTACCAAAGATGAACTGTTTCTGTGAGTGCATCTTTCAAAAGGGAACTTTCCCCTTATGCTCTTATAAATTATAAAATTAAATTCGAAAATATTTTCAATATCATGACTAGGATTGAGTTAAAAGTGTGGGAGAATTCAAGAAAAAGAGGTTAATATGTAAAGTTGAATTGAGTAGGTGGTACAACACAAATACTTAAATGAAAATCTAAAAATTCTTTTAAAATTGCAGTAGATATTGATTTATAAAAAATTAAACTGAAAAAAATAAAGCTTTAGTATAAAGTAGCTTTAACACAATTTACTGCAAAACGAAAATTTAATTTGATTTAAAGCTTAATTACAGGTTAGCAGTTTTGCTAACAACATTTGTTACTTTGGCAAATTTATCAAGCTTCACCCAGTTTTTTTCATAAATTCTACTTGACAATTTATTTATTACACTTTAACCACACCAAATCTGCTTAAAAATTCTATATAATTAAAAAGTTAATTCTTTTGTCTGTCATAAACATTTTACTGTAAACGTTGTGTGTTCACAATCAACAACATGTTGTTTTCAGTTTTATAACATTAAAAATTGCAGTTGTTTTTCTTATTACAATTTTATTTTTTTGTTATCTTAAGATTTTTAAAATCTTTTATTTAGTGGAAATTGCTTTTAATGCTAAAAATAACTAAATTAATTTGGTAATCGCTGGCAATTAATTTGTTACAAAAATGTCTATAATTTGTTTTGTCAAATCAAAGAATTTACTGAATATTTTGTTAGTTTAGCTAAAACAAATTGTTTAATTACGCTAATATGAGTAGAAAAAAAAAACATGAACAATTTCAAATGATTGTGATTATTTTATTATAATTCTTTTAAAATGTATGGGAGGGAGAGGGAGACAAACATTTCAAGCTAATGCTGCAATTAATTTCATTAGACAAACTGAAAGCTTGTTGGAATTTTGAAAATGATCAAATGTACATTTTACAGTACACAACTCTTCACACACATTATTTTTGACAACGCCATGATTTTACTTGTCTATTAAAGTTTTTAAATTATATCTTTTAATTTTAAATTGTTTAAAACTTAAAAATTTTAATTTTCCCTTTTTTTTTGTTTTCAGTTTTTATTCTATTGTTTTCTTATTGTACTGCTGTCTCGTTCTAGCGTGAAGTCAATTGAATAAAATTAACTTATAGGGATTGGCGCTCACTGACAAAACTTTTTCAATAATCCCCTGAATTTTTTTATTAATCTACTAAAAAAAATTTTATTATTTTTTTAAATCAAAAACACGTTTTATTAAATTAATGAAAAATTTTATTTTTGTTATAATTAAATATTTTATTATATCAAGTGAAATATTCATTAATTTAATGAAATAATTTTATTTCAACAAATATTTTGTAAAATATATTATTGAGTTGTTGAAATAATTTTTAAAAAGTTTCTGCCACCTTTTTCTTTCAGTGTATTTAAACTGACTATGAAATCTTAAGCAATTTTTTTTGGGGGAAAGACAATATTTCATTCACGGTTAGGCGTGACTGCACGTTATGTGTCGGGCTCACCATGTTGACACACCGACAAAAAACCCCTTTATTTCCTCTTAAATCTTGGACAATAAAAATTAAATTTTTGTTGATCTGTGTAATAGTAATCGTTATTCACCGGAAGAATTTTGTTCATTAATCCATTGAAAAATGTCATTATTTTTAATTTAAAAATATTTTTCCTTAGACTAATGAAATGATTCATTAATTCAATGAAATATTCATTAAAATTTAATGAAATGTTTCATTAAATCAATGAAATGTTGTCATTAGTCTAATAAAACGTATTCATTAGTTGAAAAATAATGAATTATTCTTGCAGTGTAGAACTTGTCGCTGAATACTTTAGTGGAGTTCATGTATCCCGGGTAAAATTGTAAAAAAAATTTTTACACAAAACAATAAATTGTATTATCCTAATAATTTCTACAACATTCAGAAATACAATATTAAAACCCAATAGTAAAGTTCACGCTTCAGTGTAAAGTCCTTAATATCGAGTGTACAAATGTAAAAATGAAATAAATTTAGACATTTTTTTACACAGAACAACAAAATGCACTATCCTACTATTTTCTGCAACACTTCAGAAACACAATATGAAAACCAAATGTACAATTGTGTAGAACAGCTATCGCTAAATGGTGAAAACTTTTAGATTTAACTAATAGTGCCTGAAAATTGGATAAATTAGCATCATTGTTATTTATATTCTATTACATAATATGACTATTTTATTAAGCTTGAGGTCTTATTTTTAAAAAATTTACTTTTATATCGATATTTCGCTCCAGTTTTCAGAATATAAATATAATTATATTTAAAAGAAAAAGGTCAAATAAAACTAACTAATAAATATATTCTATTATTGTTAAAATTTGTCGTAAATATACATTAATTGTAAAGTTACTTCCAAACGTGAATTCCGTTTTTGTAATTTCAAAACAAGACATAAAAGAAGTGGTTTAAATTCATATTCAGTTTTATATATTCTCTACAGAAAATTTGATTTTAATAAACTATTTCCTGTTTTTGAAATTTTATATAAATAGATGCTAGTATGTACTTATTACATTTTGCGGTCAACCGCTAAGATTGTAGTTTCAAGTTCACTTACTATCTTGCCGGCTTACATTTTTGTCGTTATAATTTTACACAACACTACTGCTTGTTTCTTTTGTTGTTGTTTTTGCTTTTAATTTCTAATGCTGTGTAATGTTATACTCGTACATTTTCTTTAATTGTCACGGACTGGTTTTATTATGACATTTAAAAGAAAATATTTATAAGAAAGCAAACAAATAAAACAAAACAAACATCACCTAAGGGTGCTGTTCAGAGGTCTTTGTGGATCAAGAAAAAAAAAACTTATCAAATACCTTGTTTGTGGCAATAGACGTTGCAATAGTTTATAGTTGATGATTTTATAAGGAATTGTGTTAGAAGTTAATTGGTGAAAGGTTCTGAAAATGGTATTTTCTCACACAATTGTAAAGCAAGGCAACCAGTGACAAGTAGTCAAGTAGCCAGCCAGCCAGTTTTTTTTTCAATTTTTCGCACTGTTTACTAAATGACAAAAGCTTAATTACAAATTTTATTGTTTTATCATTGGGATTCCTATGAAATTGTTGTTGAGCTAATTGTGAGTTTGTCTGTTTTATTGGCTTATATATAGGATGGATGGCATGATTGTTAAATATTTATTATTATAATTTTTTTTAAAGCTTTTTGTTGTCTACAGAAAAGTAATTACTGTAATCGGAAGTATTTAGTAAAAGCATACTTAAGTAAGAATAACGTAGTCCAAAAAAACAAATTTTTTTGTAATGCCTAAAGGTACTGACTGACTATCCTACACGATCTTACGATTATGTCAAAATAATGTGTGACAGAATTCTGTCCTACTTGAAGAAATCGCTTTAAAATGGCGAACTTTATGCCACACTATTATACAAAAAAATATGCAAAAACATATGTTTACTCACCTTAATATTTTTAAAAGTATTAATTTTCTTCTTTGCCGCAAAATATTTTTTTACAAATATGTACAATGCAAAATAACCTAAAAGTTTGTATAAACAAAGCACAAGCTTGGTATTGTTGCTATTTTTCTGCCTTGAACATAGCAAATGCAACTCTGATCGCACAGATAAAATTTATTTTATGAAAATTTTCATAACATTAAAAAATCGGACAGACCTGTCAAAAAGTCTGCTGGTTCAATACTCACTATCATACTTTTTTTAGCACACATGGGTTTTTAGACAGATCGTACGACTAAGTAGGATAGTGAGTCAGTACCTTTAATAATTGTTTTGGTTTGCGGTTTCAATTAGTTACTCGCCTAAAAGTTTGTATAAACAAAACATATAAAATGCAACCGCACAGATAAAATTTATTTTATGAAAAGACCTGTCAAAAAGTCTGTCACACACATGCTTTTTCCATACACACTATCATACTTTTTTAGCACACATGTGTTTTTAGACAGATCGTACGACTTAGGATAGTGAGTCTTAGGTTAAGTTCTCATAGTAAATTTGAATATATTGCTCATTTGTATTTGTTCAATTAATAAGTGAATTTTTTTTATATTTTATAAAAATACCAAATTGATATTTTAAAACTTTTTCTTTTTAGAATAAAATTTTAAAACTATTTTTAAAGCGCTAATAAATTGTAAACTTTAAAAAGCTCTACTGTAAAATAATTTTATGACACTACTGAAATAAAAGACAGATGTGATTAAGGTGAGAAGCTCCAATTACTTTTTTGAGTTGACTGTGGTTCTTGAGATGTACCGTGATAAAGAAAAAGAAAAAATTGCACAACATAATTTTAAATAACTTCTGAAATAGTTTTTTGATTAAATTAATAAAAATATATAGAGACTGGGAATAAAACAAGCTTTAAATTTTGGCTTCATACATTTTTTACTACTCCTATAGTTTGGAAAATATATATTATTTTAAAGAAAATTAAAAAAAAAATTATTATTTTAAATTTATTAAAAATTTAAAATACACAAAGTCTTAAATTTTGAGCCTAATTTTGATAATTGCACATGTTATAAATAAAATGCACTATATAGTAGACGCTTCATTAATTTGAATCCTTCTGAAATCAGAACCAACATTTTTAATACATTTGCTTGCTCTGAAATTGGAAAATAATCTAGCATAAGCTGCAATTTTTGATGTTTTTTTTACTAACTTTCATTTAAAACTTAAAGATGACATACTTTTCATTAGAATTACCATGTGAATATTTTGTTGTACTCACATAATCATTTAAAAAAAATTTTTTAAAGCAACTTTATGGCCTCTTAGCGTTTGTTTGGTAAAATGATATGTTTTCATTGCCAAAGCAGCAAGACTTAATGCGATGCTTGATGCACCGAAGCATCATTTAAACTTAAGCTAAGGTTAATGGTAAACAACTTTCAAAACTGCTTTTAGATTTGTGAAAAATCTATAGAGAGAACATTATTTAATGTTTGAAATGAAATTTTTTTTACCAGCTAAGCTGTGAATTTTTGATTGAGTTACAAATAAAAATTGTGAACTTCTTTCAACTATAAGTTTTGTAATAAATATTTGCAATTGTTTCCATCATTTTAACATTCATTCTATAATAAATAAATAAATTTATTTGGTGTATTAAAGCTTTTATTGAATTGTAACCAATAATTTGCAGTAATTTATTTTACTAGTTTATAAATTAAAAATAACTTTTAAACCACAACAACTAAAAAGAAAAAAAGAAATGATATTATTTTTTTTTATGAAATAACTTGAAGATTTTTTTACAGGCTGTTGAGTAAAAGCTAAAAGCCTGGCACACAGTTGGTTTTGAGCTACAAAATATAATCAAATAACGATAGATTTTTGGTGTTTATAACATCCGATATCGATATTTACGATAATTTTTTTATAACAGAAATACAAACTTTCGAAATTTCTTGGCTTTTCTGCAGAAAACACCAAGGGTGTATGCAAGAATCAAATCCACGGTCTCATGTGAATATTAATTTGCGGCATACTTGTAAGCGAATTTATTGATTTGAGCTTTAATTTAGTCTCCAAGTGAAAACAAAAAAATATAATCGACATGATGAGCTTTTTAAAAATAAAACCTAAAAACACTGTGAGATCAATAAGATAACCCATATTAGCTCTTGCCAAATGGAACCAAAAATTGACCACGTCAGTTACTATGCCCACTTTTTAAATTTATCTAAAATCAGAAAATGGCTAGACCGATTTGGCTTACAAAAATTGACCATCTCTTTTTTAAGGCCCACTTTTTAAATTTATCAAAAACAAAGAACGGTTGGATTGACTTGACAAATTTTTTTTTATTCGGCATAAACCAACTTACTTTTTTATAAAAAGAAAAATTTACCCCGCCCATTATTATGCCCAATTTTAAATTCATCTAAAATAGAGAGCGGCTTAATTCAATTGAAAATTTTTTTTTATTAAAGTTTGTCATACTCCAACTTAGGTTTTTAGAGAGAGAAAA
The DNA here is from genome assembly GCA_947397855.1 of Thelaira solivaga. NCBI lineage: Eukaryota > Metazoa > Arthropoda > Insecta > Diptera > Tachinidae > Thelaira > Thelaira solivaga. The sequence continues at coordinate 13,614,742 of OX377610.1, forward strand.
ATTTACCATACGCATTTGAACGCTTGGATCGATTCGGGTAAATTCATGTACAAATTTAATTTGTAAATAAAAAAATTAATGTATCACGTCAAGATCATAAATTTCATTTTCATTTAATTCGTTATGGTGTTAAACAAGATTAAATTTTAAATAGTTTGCAAAATAATTCATTTTTGTGTGTAAGCTGCACAATAAATAACAATAGGAATTACATATTGAAATGAATTTTGAAAATGCAATTAATTACGAATTTGTGATGTACAAATCGGTGGCTTCCAGTACTTCCCAGAATGATGTCGTCAACTATCTACCCGAGTTCTTAAACTTGTTGGAATTACAAGGATTATCAACTCATAATCTACAGATTTGTAGTTGTAATGTTGCGCAATATAACCAAGCACGTCTTTGTAATGTCATTCAGCTTGCGATAAAAAAAATGAATAACAAAGCAACAATATAAAGGAGAAAACGTTTTGATACCTTGAAAAAAAAAAACTATCCGTTTTAATAAAATAAGAAAAAGGCCAAACTAACTTACAAACAAATAGTAAATTTTTACTTTTAAATACATTTTCCATTTATGTTTATATCCCGCACCAGCCATATCAATTTATTTATTTAATTTAATTTAATTTATTTGTTTTTCTCTTGAAATTCAAATACAAATACGAGCACACAATTTCACGTGTAAAAATGTGCAAAGTTTTCACAACTTTTTTTTTTTTGTTTTAAAACGATTTCTTACCTGTTGCATACTAAATGTATTCCTAGATAAAATTCTCACACGGTGTAAATGTGATAACAAAGACAAAATAAAAACAAAACATCTGTCCTTTGTGTAAAACTACAAAAATAGCAAAATAAAGTTTTAAAACGCATGGTGAAAAACATTTCTTAAGCCACAAACAGCAATTTTATGGTATTGAATTCTAACATCATTCTAATGCGATCAGCTAATTATAAACAGCTTTAATAATCTTTGGTCAATCTACCATTTAGTGTTTAGTTTCTAATAGTATTTTCTTTTATTTTATTTTATTTTATTTATTTTATTCTTAAGCAATTGTCTAAATAAAGCATTTTAATTGGCTGTAAAACAGAGCACAAATATTTTTATTTTTTATTTTATTTTTCTTTTTTATTTTCAAGCTGCTGGAATTTTCTGTTTAAATAAAACAAGGATTGATTATTTTGTTGTTGTTGTTGTAGTCTTGGATTGTTTTTAAAAGCTGTTCTGACTAAAGTCTCTGGAGGTTGTTTCTTTTTCATTGTGGCATTTGCTACTCGCCTGAGTTGTAGTACTGTTGGGCATTGGAACATGTTGTTTGAGGAAATGTTTAAAATAAGTGAATAACTAATTTCTACAACTTGTTTTCTTAATTCCTGATTCCTCTAATAACTTCAAGCAACGTTTTTGTGCGTCTGCCTGTTCTCTTTTTTATTTGTTTTATTAAGAGTTGAAATTGTGAGCTCTCATGTTTATTTACGAGTATTTAGAATTTTAAATGTAATATTTAGTCATAAGATGTCAATTAATTTACAATCTTTTAGAAATGAAGCTACAGCTACTCTAACTCCACTAAAGTAGTGGCACTTTTGGTCATTACAAGGAAATTGATTTTTAATTTAACACATAATTAGCCATGTTTGGTTAAAATGCTTAAAGCTGGTTCCACATTTGAGTTGAGTTTGCTTATATTACTCGTAACTAAGTAACTGGCTCATTGCTAAAGGCAATAAATCAAGTTATTAAAGATTTAAATAAAATCAAGTTTTATTTGTGTTTTTTGCTAAAAAAAAAAAATTAAAAAAATTTTTTTTTTAAGTTTGTGGCTTAAGACTTTTACACATTTTTTATTTTACTTTCAAAAGCTTCTTTTCCTTAATGATGCCTAAGTTAAAACCAAAAATTTCTTTTAAAAAGAATTTTTGTTGTTTTTAAAGCAAAAGTATTTATGAGCAGATCTTAAGTACTTTTTGTTTTTAAGGGTCTGTTTTTAAACCAAATTATTGGCCTTTTAAGGCTTACAAAAACATATTTGTTGTTATATGTAGCTTTTGACCAAAAGATCATTATAAAAATTACACTGACCATTTTTAGTTAGTTTTATTTACTAGTTAAAATTGTTTTAGCTTTCAACTAAAGAAATGCTTTGGAAGAGAACTTTAAATTGTATTTTATTTTCAGTTGATTAAAAAGATTAAATATTCTGAAATATTTTCCTACAACTTAATCTTAATTTAACGAATTAAAATAATAAAAAAATTGTAAAAGAATGCATTGAAGTTAAAATTTAATTTGATGTTCATTTTAATTAAAATAAAATATGAGCTGTTATTTTTGAAAGTGGTATAAGTCCACTTAAAAAGAAAAATTACATGGTAATTTTGGTGGACACCATTTTATAGATTACAAATCTAGATGACCTACCCTTAAAAATGGTTCGTCCGGAAGTTACTGTGGATTATTTTGAAATTTGTATATACCCCAGTGCTGTTGCTCTGAGTGATTTTAGCAACTTCTCAACGAACTATTAAAAATTGTTGGATGCGACAGATATCATTTTAAACAAGAGGTCGTCTTGTTTTTAGATATCCCTGTGCTCTGAGTGATTTTAGCAACTTCCCAACGAACCACTAAAGATTGTGGACTTTGATAGATATTTATGGGCTCTAATTTCGGTGTGCCCTTATAGACTATTTCCCAATTAAAACAATCCAAGGCTATATATCATTTTAAAGGGAAGGTCATCTAGATTTGTAGTCTACCGTCTAAATACACAGAAATTACTTTGAACTATTTTTAAAATTTTTTTTTTTAAATTTCCGTATACCCCTGTGCTGTTGCTCTGAGTGATTTTAGCAACTTCCCAACGAACCATTAAATATTGTAGGATAGGACAGATATTTATGGGCCAATTCCCAACTAAAACAATCCAAGACTTCTTACGCATCTTGTAATTGTTGTGGAATTCATTCTATCTAAGTCTTTTGGGTATAGTCTCCCACTACATAATAGTAAAAGCACAGAATATGTTTCAACGACAGGAGTCATTATTTACTACAACAATTTTATTCATATAATTGAGTCAGTAGTCGACAGGATTAGTCAACAGGACAGATCCTAAAATATATAATAGCAATTCTAGGAATATAGTAATTTTTTGTACCCAATTTTAAAAAAATCTGCTGGTAAATAGTATTTCAATTGTTAAATCATTGAAAAATGAACGTAAAAATGAGCGTAACTTTCTGTTACTCGCTCATAATTTAGCTTTACAATGGTTAAAAATCGTTTCGGTAATTTTAGAACTTATCCATGGCAAAGAAAAAAACCAATTTCTCTTTTTTATAATATTAGTATAGATTCGTTTTATTAAACAAAAGAAATGCGCTTTAAATATTTTTTTTTAAATTTTTGAAAATAAATTAATAAAGATAAACTATAAATTAATTAATAGTAAAATAACTTTATTACAAGTCACTATAACAACAATAAATTTTTACAAAACTATTGAAATTTCTCTTTCCGAAGAAGAAGGCAGAGGATGTTCGTAGAACCAATCAAATAACAACTTTAATGAAAGATGGTTTTCTTAATGTTGTTATACACAACTTGATCATTTTATAAAATACAAAATCAATCTGCATTTAATTACAGACTTATTGCTTCCGCATTTTATATGTTTATATAACAAATATATTCAATTTAATTTATTTTTTTTTTGTTACTTCAAGTCTTTCTCAGGTACTCTTAGAAAAAGTTTTATGAACGACTTTACAAAAGCATTAAGCAGCTTAAAAGAAAATAGTTGATGTTTAGAAGTTTGAAATAGCAAAACAGGTAAATAGCAGCTACATTTCATTATGGTCAACTGACAATATTGAACTAGTTTTTGATGGAAGTACAAATACATTTTCTTTTCTATTTTTTTTTTTGCTTGAAGCTTGTCTAAAAACAATAGTTTACTTAGAACGGAAATCTATAAAAAATGATACGAAATGAGAGTTGGTGCCGTTGAAACATACAAGAAATCAAATAGAATGGTGGTCATCAATCAAAATAAATGAAAGAGACTTAAAAAGCAGCAGGCTGAAAATGAAATGACAAATATCTATTTAAGCAAGTGCAGAATATAAATGAAGATTATCATTTCAAATATAAAAAAAGTAACGCTATAATGCTAAGACCACCTACTAAACTGCCTTTAACTGTAAAATTAAAAAAAGCTTTCTAAGCTCATTACTCTGCCGCTTCTTACATTACAGGAGAAACAGTTAAGTAACCACATTTTTAAAATTAAAAAAAAAGTATTTTTTATTTTTTGGTTTTAATTGTTCCCACCCAAAAAACAATTGAACCCACACAGCTGTGCAAAAAGGGGCCAGGTCGTGTTCTGACAGCTCCAGTTCAATTGAATGTGTGATTGAAAAATATTTGTAATATCTATATCATGAAAATTTTTGAAAAAAGTAGGAAGATGTCTTTTTAAAAAGACTAAAAATTTTGATTTCGAATCTGTATATTTGTGTAAAGTTGTTAGCTTAACCTCAATATTTCTGTGGTAATAAGGAAAATCGCTTATGTTGGCTTAAGTAAAAATTGACTTGTTGTGGAAAATAACTCAATAACTTTATTATTGTGGTGAAGTGATGCTCCGGCGATATATTCCACAATTAACAGTCATACCTGATTAAATAATTAATAGATCTTTTCTGCTTTTCTTTGAACGGAAGTCAAAAAAGTCTTATTAAATTTAGGGGGTTAAAATGTTAATTAAAAATATTTTTTAAATTGTTTCACATAAGTTTGCTCAACATTTCATATAGCTAAAATGGAAGGTTGTCATGGTTAGCTACCGCAACATCTGTAGTTGAGAGGTATTTTTAACATGTTTGGTTTAAAAATATATTTAAACTTTACTATACACACAAAAAAGATTGGTTGGAAATCGATTACAATTTCCAAATATCATTTTTTTGAACTAAAATTTTATCATAATAATTATATTTTTACCCATTTGGCAGATAATCATTATTTGTAGCCATTAAATTATGTTTATGATGAAAAGGCGATTCTTACAATTTTAATATTGTTTGCTTCAACCAATATATCATTGACTAAAACAAATACACAGATTCGTTGGAGACAACTACTTGAAATACCTGTGTAGGAATGAAATACTATTATAACAGTAAAATATTGGTTGTAATATCTAAATCGAATGGAAATTCAGTATTAACAAACAATAGTACGTTGCCTTAATAAATTTTTTATTTAATTTCTTTGACATTTCTCAAACAATACAAAAAAAAAAACTTATAAAAAGTGAAAAAATTTATTAAGAAATACATATTTAAAAAAAAATTAAAGAAAATTAGAAACGGACATACAAAGTGAAGGAAATATAAGAAAACCAATGGACCATTTTCTCAAGATAAAAACCTAGTAAGTTTTTTGTTTTAATAAGCAGACTTTAAAATAAAGTATTATAATGAGTTTTGATATCATTTTATATAGAAACAATTGTGTTTCCTGGACTACTGCAATTAATGAATGGACGTGCATGGATATGGTTAATTGTTGTTCTTAATTATTAAAATTTATATTTTTGTTTCATTTGCAATGTATTATAATTTCTTTTGTTTTTTTTTTCTTTTACTTATTTTTAAATTTTTTTATCACAATTTTGCTTGTGAATTTAATAAATAGTAAAAAATAAAAATTTTTTAAATTATTTCATTTTAGTAGCAATACCATTTTGGTTTATATCAGTTGTGACTGACGAATTCTATGATAGTTCATGCAACCGCCTAAATTCGATTGGCAAGGAATTCGAGTATCACAACCGAAGTTGTTTTCTGTGTATATGCTTCCACCAGAATATGGCTGCCTCAACTGTGTATGTTGTCTTTGCGTGTACGCAGATCCAAAATTAAAATTTTTAAACCCCAATTTTACATAGAACCACGTGTAAATATTTTTGGTCTTTTTTACTTTTTGTCGTATAGTGTAACTAATTAACATACAAGTTATGTAGCTTTAACTAATTTTACTTCATCAAAATTAAAAAAAAAGCTTTTAAGAAGCAGTTCTTTAATTACATAAGGATATTTTAGAATTTTTTAAAAAAAGCTTTTTCCTATAACAAAAATTAATATATTGTGTTGGCCTTTAAGCTCTTGCTCTCCTAAAGCGTTATGTCATTTTCCAATTCCATTAAAAAAATTTTTTTTTTATAATTATTATTCTTTGAGTGTAATTCTAAACTCTCTCTCCTCTACTCATTTAAAAATTTATACAGCTTTTTTTTCTGTTTGGAATTGCATAATTTTTAATTAAACTTAATTTTAAAGTAACCTCTCATGCTGTGTTTTTTTTTTAAATTCAAGCTTTAAAATATTTAAAATATTTCTTTGTTTTTAGCTAAAAAACAAAAAAAATAAAAAAAATGGGAGAAAAACAGTTAGCTTAATTTATCTTGATTACAAAAGCTTTGAGATTTTTTAAAAGAGATTTTAACGGAATTAAACACACACACAAATACATTAACTTATTTAAACAGTAAGAATGACTAGAATTTGTGTTTGAATGTTTAACTTTATTGTAAGCGGTACTTATGTGTATTTAAGGCAATTGTTTTAAGTTATTTACTTGTTCGCATTACATGTTGAATGCACTTTTTTTGTTTTATAAAAAAGTTTAAGATAAAAACTGCATCAAAACCAACATTGTTAGACGGCAATGAGAGCAAATGCAAATAAAAATACAAATACTTTTAAAAAAACGTACAAAATAAATGAAAGAATAGCGTGGGTGCGATAAGATAATAATGCTAAGAACAAATTTATTTTACTACTGCTGATATGGTAAGCATTAAAAGTGTGTTAACATTTTGGTAACAAAGTAAACATTTCTAAAAATAAAAATTAAAACATAAAAAAAAAATGCTATTGAAGTTTTTTTTTAAAAAAGTTGTTACTTCTTTTTAAAAATTAAAAAAAAAAAACTTGTTAAATTGACAAGTTTTTTATTCTAAGCTAGAAGCTTTAGGATTTTGAGGAAAATTTGCACTGGCTATGATAAAATGCACTCCACATAGCTGCTAAATAAAATAAAGGAAGCGTGCACTGACCAAACAACTTCGGTTGAGAGAACTAAATTTTGCTTGGCAATAAATCCTGACAATAGAAAATCAGAATTACATCTCAACAATTTTTTAAGAGAGCTAAATTTTGATCTATATTTTGGAATTATGGTTACTGCAACTAAAAAATTTAATTGTTACAACTAAATTTTTGATTGGAAACAAATTTAGTTTTCACCACCAAAGTTGTTTTCTGTGTGAATGTCTACGATTATCAGTAGATAAGAACACATACTGTCGATACATTGCGACGTACGTACTATTGGTTCTTTCGTAAAGCTCTAACTAGAGCATAGTAAGGTTGACTGAACCAAACCATCCCGGCTAGGTATTAAGGCTTGTTTAGCTGAACGTTGTTGAAAATGTCTGGCGATGCCCGTTGACGTTAAAACGTTTGTGTAGTTATAAATAGAACATTTAAAAACGTGTCATATGCTTTTCACATAAGAAATTTTTTTTTACAAAAAACTGTAACGCACTTTTTGTTTTAGTGTTTAATTATTAAATATTGTTGCTTTTACGTGGTTTTTTTTTATTTTTAGAAAAGTATTAATTACTTTAATTATTTAAACTTTCGTTTATACGCGCTTCACTATTTTTTCAATTGTCTCAGCAGTGCATAAACGTCCCATAAAAACGTTGCTAAATTCTATTTTATACCGTCAAACTGATATTTGTTTTCGATAAGCACTTTCATTGCTTTTCATATAAAAAACGGATCAGCTGGTAACGAAATCTTACGGGACGTTCGGTTAATTTTAGCTTTATTTTCACGTTGTGCCGCCGGGATCGGGTACATGTTGTGGCGGTGTGTTTTAGTACGTAGGCACACTAGCGTTGAATCGTGCATTCTCAGTGTCCCGGGATATTAACTGAGTATTTATAGAGATCTTACACCCCCTGGCCGCAAATAAAATAAAAGAAAAATACATACTGTAGAAGCTATCAGCATCTGTTAAGGAGAACATCTTTTTTTTACCTTCTCTATGAGAGCTCGGCTACTTTTGCTTGCTTTAAGACACAGATTTTTAGTTACACGAATTAAGTTAGGGACATAAAAGTTAGGAACTGTTTTGGCGAGTACTATTTAATTTAGAGGATCTTTTTAGACACCTCAATACGAACTGGTATATCTAAATTAATAGTTTTAATTTTAGGACATTATCTTGGCAAGGACTAATTTAAGAAACCTATTTCAATAATTCGATGCCAAGAGGTGCATTTCGATTTTTACCCTTTAGTGAGAGATTAAGGTACATTTCAATACGAGAAAGAATACCTATCATTCCTAAGGAAATGTCTTGAAAGGACTAGGTTAGAGGATTTTTAAAGACATTTTCATTTGAAGAGTCACTTTTAGACTCATATTATTTATTTATAGGGCATTATCTGGCCTAGGACTTTATTCAGAGACCTTTTTAGCAGAAAATATACCGTTCATTTTAAGGAGTATGAGTATGAGGTTCATAATGAAATCTTGTGCTCGCCCATAGCTGCCATGTAAAATAACTATTTAGAAAATCTTTTTAATATTTCATTTGACTAAACTAACAAATAAGTAATAAAACTTTTAAGTAGCGACAATAAAAACTTTTTAAGATGTAAACACATAGATTGTGTATGCAAGAAGAAACAAAGTCAACGAAAAGGAATCCCAACTAACATGCAAAAAGGAAACCACCCACCTTTAAAATATGTACAAAGCGATCGTATTTTAATAAATAACAACAGCGACTAAAACAAAAGCCACAGTCACAGCCACAGCCACATTCACAGCCACAGCTACAGTTACACTAAATGTAACATTAGAATAAGAAAATATTTTAATTGTTATTTAACATTTGGCATGTACGAATAGACTTGTATTGTTTTAATACAATTGTCTTTCCTGAAAGCTCTGCATTCGAGTAGTATAATGCTTGTTACAAATATGTTTTACAATGTTTGAACAACAATGAATGGATTCACTTTTTTATATGAATTTGAATAGAGATAGAAAATGCAATAGTCAAACATTTAAAGCAAATATGTATGTGCATTAGTTTGTGTGTGCTTTTAGTTATTATTATTGTATAGATTTACCTCAGGCACGGTAACCTCATAAGGTGTGTTCATGAAACGTGGTGCATTATCATTAACATCAGACACGCGCACTATAATCGGTATGTTGCGACGTTTATTTGTGGAACGAACTGTGCAGGAAACCTGTAATAATAAAAAAAAAAGAGATTAAATATTAAACAAAATTTTTAAATATTATTTAAGCAATTAGGAGGATGTAACGTGATGACTTTTAAATATCACTCACTATAAAGTTGTCATTAAAAGCTATTAGAGGTTTTAAGTTTAACACTTCCTTTTTTGCTTTTTTTTTGTAATACAAATTTTCTCTGCTCTTTTTTTATTAGTTTGCTTTCGTGTCTTTGTTTTATTAAAAATGAACTACGTGCAAAAGTAATTTATAGATGGCCCCGCCTCTTTCACTTTATTTATTTCTTTGCAAAGGAAATTACATTTGGTATTTCTATGTGTAAGTGCGAGTGTACAAGTAAGTACTCGTATCTGTATTTATTGACTAACAAAACAATTTATAAACATCATTGTTACTAAAACTAAGACTGCAACATAAATATTATGATGATTTGTTCTGTCGGCATATCTAATTAATAATAATTAGTTGAAGAATTAATTTAAAAATAATCATAGAGAAATTTATGTAGTTCCAACCACTTTTGACAGAGCATTTTCCCATGAAAATTATTGAATTTTTTTCAAAGTAAATTATACGAATAGTTATTTAAAATTAACTTGCAAATTGCAACTTCCACTTCTAGTCTTCTCATTCTAATTTAATTTATTTTTAAATATTTAAAAAATTGTGACTAACTCAGGAATGGAAATGTAACTTGAAATTGTTTTTTTTTTTGATACTGCATGTTTTTCTATAGATTTTTCATATTTGCAAAACCCTGAAAATAACAATTTTTATTAAACAGCATTTCAAAAAGTTAAGTTTTTTAACCATAAAAGTTGCATTATAATTATAATTAGAAGAGGGACCAAGTCAACCAAGCTCATGTTGCAAGTACTCTCTTAGTCTAGTATTCATTAGGAATACAAATGATTTGTCCGGCATGTCAGATGGTTGTAGGTAGTGATGTCCTAAGTAATGAAAAAGGGTCCGAATTAGACCATAACATAACATAATATGCACAGAGGTCGCTTATATCTTCATTGTTCTCGGATTTATTTTGTCTAGAGCTTCCGGAGCAAATAACCTACGATTCTTTGTGTTTAAACATAATGTAAAACATTTCTTTTATATAACCAGAAATAAAATTTTGCGCAACTTTTTTGCTCCATCTCTAAATAAGAACGAATAGAGATTAAACATACTTTAAGCGCTTTTAATTTTAATTTACATCACTGACGTGTTCAGAGTTTTATAGTAGAATTTCATGAGCAATATTTTTGTAGAACATTAACCCTGATATACTAACGTTATTTTGCACTACATAAATAAAATCGCCGTAAATTTAAACTTAGTGAGTATAACAAAGGAACCTCATCAGAGGACCCAAGTGAGCCCAGTTTCTGTTTTTCTTATTTGGGCAGCCTGTGTAACCTAAATTATACTTTGTGGGTAAAAATGTTTTCTTTTGCCTTTTTTAATTTGAAAACTATTGTTGAAAGCACATGTGAAATTTAGTAAAATTAGTTACAATACACGTAAATTTAAAGTACATTAACATTGCAGAGATAAAAGTCTTTATTGCCTTCTTTAATCAGAGAGTCAAAAAGTCCCTTTAATTGAAAAGTTAAAGGGTTAAAAGGTCCAACAAAAATATTCCTCGTAGTATTTTACATAAGTTTGCTGAACATTTAATGCACCTAAAATGGAAGATTCACAGTTACGCTACGTCGATTCACAATAAAACTTTAAAAAAAGTGTAATACTTTAAGATCCCTTTTGACAGACATCCTAATATAAAACGCCGATACATGTGTACGTTTGTTCGGTTCCTTCTACCATAATCAGTTGTCAGAACTTGGTTTTTTTGTGTTGAATAGTCTAATATCAAAAATTGTATGACATATAGTCTTAGGTGCTACAAATAAATTGGGAATAAATTTAGAAATTATGTATTTCAATGAAACATGGCTCATTTTATATCATATGTAGACGTCAACATCCAGGACACAATTTAAGACTTTATTCATTTTAGAATTTTAATAAATTTTTATATAAAAAGTTTAAAAAATTTTTTTTTTAAATAAATTTGTATCTCCACATGTGAAGACGAACGGATGTGCAATACGGCGAGGATGATTTAGTCTGGGCTAGATAGCATAGAGAGCCCAAGCAACTGTAATTTTGGCAACCATGCTAGGAGAATGGGTGTGCCCTCAACGGACTACTGTAGAAGTTGTCAAGACGAGGAAGAGCAGGCTGTAGAACACCTTCTCTGCAGTTGTCCTGCGCTGGAGGAGCAGCGCAAGATCCACTTTCGAGGGCGATACTTGCAGGGTCTCACTATAAGGGTCGACAGGCTATGTGCTTTGTTAGGAGTACACGCAAAGAAAAAAGATGGCTCAATATGGTCACCGCAAACATAGTGTGTTCTTTACAAAAATATTATTATTAATTTGAAGCATCTAAACATTATTATTATCACGACAAACATGTTTCTAGTATTCTTAACCATACTATGTTCACCGTCATTGATCAACCATATAATTATCATATTATTTTTGATAAAATCTTACTTGAAATCGTAAATATGTTCATAGCAAACATAATAATGATAAAAATTTGGTTGAATGTAAATTATTTTCTATTTTGTCTCTTCCGCAACCATATAAATAAAGTGCATATAAAACAAAAACTTAATCATTCAAACTCAACTGAGCTTTGTGGCTGAAGTGGTTGAGTGGCGAGTTAATGCTTTTTAACTAAATATTCCAAAGTTCGAATCCTGGTAGAGACAAATGAAATTAAAAAAAAATAAATTAAACCCGCTGTATTATGTAATAAATAAATACAAATTGATAGAAACTTAAAAGTCAATGAAATAAAAAAACTTTATTTCTACAAAAAATTAAAATTAAAATTTTTTTAAATTCATAAATATTAAATTTTGTTGAAAGCTGTTTTTAATATCTTTGATTAAAAAATATATATGGTTAGAAGCAATCATAAATTTAACCGTACTATGTTTCCACAAGAATATGGTTGGCTCAACCATATTTTTTCTTTGCGTGCAGCAATTGGTTTAAATGACGGACTGATCATGTTCTTCTATCTGTCTTCTTATTTATTTCTTTTCTATTGCTGTCGTTCTTCATTTCCTCTTATACAGGTATCACAAAAAGGCCACATCAGAGAACCCAAGTGAGCCCAGCTTCTGATTTTCTTGCTTAGGCTCCTTGTATAACCTGACCTAACCTAACATAATGGGCAAAAACCCAGAAATTAATAAAAGGAAACGAATTGTAATTAGTTTTTTCTAAAAAAACAATAAATAAATATGTTTTTAAGAACAATAGTTTTGTAATAACTTTTCGCCTTAAATATTTATATTTTAAATTGCTTAGTCGACTAGATTTTGTATGACCACTACTTTAGGATATTTTGATATAAAGTAGGCAAATGACCTTTGACTAAAATACGTTTATCATTTGTGTCCTGTTTTTAATTTATCTCGTGTATGAGCATTTATCGACTTAGCTTTTGAGAAGCATTAGGAATAAATTAAAAATGTTTTTTTTATAAAAAGAAACTTTATTTTTCTAGAGTTTAATAAAACAAAAATACTTACTTGAAAAACAATGTGACTTAAATTTTCCTCATCTCTATCTAGTGGTTGCAGCAGTTTTAACTTTTTACCATTTAATAGAAATGTGGGATTACCCTTAGGAAAGACTAGATCTAAGGCAATTTCTGTAAATGGATCACCAAATATGGGTAAATCAGGCGGATTTGTTTGTTGTCCAATATCTGTAAAGTAAATAATATAAAAGTACAAAAATAAATTGAAAAAAAAAAGTAAATAAAAAAAGAAAAATTTTAAACATAGAAGCCTTTCACTTTAACGGTCTTTAGGACAACTAAGCTGGGTAATAAACTAATAACAAAAAAACGAAAAAAAAAATGTTTTCTTTTACTTACATTTGTCTGGCTTTCTTACTTTAATGTTTTTTTATGGCTGAAATTTAGAATTTTAACGCAAATTAGACGACAACTTTTGTAGAAAAAAAATGAAAATCTTATCATTTTGCAATTGCTTTTAATAGCATCCAGAATGGCAAATGACTGCTAGCTAGCATAAATATGTATTTAAATTTTAATGCTTTTTCTTGACTTGTTCCTAATAAAACTTGCAACAACTTGTGCATTAGATTGAGTATATGCAACCACTATTTACTATTATGTGCAAGTATGTAATGCTGCCAGCTGTTGGCTGGTGGCCGCAAAAGATTCTTTTAAATATTTTATAGGCTGAGTATGGATGGCACCATTTCTCAATAAGCCTCTTTTACTTAGTTATTTCCTTGTTTTAATTTTTGAGAACTTCTATTTGCTTAAAAATATGTGTTGCGTTAGTAATAAATAGTAACGATTTTGCTTAGGAAGTAAAAAAGAAAACAATTATGAAATTGTAGGAATTGATTGCAATAATTTCCTTATCTTAGAAGGAAAAAAATTACATTCACAAATGTTATTTTTAAAAGGTGATTTTATAAGAACTATCGGAAATTTAAAAAAAAAAAAACACATAAAATTCAGAAAAATGCATGAAATATTTATTTGGATCGATAGTTGGGTCGATATAATTTAATGTTTGAAGATTATTTCATGCAAATGTTGGCCGCGGCTGCGCCTCAAATGGTCCATCCGCTTAGTCCAATTTTGTCATACTCTTTCCAACATTTCGGCCGGTATCTCACGAATAATGTTGGCAATGTTGGCTTCCAGTGCGTCAATCGAAGCGGGCTTGTCCCTATAGACATTAGCCTTAACATAGCCCCACAAAAAATAGTCTAGAGGCGTTAAATCGCACGATCTGGGCGGCCAATTGACTGGTCCCAAGCGTGAAATAAACTGTTCACCGAACTCGCCTCTCAATTGGTCCATTGTTTCGCGTGCTGTGTGGCATGTGGCACCGTCTTGTTGAAACCACATGTCATGCAAGTCAAGCTCTTCCATTTTGGGCAAAAAAAAGTTTGTTATCATCGCACGGTAGCGCTCACCATTCACAGTAACGTTGTGATTCGCATCATCTTTGAAGAAATACGGCCCAATGATGCCGCCAGCCCATAATCCGCACCAAACGGTTGTTTTTTGTGGATGCATTGGTAGCTCTTGCAATGCTTCTGGCTGCTCTTCACTCCAAATACGGCAGTTTTGCTTGTTCACGTATCCATTCAACCAGAAATGAGCCTCGTCGCTGAACACAATTCTTCGATAAAAAAGTGGATCTTCATCTAACTTTTCAAGAGCCCATTCACCAAAAATTTGGCGTTGTGGTAGGTCGTTTGGCTTCAATTCTTGCACCAGTTTGGCTTCACACCCAAATCCTTCCGCAAAATTTTCCACGTAGTGGAGTAACAGAGGCTCAATTGCTGCGAACGGCGCCGAATCGATAATTCACGGTCATCACCAACACTGGCCGATACGGCTGCGATATTTTCTTCAGTTCGCACTCTACGTAAGCGTGTTGGTGGTTTAATGTCCAACAATGTAAATTTGGTGCGAAACTTTGTTACAATAGCCCGAATAGAAGCCTCAGTAGGTCGATTAAACTGACCATAAAATGGAAGAAGCGCGCGATGAACTTTCTTAACAGAGCACGCATTTTGGTAATAAAATTCAATAATTTGCAAGGTTGTTCGTTTGTAAGACGATTCATGATTAAATTATAGACCAAACTGAAGATGTTTGACAGTGACACAAGATACAAAACGTGCGTGAGCTGTCAAAACTAGTGTTGCCAAAAAGATAATAGCAAAAAAATCACTCTTTAAATGTAGATTGAAAGATTTTACAAAGCCAATGTACATTTATTATAATACAAGAATTTGCCCGAGAAATTTTACTTAATATTTTCTTCTTAGAATTCAATTTTCTATCCCATGTGATACCTTTGTTTTTAATTTAGAAAAATTTTCACACTATTGGAAAATTGGTGCTTGAAAAGTATTGCATAATCTACTGCCTTTTTCCAAGGTCTAAGCTAAACTCTAGACTGATTGGCTGACACTGAGGCATGAACGTGATTGTCATAAGACTTTCAACATTTTCTTTACCATTTTATTACAAAAAAACAAAAAAATGAAATTTAATATAATTCTTCCTTATTAAGTGCAAAAAACAATGCAAACAAAAATTAAAAAAAATATTCGAACTTACATTTAATGCAAAGCAAAACACATCCTTAACCGTGTAAAATAAGAGTACAAATAAAACAAACAAAAAATTTACAAATATCAAATTTCTTCGGTATAATAGGCGACAGTAAAGATAAAAAACTAAAGCCACCACAATAAAGAAAAAAATTCATTGTGCAACCCAGTGAACTGTAAACAAACATTTTTTTTAAATGTTATTTAAATTTAGCAGACTTTTGAAAGATGTAGCCAGCCCTACAATCTGTCCAGCAAAGGCCAAACCACATCTTGGGCCACTACACATAACAATGCAGTCATCCGTCTATTCCTGTGTGTGTGCTGTATAATTTGTTTAATAATTCTTAAAGTTGACTTGAAAACAACATTGATTTTTTTCTTCTTTTTTAAATAATTTATTTTTTGTTTGTTTTAGCTTTGCCATCTCGCAAATGTACAAGAATAATGAAAATTTACAGCATCTAGCCTGAATATAATTTTTATTTTACACTATTTCAATGAAGATACTTATTGTAATCAATTTATCCAAGAGTGTGTGTGACTGAATCATGTATGCAAAATTCACTTAAAATTTTTTTTTTTTTCGATTTAAACAAAATCATATTTTATCTTGTACAGTGTTGAGTAGTAGTGGTATATCGGCTTGGCTATCTGACTTTACGCATTGTTTTTTTTTTCATTTTTATTTTGTCTGTCTAAAGCTTAAACACAATCGGGTGTCTTAAGATATAAACATAAATAAAAGTTAGCACTCACAAAGCTCGTATGCTCCACTGTTTTTTTTTAACTGTGGCTATTTTATGGTTGTGTTCTTGTATGTAAACTACTAACAAACGCAATTTGCTGTTTAAGGAGTTGTGAAATATTTTCTTTTAATAAGGGGAAGTATTCCCTATAAAATGTGGCAGCTCGTTTTACTTCTTAAAAGCTTAACACTTTTATTTTAACGCATAAACAAAAACTTAAAACTATTTTGCTGCATCAACATCATTTTTATAAAGACGCTAGGATATAATTTAATGGGAAACCTTCCCATTACTGCATTACAGTGAAAACTAGAAATGTAGAATACATAAATGAATGAGTGTATATTCAATTCATTAATACTGCTCTACCAATTAATGGTAATTATTTTAAATTAGCATTTAAACACTCAAAAATACTCATACGTTGAGAAGAAATTAGAAATGTATTGCAAAACCATAAAGAAACTTTCGAAACTCTCTTTTTTTTTAGTTTTAAATAATAAAACAAAAATTCTGATTACTAATATGACAATTTACCGATAGTGTACGATATCGTGTGGTTAAATTTTCATTTAATCATTCAAGTTTTATAAAGAAAAACTTAAAGGTTATATTTTTGTCAATATGCCAAATGAAAAAATTGTTGCATAATAAATGATCTTTGCGGCAAATTGCAAATCCTTGAAAACAACTTAGTGGCTTTGACTTACACCTACAGCGGAAAGAGTATCCGTTTGGTGTAGAGTTACAATGAAACTGCCTGCTGCAACCCATAGCTACTCCACTGGCGACTTTTACTAATTTTTCACAATGAGTGTTTGCACATGACCGTATTCCAATTAATTCATGGTTATTTTAAAGCAATGCGGTAAACATTTTATGGCATTACTTGTGAAGGCTTTAATTTCCGGTATGTATGAGTAAGTTTAATGTAACAAATAAATAATTCTAGACAGAGAGAAAAACAGTAAAACCAACATTTTCATCAGCTTAGTAATGATAGTGATGATTGTGCAGCATCAGCTGCAAAATCATTACTTTTCATCAGTCGTTTGCAATATTGTATTTTTAAAGAATGATGGCTTCAATAAAAATGTGTATGATGAAGTGCTGATTGTTACTTGATTTAAATGCTTTTTTTTTCTAAAAAATAAATATTTGTAAGCCCTTTTATTAGGAAAAAGAGGAGGGCGAGAGAGGTGGTAGAGCTGTAGTAAAAGACAATGTGATCCTTATAATGCAAGTTTTGCGTCTACTCCTTATGTGTTTCGATCGAAATGAATTTTAATTGAACTGATGCTCGCATACTCTGTGTGTTTGGCTTACAAGTGTGGCATTGAGACCTTTGGGCGTTCATTACTTTTATTATTGTGCTGGTATATTAAACAAAGTAATACGAGTACAATTTATGCTGCTGTTATTCATAGTGTATTGCTGTTGTATTTCCTTTTATATTATAAGTAAACTGTTTTGTCTCCGCTTATTGCTTTTCCTTTTTTATTTCCTAGCATTATGCATCATTTTGCCGCATCGTGTGAGTATTCCAGCATATTGTTTTATTACGGAAATTGAAATTGGATTAGTTATTACTATAGAATGCTTAAGGAAAAATCATTAGATATAAAAAGAAATCCATATTAACTTCCGATCTATAGCATTTTCATAAAATTTTTTTATTCAATGACTTGGGTTTTTATTAAATTAAAATAGTTTTTAAAAGTAAAAACTTTTGTAAAAATGTTATTTTAAATCGTTTTGCTTTAAATAAAAATATTGATCGACGTCGAAAGCTTCAGCTTGTACTTTTATTTAAAAAAGCCAGTGGTGCGATTCACTATTCAATTTTAACGAAAAATGTTTGGTTAAAAATAGTTAATCCTAAAATTAAAGAACTTGTGATTCAGTACAACTGTGCTTAAATAAAAAAAAATATAGTAATAAGCCATTTTTGGTTGTTGTACATGATACTTGGCAACCTTT
Organism: Thelaira solivaga; assembly: GCA_947397855.1. Classification (NCBI taxonomy): domain Eukaryota; kingdom Metazoa; phylum Arthropoda; class Insecta; order Diptera; family Tachinidae; genus Thelaira; species Thelaira solivaga. The sequence goes on from OX377610.1 coordinate 13,633,022, forward strand.
TTGGTTGTTGTACACTGTATTTTTTCATCTTAATGGTGAATTTTTAACTCCTAAAGTTAACAGAAAATTACTGAATTCGTTACTGCAAACAGAAAAGTTACTGAATCGCACTACTGTGTTGGTAAATTTACGTAAAGTATAGCTTGAAATTTCTATTTTAAAGTAAAAAAAAAAAGAAAATCATAATAGTTAGGAATTATACTGGTTCGAAGACTTGCTATCGAATACTATCATTTTACTCGATAGCTAATGCCATGATACCAAAATGAAAAGTTTTGATCAATTTTACTCAATATCGAATGCTGTGATTGGACTCCAGTACAACAATAAACACCTATGTGCAAAACAAAATAGTCTACTGCTCTCTTGAATTCTATTGTTTTTAATAAAAAAAGAGCACGTAGCCTAATTTGTTTTAGGATAAATATTTGCTGAATACGTTTTTAGTTCAATAGTATTTAGCCCTATTCTCTTTTCGTTATTCTATACAAATATCTGGCACATTATTATTTATTGCTTGTATTTTAAACCAAAGCTGTCTTAACTTTCATCTCATCCTTGTGTTGAAAATCACACAAAAAAAGTTTATTTTCTAAATTTGAAAGAGAAAAAATTAAGCAATTCTCTTGAATTTGTCGGTTTCATTATTTAATTATATAAAATACATAAAAATTATATTTCTGAAGAAATATTTAAAAAATCACCTTCATATGTGGTTTTCCATACTTGTGAAAATTTATGTATTTCGCCTTAAATACCATTTTGTCGTCAAATATTTATTTCTTAATACTTTTACTGCCTAGGATGATCATACTGCATCTTTTATCTCTCTTTTGACAGAGAGCACATGAATCATCCTGTACCATATCAATTTAATTTATATCTCAGTTGAGACAAAAAGGTTCTGTAAATAGTTCAATACAGTTTTAAGTAATTTCTGCTAAGGTTTAGAATAGCCTTAGACCCAGGTCCCTCAGCATAAGCCTTTTTGACTACCACATATCCTTTCCTTCGCTTAATAAATTACGTATAAAGTAATGATTTATCCTAAAGAAGAATTCTAGGCCAATAAATTGGTGTTCGCACCAATTTTAATTAGTCTGCAATGTCGTTGGCCACATCCCGTTCAGTCTCTATAACTGTAGTAGAATAATGCAATAGTTTTTCGACAAACCATCGAGAATTTTATAGCATTCTTCATTCAGCTTTGATCAGAAAAAGATAATGTATATCCCAATGTCATGAAAGGCATATAGTTGCAATGTATGAACGCTTGAATATGTCTCCAAGATTAATACTCACAGATGATCATTTTGACTCGACTGGAGAAGTTTAGTATTTATTTATCCTGCTTGAAATGGCGAGATGTGAACGGTAGTACAAATTGAGACATACTGAATTTGTACATGTGTCTTTAAACTACTAGATGTAGGGAAATAAGTATAGAGAACATTTGCTACTGTTACGCTAAAATAAACTATCTATCCGATGCACCTTGTTTCGGATTATCTGAGCTTCGTCTTCCTCTCTCCCACAAACTGACTATATCAAAAGAAAAAAGGGAGCCTTCTTTTGATTTTTTAATTAACGCACCCTGTGCAACCTATCTGTAGATCTGTAGAAAAACAAAATTTTTTTTGTCGTAAACATTAACCGTTCACTTGCAAAAGTTACTCTTAACGATTATGTACAGTAAACATTTTTTCTAAATTAAAATCTTATCTAGAATGACTCCTTGATAGTTCCAGATTTTCTCCGATAGTGTTAAATTTAATAAAATGACTTAATAAATGTATTATTACTGATAAAAAATTATTTTAACCGAAAAAAAAACCATGTTATTTACTACCACAAAATACTCGTACATAGAAATGCTATATGTGTTGAAAACCACACATGAGTGAAAGCAACATAAGTTTCCTTGAGGTTGAGATGAAGGTTAAGCGGCTTATGTCAATTAAAATTAGTGTTTGGGAAAATATATTAATGTATATTTAAATATTCCTTTAAAAAATTTTCGTATATCGTGAACACCAAGCTGACATTAGATAATAATGTTGCTCACATCAAACTTATACTGAAGTTGCTTAAAGACATACTTTAGAAAATTTAATCTTTATTCGTGCTTAATTTCAAATTATGTTGGTGTGCAAAATTTTGTTAAACTTTATGGGCCATAATCATAAACACAAAAAAGTAGGCTTTTAAGAGCTGACTTTTGTACATAAGAATTTTATCAATTTCAAATTGTTTGTAAACAGATACCGACTTTAGTGTGACTATGATTATGGGCCTATAATTTCAAATAATTTAATATGTTGACATACTTTACATTTAACCCCAAATTCGTAAAAAATATTATGTGCTTATTAAGGGCTTATTTGACAGAGTTCTATGCAGTATTTGTCAAATAACCCCTTATTAAGCACATAATATTTTTTATGAATTTGGGCGTTAGTTTTTAAAATTAGTTTTTTATTTAAAATAGAAAAATTAAGGAATCATAATTTCTCATTAGAGTATCTTTTTAATAGATCAATTTTTTATAAAATAAAAGTTTTTATAAAGAAAAATGAAAACCTATTATTATAATAGATTTTTTTTTAATTATTATAAATTACAACTGACTTCCCTTCTTGCTACTTAATTACTAAAATATATTTACAAAAGCAAAATAACATTAAAAGACAATTAAATCAGGCTACAAAGAAAAAAAAAATTTTTTTCCCTAAATTAAAGTCATTAATATTTACCAACAAAAACAAAAATTATTTACAAAGCCCTTTTTTACTTTATTGTTCATGAATCCCTTTAATTAAGTTAATGAAGAGTATAATAATGAATGACGGCCGCAGAGGTTTGGTTGGCTGGATTTATAACAAAACCAAAACTCATCAAACTAAATAATGTTGTAAATCTTTTAGATTTTGTTGTCTTTACAATTTTTTTTTCCTTTGAAAAGAAAAAAATTTGTGCAAAAAAACAAAAACTAAAACCCTTTGAATAACCTGTAAAGCATTCAACACGATTAAAGTGTTAAAAACCTTGAATATAATAAACTCTTTTATATTGAAAAATAAAAATAAAAGAAATAAAGTTCAACGTCGTTATAAAAAGTCTGTTTATTTAGATTCATTGTGTATCTTAAACATTTTTGTTATACGATATCGGTAGCCACTACTGACTGACTGGCCAGGCATTCAAGCATGTGAAAAAATACAAGACAAATCAACTTTCATGATTATTTCTCACTTTTATAGGCAAAGTGTTGGCTGGCAAATCTTTTTTATTTTTATTGTTTTTGCTTGGAGGTTTTGTTTTGTTTTATTCAAAACTTGTCTTTTTCATATTTTATTTTTAAATTTTTATGTTTTTATTATGCCTGCTGCTTCATCAGCAGCTGAAGTTGCAGCTGTAGCTGCAATAATAAATCAATGTAAAACATTGGTGTTTACGAATGCCACATAAAGTTTTCTTTCCTTCTTTTTTTTCGCTAATTTTTAGGTACCCAAAGTTCTTAGTGTTATAAATCTTGGTATTTTTGTTTGATGATTCTGGGCATTAAGTTTTAAACTCATTTTAATTTAACTACATAAAAAATCATAAATAATGGCTAGATTAAATTGTTGACTGGCAAGCTTAATGTTTGTTTGCAATTGGCTAATAATCAGACAAAAAGTAAAGTGCTAATTAGATGACGTTTCAACTACTTTTTATTTGGTTTTGTGTCTGTAATTGCAATTTCTAAGGGTTCTATTAGTAAAACTCTGAAAACAGAATTTGAAAATAACAAGGATGGAATATTTAAATTTTGTTCATACACGCTGAGAAAGTCACTCCAATTGAAAAAACCGTTCTGATAACAAATTTTTTTGTTATTTTGTCATAATAGAAAATCAATGAAATATTTTTAACAGAACAAAATTTTTTACTACATCCGAATTGTCTTTAGTGTCTGATTCAATTTCAAATTTGTTCACAAACACATACAAATAAAACTACAATTTTGACAGTTCGACAGGCTGCGAATTCAAACAGCAGGTGAGCAAATACTCTAATGCATTTACCTTGTATCAGTTTGCCTTGATTTAGTTGACAATTTAATTTTATCAAAAAGTATTTGAATGTTTTCTCCAGCTGTGTTTTTGTAAAGTAAAAAAGTTCACAAAGAAATTCTAGCAATCATGCATGTGCAAGTTTGTTTCAGTAATAATAACTCATAAACGTCCACTTTAAAGTAGGAAAATCAATAAAAAAAAAAAAAATAAAACGAAACTGTTAGTGTAGAAAACTAAAAATTACTTTAAGTGCTTGTAATGGTTTACAATAAAATTACCACGTAATACAAGTACCCCATACAAGAGTATGTGTGTATTAAAAGTAAAGAAAATTCTTTTAGCTTGAAGGAAAAATGGGTATTTCATAATTGGAAAATTGCTACATGGAAAAAAAAAAATAAACATTGAAGACTAAACTCACAAAACAAAAAAAAAATTTTTAAAAATAATTTATTCTTTTAATTAAATAAGCCATCAATTTAAATCAAAATATTTCGTTTCGAACTTGAATCAGTATTGGAATGAGGAGCTGGAACAAGTCACCTGGCCACTGCTACCAAAATATACCTATTGTGACACTACTTTCAAGTTACAAATCCTATCAGAGTCTAGTATTCATTACGAATTCAAAAACGGGTCCAAATTAGAGCATTACAGCGACACAATAAATGTTCTGCTGTTACATAACCTGCAGAGGTCATTTGGACTGGTCTTCATATTCACCAAGTGTTTTAATACTCTGCAATGTCCAGTCAGGTATACTGCGACAATGAAAATTCCTGACCGGGTCAAAACAAGTAATTCATTTGTTCTCTTCCGAGCTTGGAATCGTATGAATGTTTTCGTTAGCCTGATACCGTTTGTTTCCAGCCAGTATTGTTGCGATTCTTTTTCCAGTGACTCCCTAAAACTGAGTTATATAGAGCTCCAGAATGGTTCCGGGCCTATGAATCTATTAGCCGCCAATTTTCTAGCGAGTTCATCTGCCTTCTAATTGCTTATATATTCTCTATGACCTGGCACCCATACCAAGTGAAAGTTAAAAGTTTTAGGCAATGAAAGACCAGTTTTGATTTGATCTCAAAGGCTTTGAGTGGAAGTAATCCGGCGCTACTGTCTGAGTGAATATAGATGAGTCTGTTGTTTGTGACTCTTTTTAGTTACTCTCTTAGACAGAGCTCTATGGCAAGTATTTCAGCCTGAAAAACTGAGTTCTATTGAGCCTTACTGAGGTTTATACTACATAGCCCTGCTCCAACCCTTCAAAAGTTTTCGAGCCATCTGTGTTGGGTCGGTCTGTTCTGTTCCCAATTAATCCTACGTTTGAATGTGGCCCTGAAATTACATGTGAAGTTGTATTTGTTTCGACAGTGATCACTTAGGTTTACAAATTTTGCACTTGTTTCAGAAATTTCTCTAGAAAGAGGACTGAGTTCGCAAGAAAAGTCCTCCGCACCTCTTAAAATGAGTTTTGCATTGAACTGCAACGCTTCTTGCTTGATGAATAAATGAATTGCAAAAAGGTTTGGCAAGACCTTAAGGGTAATGAGGCAATGAGGTCTACGCGAACTTGAATAGGTAAAACTCGCTTCTTAATTTCTATTTAAAATATTTTTGATTCAATAAACTTTTGCAAAATTACCCATCAGGTATTCAAAAAATATTTCTTTCTCTGTACAGTTGGCAAAAAGCAAATCTAAGTTTTGTTGATTTTCTATTTTTTTAATTTTTTTCGCAAACAAGTATAAATTTGAGCTTGAATTTATGATTTTAATGAAAGTCTAATAACAAAGTTTAAAGGAACCACCAGCAGCAGCAGCAGTCTTATCAAATAGTAAAAGTGTAATAGAAGAATATAATAATAGAGATGGTGCTGCTGATGTGTGCACTGATGATGATGATGATGGCTGATGACTATGACGACGACAAAGATGATGGGTTACCTGCATGAAGAAGGTATATATACAAGCAAGAACAAAAAACAAAATAGAAAAAATTTCATTTTATATTTTCTCTAACAAAAAGAAAAAAAAATTGCTTGAAGCCAAATTATTAATACTTAAACTTTTTAACTGACAAATACATATTTGCACGTACCTACGAGTGAGTATAGATCTCAATTCACAAACATAAAAGAAGATGTAAGAATTTAAAATGAAATAGCCGTGTGTAGGTAGTCAGCCAAAGAGACTCACACAGTTTAGACTGGTAGTCTTGAATGTTTTTATAACATGTTATTGTCGGTAAGATTCTATGATACTTAACATTATGAAGCGGTAATAGTGGCGTGTTTGTAGAAAATTAAAATTAAAATTTTCAAGGTTTCAAATTAACTTCAATACAAAAGTAAAAAATATTGATGTAACAATATGCCTCGGTAAAAACAATATAAAAAGCAACAGTTTGAAGTAAAAGCCAAACGGATATAAAATGATGACTTACATTTAAATTCATTAATTCATTCTGTGTAACTTAAAAGTACAAGTTTATTAGCAAAAGAAAAGAGAAAGAGAGAGAGAGCAAGAGGTAAGATAAATAAAATGAAATTCTATTTTAAACTTGAATAGGTTACATTTACCTTAATTGCAAAAAGAAATGGAAATTGTTTTCGATTCAAGTTGCTTAAGTTTTTATTAGAAATCTGAATTAAGAAAGATTTCGTCACACTGCCAGGAATTTAAAAATTTAAATGCAATAATGTGAGCCAGATTTTTAACTTAATTATTAATATCTGTGTCTGGTGCCTGTTTTGTAAATATTGAAATCGAAGTTACTCTACAATCTGCAGTAAAACACATGCATGGACTTGCTTGAAACGTTTAAACTAAAGTTAAAAAACTATGCTGGCTTGCTTTAATTCTAATTAATTTCATTTTAATTTGAATAGAAGATAAGAAATACTACGTGTACCAATTAAAATTTTCAAATCTGCACTGTAATAAAAAAGTAATTTTTTTTAATATCAAAATCAAATTAAAAAAAGAACATCTTCCAGTACAAATAAATGATTTACATTTTTAAATAAAAGCAGAAACATTTTTTTTGCGCTTGTGTATAAGTAAATTAATTGCAGACAAAGAATTTTTGAACTGTATACGAGTACGTACGTACACGCTAATCTAAATCTTTTCAACTTCGTTATAAATAACAAAACTGATTGTATTTTAATACCTAAATCAAATTTAAGCAACACCCACTAACGTAAATAAATTATTGCACTTATAGGTGTATTTTTGTAAAGACAAAATCACCATTTTTCTTCATCAACTCCCATTCCTGTTTTATTTTTAAAAGGCTCTTTGCTATGCTGTTACATTAAACAAACTCATACACTCGTACTCAATTACCCAGGTCGCCATATCTACGCCTAAGAAAACACTTAATATGAAATGTTTCATTAATCATAGATTGCCATCAAATGGCATAAAAATTCTTGTTTTAATGAAAACCACCAAATACGCATCAGGGCGTATTAATGTTGCTTGTCCTCGATATAAAATGAAAAGTAATAACGAACATACGAGTACTCGTACTCGTGCAGTTAAAACAAAAAATCTATTCATGATGGAATACTTGCATTTTTTAATTATTGTTATAAAAAGCCTGCGTCCTATTAATATAAATAACTTTTCTTAAGGTTCTATTTTGTTTGTTTTATGGCAAGAAATTGAAGTGGAACCTTGAAGAATGAAGGTACGTGCAGATCAATATTTTGCTTTGAATAATTTTTTTTTTTAAATTTCAACTTATAAAATTTTTCATAAAAATATTTTTTTCATCACGATGTTATGTACGATATCTGTAAGATTTATTTATTCAGGCCTTCCGGAAACAATATAATAAGCCTTCTGCATTTTCCTGTCATTGTGTAAATACACAGAATGTGTAGCAACAGAAATAACAATTTTTTTTCATTTGGATTTTTTGCTTTATTATCATGTGTACCGCGACCATTAATATCTATTGTGCAGCCCAGTTCTCAGCTACAATCCAATACTCCTTATGAATCTTGCAAGTGCTGTTATCTATCTTCTAGCACCAGCGTTTTACTGCTCAGACGTTTCCCTTCCTTCCTAATAGAAACGACAGGATTCGTTCTGTATCACACTTAATCTACTCATGTGGTAGTTTAGTCTACAATTACTTATCAGCAGCTAAACTTAGATTTTTATCCCTTTCCGTCCCCGACTACACAAACGTGTAGGTAAATTGAAGAGAGAAGTTTATGTATAAATGTCTAATTTTTATATATTTGTATTTTGTCCAAGTGAAATCCCAAGGCACACATATGTGTGTGTCCTGTTTCTAAGGACATGAGCATATATGGATATACATTTTTATGTTATATTAGGACAAATTATCATACACAACTGCGAAATTCCTTGGGGCTGAAAAGGTTATGTGAAAACAACTACTGCTCTAAACAACTTCTGCTGTAAATAAAGCGAAACATGGCCGCTTCAGCTCTTCAGCAGTCTTTAGGCCTTCGTTTCTCTTCCTTGCATAGTAGGGCAGGAGTAAAGTTGTTATTCACTCCTTAGAAAGGCTCTGAAATTATGAAAGGTGTATCTGCACTCTTTTTATTCAGATACAGTCAAGTATCTTATAATGCTCTGTTTTTATAGCGCGAATCCCATATAAAGCGGTATCTTTATAGCGCTATTGCAAGAGTAAAGAATAAAAAACAAAAGAAAAACATTTTAATCTTTTAAAAGCAACATGATTTTATGTCGCTAAAATTATTTAGTTGATACATAAAAATCTTGTTGCTGTTTTTTTTTTTTACTGCAAGTGTCATCCGACAGATTATGATTTATTACCACAAGAAAATAAATTTATGTATCTCATACTTTTCATATTATTAATCTATAAAAAACGAATTTTTGCTGAAAAAATTTAAGCAAAATATTTCTGTCAGATTCCATATAACACGGTACGAATTTATTTAATTTATATATTTAATAACCAATATAATTTTAAGTTTATTATAATGCAGATTAATGTGATTTCCCTTATACGAGGTATGATCAAAAAATAACCGTTATTTTCAATGTTCGATTTTCTCATTTTTTTTATGTTGGTATACATGTCTGTTATTTATGTTGACAATATCAGCCATTTTGGATTATCAGTTTGTTTTTGACAGATAAAAAGGTTCGTCGTGTCTTGGTGTGCTCTTAGATTTTTTACTATTTCAAAAAATGGATCACAGAAACTGTATTAAGTTTTGCGTAAGAAATGAAATTAAATGTTCAAGGACATTTGAAATCTTGACTGTGGCGCTTGGCGAGTCTACTATGAGCAGAAAACAAGTTCAATTGTGGTATAAACGGTTTAAGGAAGGCCGAGAAGATGTCAATGACGATGCTCGTCCTGTTCGCCCGAGCACGTCAACAACCGATGAAAACTTTGAAGTGGTGAAAAAATGATTTTGGGTAATCGTCGAATCACTATTAGAGAGGTTGCTGATGATGTTGCCATATCTTTCGGTTCATGCCAAGCAATTTTTTCAGAAATTTTGGGCATGAAGCGTGTGGCAGCGAAGTTTGTTCCAAAATTGCTGAATTTTGACAAAAAAAAAATCGTCGCTTGTTCTTATTTTTTTGGCCAAAAACAACACCGTAATCATGCCTCAGCCACAATATTCACCAGATTTGGCCCCTGAGACTTTTTCCTGTTCCCAAAACTGAAGACACCGATGAAAGGAAAGCGTTTTGCTACGATTGAGGAGATAAAAGAAAAATCGAAACAGGAGCTGTTGGCGATACCAAAAAGCGCGTTTCAGAAGTGTTTCGAGGATTGGAAAAAACGCTGGCATAATTGTGTTATATCTGAGGGGGAATTCTTTGAAGGGGACAATATAGTTATTGATGAATAAATAAATACTTTTTTAAAAAATTGAAAATAACGGTTATTTTTTGATCATACCTCGTATATGGTATATGTTTTTCAAAACGTAATTTCCATAGAAGGCATCCCATAACACGGTTTTCATATAACGAGGGACGAATAATCGCGTTATAGGAGACTTGACTGCAGTTCTCCATTTCATTGTCCATGTGACTATTATGGCCGTGTTCTGCTCTTTCAAAGCATTGAAAATTTTGTAGCAATTAAAAAAAATATTTTTTCATTAGATTTGCTGGTCTGTCTGGGCTATTGAGTCTCCTTGGATGTGTCTGCTGTAATACCTTCCGGGTTAATTACTTCACATTTTGACTTAATTTTGTTTTGATTTAAAAGTTAATTTTAATTCGAAAATGTGTATTATGTTGACTAAATTAGTTGGGCAATGGGTCCAATAAGTAGAAAATGTTTTTGTTTTTTTATAGGCTTAACCCTTTATTAACTAATTCATTTCTTACATGATATAGATTGCAATTAAATTTTCTTTTAAGTCTATATCTGTGATAATATGAAAAACCTGTTCTGTTTTATTAAGTCATTCCAAGGACTAAAACGTTTTATAATAAACAGGCTCTTAATTGCGACAACACGTTAGTTTTTACATAAGTCAACTTAAGCGATTTTTTATATATTTATTAGCACAGATATCTATAACTGTTTTTTTGTAAGCTAGTAGTTGAATTTATTTTAAAATACATCTTCCAAACAAACAATTCTTTGAAATCTAGTTTTGTATAAAATTTTTACTCTCATTCTAAGCAAGAATTTTTGTATTGTTCTAAGAACTTGTGCTGTGATGTGCTATCACTTTACTTCTTTTTCATCCTGAGTTATTATACAAAAAAGCTTTATATATGTTTCCTTTTAAAGTCTTTTATAAGTTCCATTTCAAATCCAGATTTTTGATCTCCAAAAAATTTATATAAGCAATTCTACAAATATTTAAACTTCAGTCACTTCACGCGGCTTATATTTTAAAGTCGTCAGTAGTTTCATTAAAAGCAGAAGAAAAACAAACAATTAAGCTGATCGCCTTATGAAAAAAATGTATCAAAAGAATTGCCTATACGTGATGAAAGGTCGATTGAACAAAAATTTTCTCAGATTATTTATTTAAAACCTTTATAAATTAATTTTTTTTACTATTATGAAATCTATAATTAGAGATGCACTGAAAATATTTTATGAGTTAAACGATTGATTATATTTTTCAACATCTTGTTATTAAAAAAAAGTCTACTCTTATCTCTCACACATTTTTCCTTTAAAATACAAAAATTAAAGAAATCAAATAAATAATGCAAAAGTTTTTACACACTAGTCCCTAACTAGTGATTTGGTCTCTAAGTTTTGTGCACACTCTAATGTGATAAACAGATATTGGGCTATACAAGAAGCTGAAAACGTGACGCCATTTAGGGAAGACAAAGAAGCTTCAGGTTGAGAACGTGTACGGATACCAAACTAAAATAATCAATACATACATGAAACAAAATTAAGAAAGATAAGCTACATACATTCAAATGTATAGATATTTGTGTGTAACAGAAGAAGAATATAAAAAAGAATACATACGAAGATATTCACAAGCTAACTTAATGTTGATGGTGCGTGTTTTAAATTTATTTAACTTTAGACTACATAAACTAAGAAGAGTTAAATAAGAAAAACCTATTATTACTCGTACAATATTTACCTGGCAACATTTCAAACCAAACGACAACAACTTTACCAACTAACCACATTGTGAAATGGTATTCTAGCAACATAAAGGGTAAGAAAAATGTGTAGCATGTTAAAGTAATTTTTTTTTTGTTTTCTTATAATTTTGACTGAAATTGTAATAAAAGCGTTAAGGCGTTAATATTACAAGTATTTATTAACTAGACTTAAATTCTGAAAGATCAGTTTTAATATTTTTTTTGAATAAAAACAAAATGAACATTTTTGCCTACACTGAAAAAATTTTGTTCATTCATACCATGAAAAATTTAATTATTTTTCAATCAATGACTTGTTTTATTAGGATAATTTAATATTTCATTACACGAAATGTTCATTAATTTATTTATTTATTTAATGTCTATGTATTCAAGATCCTTACAGACTAAAAAATATCACAATGAATTATTTAAAAACACAATTAATGAAGTATTTCATTAAATAAGTGAAATGTTGTTGTTGTCATTGGTTGAAAAGCAAAAAATTTTATTCTTTCAGGGTAGAGTTTGATTTTAAAAACAAAAATAAGCAAACTCAAGCTCATGTTTACTTTTGAATTGCATTAAACTGATTTTAATGAAAGAATTTTGTTTATATATTTTATAAATTTTTTCATTAATCTAACAAAAAATTTGCAGTTTTTAATCAATGAAACGTTTCATTTGACTTAGAATATATTTTATTGAAACACCTCTACCTCTTTTAGTGCTGTTCGGCTATAGCGTTTTTTAGAATTTTTTAAAAATAAAATTTTTTTAACTTTAAAACATTTTTTTTTTCGTTTCATATCACAATTGATAAAATTAAATTTACAGTTTTTGGAATTCTTGTTTTTGAAAAGAAAAAAATTATGAAATATGAAATTTTGTATTAAATTGTTTATTAGAAATACTGATATGGTGTGATTGATATAGATCTTAGTACTTTTGCTTAAATAAATACAATTAATTGAATAAAAAAATTCATTGAGCCTCAGACACATGTTGCTAAGCAATTTAGAAAAAGCTTAACGTTAGAGGTGAAAATGAATATTATTAATCGATTTAAGAACGGTGAACGACAATCCAAAGTGTCTTAGTTAGGAATGTAACCAAATATTTCAGTGTATAAAACACCTCTTTTAACGTTGTTTCTGTTAACGTAAAATTTTTAGAAAGGCAGTACGCCCATATTTCATTACACCAAAGAAAAATATTAATCAAAATGTTTCATTGGATTAATGCCACATTTTTTTCAGTGCAAGTTCTAGGGCTAGTTAAATAACCTGAGTCTTTGATTGCAATTTAAAAAAAATCATTAATAAAATGCTACATAAGCAGAATTTGAATTTAAAAAAAATATTTTATTTTCTATATATTGTCGCCTGCTGTTTTGAATGCAATTTGTCTGCAACAACTTTAACCAACCACAGATGTAATTTTATTTTAGTTAAAAAAGTATCTTGACACAGTACTTTGTATTATTTTCAAGGCAGTGTTATTTTAATGCGGTGATGTTGGTTGTGTTTATGTATAGTTTGCTGCCTTCCAAACATTACTTTTGTTCTAAAGTATTTTTTTTATAACCTGCGGTATTTGTTCATGTTTCTTTTTTTTTTCTGAGCTAAGAAAAATTATTATTTAACTATATTTTGATTGTTTGAGTTACATGCAGTTGAAATGAAAGAACACATGAAACCTTACAATTATTTGTTGCTGGCATTTAAAAGATGTTGCATGCAACAGTTACAAAAATTACACTAAGATTTTGTATGGTAATTTTTACAAATAAATATTTCTCTAAGGCCTTAATTTCTTTACTGTTTTCTTTTCTTTTTTTTTTTTTGCAAATAAAACACAACTTTTTTGCCAATTGACGCAAACGCATGTCTAAACATATTATTTATTTACCAAAACAAGAAAATATACAAAACGCAATAGCCGGCAATAAATAAATAAATTTTAACTGTTTATTAATTTTTTTAAAGTATTTTCTTAACATGTGGAGTCTAGGTGGCTGGTTTGTTATGCAAAAATATAAATTAATTTTTTTTTTTTAATTTTTAAATTTTTTGGTTGGAGAGCTTTATTAGCAATTTAGCAAAATCATTTACATTAAGCACCGAAAACCATAAACTCTTGTTCACCATATTTGCAACTCTTGTCAAACTATATATGTTGAACGGTCGTAACAAAACAAGCTAAGAAACTTATTAAGGGGGGGTTATTCTGTATTTCGATTGAAGTCGAAATGGTTTTTGTAAAGAATTTTTAATTCTTTTTTTCGAATGTGCTACATAATTATTTTTTTTTCAAATTGAAAATTCTCTTCGCTTCCCTTTCGTTTCGAATCGATATACATAATAACCCACCAGGTCTTACACTAAAAGAATAATTCATTATTTTTCAACCAATGAAGAGATTTCATTAGACTAATGATAACTTTTAATTAAGTCAATTAAATTACTTCATTAAATGAATTAATATTTCACTGAGTTAATGAGATTTTCATTATTTCAAAAATAATGAAACGTTTTTATTAATTTAATAAACAAAATTCTTTCAGTGTACAAACAAGCTCACGAACTAAAATCAAAAGCATTGCAAAAAAACGATAAAAACGTTGGCGAGTACATTTTTAAATAATTAAACAGTGCACCTTTTTGAAAGTCATCGTGTGCAGCCTCCTAATCGTTTGGAATTTCTCAAATTACTTATCGCAAAATCGTATCTTTTTTCATAAAATAACTATTATAAAATATCTCAATATATCGATTCAGTTATGAAATAAAGCTAATCAAAATCAAAATCCAAAAAGAAAATAAATATTATGAACTATGATAATTTTCTATTTTGAAGTGCAAAAAATTTTAAATGAGTCCAAAAAACTTTTAGGGGAGAATAATAATTAAAAACAAATCTTTTTTTTTTTACATTATTTGAGACAAAATTTTGGCAAACTAGTTATTAAATGAAAACGAGCTTTTCTAGCAAAACTAAAACGTTACAGATTTTTAATGCAAATTTTGCCTTGCGATTGTTAAAAAATGTTTGATATAAAAATAATCATTTGATATAAATTAATCACAATAGTTAACATATTTAAAAATAATTTTATAAATAATGCTTTTACAATCCGTGATTTTTCTTAATGCTTTTACTGCTTCAATATTTATGTATTTCAAACTAAAAATTACCTCCCATATACAATGACAAACAACCAACAATGCGCCAAGCAGCAGTAAAACAAATTTTTATATTGAGTTAAGTTCTGAGGCTGAAACAGAATTAGAGAATGAAAAAATAAAATTGTTATGGCTATCAGGCCACAAAGGTGCGAGCACATGTATTTGTGTATACAGGTAATGTAAAGTTTGCCACATATGTTTTAGCTATTATTAAATTTATATAATACATATTTTTTTTATTTGTTGAACATTTTCTTACATTAAAAAAAAGCAGGGTTCCAAAAAAAACGCAAGCAAAAAACGGGAAATTGTACGTTAAAGAGAACAATAAAAAGTTGTAGCTTTGGCAACTTTGTGTTTTCAATACTGTTTAGTGGCTTGTAAAATTTTTCTTCGTTGCTGGGACTAAATTTATAAATAAGCAGCGTTACCAGAAGCTACAAAAAAAAAAAAAAAAAAAAAAAAACTAAATGGGTAGAAAAAGCTAAATTACACATTAAGAAAAAAGTTAAAAAACTTAAGCGTAAAATTGAAAATTTCTTGATTTTTTATAAAAGACGTACTTTAAAAATCTTTGTTATTTGTTATGTTTTTTTTTTACAAAAAATCAAAAAGAGAATATACAACAACGCAAACTACAAAAAAAAAAAACTAAAGAAGTTTTTCAAATGTCTTTTAATTATTTTTCACCATAAATGTTAAAAAATTTAATTTCAAATTCCTTCAATTAAGATTTTAGTATTATGAGTTCAGTGTAATTTTTAAGCTTAGATTGCTTAATTATATTTAAAAGATCGCAACCTCAGCATTACTAAGCGATAGTACTAGAAAACTAAATTTATCCAATCTATGAACGCACTATTTTTTATTTAGTTTTCTGTAGGATTATTAAGCCATTTCGAAAATGTGTCTTAAAAATAAAACTAACATGTAAAGTACATGCTGCGAATAAAGGCCAATTATTTTTCTGAAAAGTAAATTTTTTCCTACTAATTCATGAACTTACATTTAAAAATTTTCTCTACAATTTTGCCTTTCAAAAGAAATTACAAATTTTTTTTAAAAAAGTTCTAGCAGCTCAATAAATTCTTTTCCTTTATAAAATTTATATAATATACTGACAAAACAACTTCGTTTGTGATAACTAAATTTGTTACCAATCAAAAACTTGGTTGTGATAATTGAATTTTTTAAAAGCAATAACAAAAATTCGGTAATATAGCTCAAAATGTTATTGAAAAATATGCATTTTGGAGTTTAATATTGAGCTTTGATTGATGCAACTAAGAAACTTGGTTATCACAACTGAATTTTTGATTGGTAACACATTTGGTTCTTGAAATTGTTTTATCTGCGTGCAGCCTTATTTTATATATAATTTATTTTTATTGTTAAAAAAAACTACAAATAAAAATATAATTTTAGCTTTTTAAAACTAATATTTCGAAAATGAAAAAAGCATAGAGAAAAAGCTACACGCTAAATCATTATCTAATTCATTTAAAAAAGATAAATCTAGCTCCAAAAGGGCTAACCTTTTTTAGTGCTGTTAAAAAATAACGTTGATTTTTTACCTATTATATTGTTTGCTTACGAAGACTGCTAAAAAGTTCTTGTTGTCTAAATGTTTATCAGACATGTGCCTCTTGTCTTTAATGGCTGTTGCTGTGTTCTTTTGTTTTTGGTTACTGGCTTTAAAACTGGGATTAATTTATATGTTTTTGTGTTTTTCTATAATTCAAGAATAACATGCTGAAATGCTTTAGGCCAATGGTAAAGCATGTGTTGCTTTTAAATAACATGCGATTATTTAAAGCAATTTTTTGTCTGAAGAAAATTGTAACAAAATGCCTTTAGAAATTGTATACCATTTTCTCTAAGAGCTTAAAACTATTTGGGCAATTTCTTTAAAATGTAACTACAGAAAGAAAGAAAATCATAAATTTGAACTGACTTTTTTCTTTAAGATCATTTTTATTAATGCTAATCAAAACGACATTTGAGTTTATGTTTTAACACAAACTGTAATTTGTAGCTTCTTGAGTGTGTGTGTATTTGTTATGTTTCTGTTTTCATAACACTAACTAGCATGATCTTAGATAAGATCTAGTTTGTGTTGTTGATTTTTCTTTTTTTGTTTTTATTTTCTGACTTGCATTTGCTTTAATTAAAAATGTAATTAATTTTCTAGAGAATGAAAAAGTAGTCTCTTTACCAGTGTAAAAATTTATTTGAAGGTACCTGTGTAATAAAAGAGATAAACAAAATTAAATGGGTGTAATAAAGTTGATAATGTAAAACAAGAAAAACAAAAAAAAAAAAAAAGATAGGCAATCCCCATAATTTATAGATAAAATAGTTGGCAAGTAAAATATGTACTTCATATTTACACTACCAAAAATGTTTAATAAATCCAATGAAATGATATCATTAAAACTGTTTTATTTATTCCCTGAAATATTTCATAAATTATATGAATTAATGATGTAATAACGAAATTATTTCATTAATTGCAAGAAAATTTCATTAAATTAATGAAATGAAACGAGTTATTGGTTCGAAAAATAACGCATTTTTTTGGATTAATAAGAAAATTCAGAGAATATATGTGTTGTTGGAGAGTCCGCTCCAGAACTGAGCTACTGGAAGATTTTCAACACACGTTATTTTAAACAAAAAAATTCAAACTTTATTTCAATTAAATATTTTAATAATTACAAATGTAAAATGTACTTAATAATGCTGTTCGTTTTAATTCATGTTTTCTTGCCGTCTGATCTTCGTCACCCACCAAAAAATCCCGCATTTTTTCCCTCTTTTATCTGAGCTGCGCTTATTTAACACAACACAATACAATGTTGTCAATAAATTCATAATTCATAAATAAAATATTACATTATGAATACATATATGAATAAAATTTGTCTTAGTGTATAATTTAAGAAAGCGATCGTAAACGAAACAACTTTTGTTGTGAGAAATGCATTTAAAATTAATTTATCCTTCCTTGGTGAAACTTAGCTCTTTTAGTTAAAACAACTAAAGGCCATTATTATAGATAGTTTTAAATAACTTTAGTTAAAGTAAATAACAGATTCTCAATAAGATAGCTAATATCGATTACATATGGCAACGGCACATCTTTTTTTTTTGACAATTAGTTTTAAAATATATATCTAAGGAATTGGGTATTTATAATATTTTAATATTTGTTATTTTATTGTGTAATTGCATTGTTTTAATATTAAAAAAGTATTAATAATAAATAACTGGTTGCTGAAGTTGCCATACCTATAATCGAAAATATATCAATTTCCAATGCTTAAAGTTCATGTTGTAGGAACACAAACATGTCTTTAGCTAATCATAAGTGTTTTTGCACTAACATTTAAATTCTGAATTTAACATTAAATTCACTAATTGATTTTGCGTTTATTCTGCAAATTTAATAAATCCAGGATTTAACATACAGTGTGTCAAATCAATTTGCATAAAATAATATAAATTTCTTATAGAAATAAGTGTATGGATTACTTTGTACAAATCTTATTAGATAGCACGTGTAAGTGATATTAAATATGGTGGTTGGTATACATACGTGTCAGCTTAAAAAAAAAACGGCCTTCAATTAGAGTCATAAGACTACGTTTTGAACCACCTACTCACCAAGACCGTAGCTAGGACACTTTACACCTAGATGCACCCCGTGAGATTTAGATATCCCAGAAGGTCTGCTAACCTTACTCTCTATATCTCAGGTAGTCCGGCCATCAGATGTGCACCGAGAAATCTGTGTCGAGAAGCCATAAGAGCCGGGCAAGTTAAGTTACTTTTAGCGTAGCTCCTTAAATTTTTTAGTATTTGTAAATATTTTTTCACTATTTAGGACATACGAGTACTTATAAATACTTAATAATATGTGATTTCTCTAAGAAATTTTACTAATTTGCAAATGAACCATAGAAGATGAGGATACGACACATATAATTTTAAAGAAAAGGTCATCTAGTCTTGTAATCTACAGCTTAAATATTTGGAATTTGGGTTATTTGTAAAAATTTTTTTGTAATTCCCTCCTACTTTAGTACTCTTGCTCTTGAGAGATTTTTGCCATTCCTTATTTTGGCGAAGAACCATTCCCTATTATGCATGAGAAAATTACCAAAACCAAAAGGGAATCTGTAGGTTCTAAGCTTTCTGGAAGAGTTTTAATATATTCGGAAAATTTCTTACTTTTTATTTTATGATGCAAAAGAGAGATTGCCAAAATCTCTCAAAGCAACAGCACTGGGATATAAGAAAATTTTGTTCAATAATCGAAAGTAATTTCTAACCCCCTTATCCAAAAAAATTAACGTAGACTTTAAAGTCAACGTTAACAAAATTTTTCATATATTTTTTTTATAAATTTTACTTTAAAGTCTACGTCAACTTTTTTTTGGATAAGAGGGAACGTATTTTGGAGGTAGACTACAAGTAAAGATGACCTCTCTTTTAGTAATATGTATACCATCCCGTTATCTTCTATGCTAATTAGTAAATCTTTTAGAGAAATCAACGTATTTCTGCACATTTGTACCTACGCACTTATATTTCTCTAAAAACATATTTAGAAATATTGAATAACGTAAAATGTATTTGATAAATATGCCCTAAATACTGAAAAATATTCAAAAATACTAAAAAATTTAACGGGTTATGTTAAGACATATTTATGCTCATACATTTACATGTGTGGACTTTTCTAAATGCAATTACGAGACATATTTTTTTTTGTCTTTTGTTAAAAACCTTCGTTTTATTCGAAATTGTTTCATTGCCTCTGCCGATAAAAACATTTTATTTGGAAAATATTTCAAATGGTTTTTATTTTTTTACTCGCCCGGGCCGGTTCTTTACCTTTAAGGTCGGTATCCTTAGAAGCGTATGTACCAATTTTTAGAGAAATCTGTTTAATTGATAAAAAAAACCCATTCTAATAAATACAGCCATGTGTGGATCATGTTTTTGCCAGCATTATTATCAGAGACGCCAACCAAATGGTTAAATAAAAACATATTTTCAGTATTATATTTCATAAATCCAACTTAAATTCAAATCCAAAAGAGCATTTACTGTGGATTTATCAAAGTCATTTTGTATAGTAAATACAGAATTTCTGAGTTGGATTTAAGGTTAAAACCGTATTTATATGTTAAATCCACTTAGTCTGAAAACACTAATACACTTTTTAGTTAAAGGCTGTTTGTAATAAGCAAAGACAATTATTGTTTAGTAATAATGGCCCCAAATGCAAGTATTTTAAATATTGTATTAATTTTTATAATTGAAGTCTTACTTATTGTAGTTTGAAATTTTGTATACTTACAGTCACCCCTACTCTCTTCAATATCCAATATTATATTCGTTTGACCCGTTTCAACTTCACACATTTGAGATTTGCCTAAAAGGCCAGCAACTTTATGGCATTTTGACAGCAAAAGAACAGCTAAATATATTAATGAAACATAAGTTATACGATGGGGGCAGATATTAAAGCTGGTGGTTATGAAAGACATGTTGATTTAGAAACTAAAAATAAAAAGCATAAAAAAAAAATCAAAATTTAATGAAATAAAAATAAAATAATTAAAAATTAAAATAGAAAACGTAATTAAAAATTAATTAAAAATTAATTTGTATTTTTTAAGACTTTTAAAACTTAATAACTGCTGCCTAATGCACCGACAAAGAATAAGCGCATGTGTTTCTTATTTGAAAGCTAGTTACCTTTTACTTTCAAGGCCTATTTTTTAAACTCTCTAACAAACATTTCTCTTGCTTAAAAAAATAATTAATCATTTGGTTGGTATTTTAAAGCCAATAAAACATCAATGTATTTGGTTTATTCTGTATATTTTTTGTTTTTTCAATGCAACAAACCTTATATTTTCTATATATTTTTTAAGATTGCTTAAAGTCATTTACTATTAGTTGGTGATAGCACAAAAAGAAAAGGAAAATATTTCCTTATTATTAAAAAGAAAGAAAAATGTTGTAGTTTGTTTGCCATAACTTTGATAAAAATTTTTAAATAAATTAATTTTTTAAATGTTGAATGATTAAGGTGCAACTTATATTATAATTAAAAAAAATATAAGAGAAGAAGGCCTAATAGTTTCTGTAGTAAGTTTTCTAGACTCTACTTTTATACCTTTGGCTATGTGCATTACTAGTTACAATCAGCATTGCCAGGAGCTAGAAAAAAATAAGCTAAATTTGCCTTAAAAAAAAACTAGAAAAAGCTAAATCTCTTACAAAAAAAAAGCTAAGAAAAAGTTAAAAAACAATTGCTTAAAATCCAAAATAATAATTATGATTTTTATAAAAAAATCAAAAGGACAACATACAATGACAAAAACTATAGAAAATAAAGTTGTTTTAAACATGCTTTCCTTTTTGGTTATTCGTATTATCCGCAAAAAAATTTTTTTTTTTAAATTACAGAAAATACGTTTGTCTATTCAATAGAAATCAAATCGATATTTTGAAAACTAAACAAGTTATGGCCAAAAAGATAACTAGTTCTTCTGAAGAGCGGCCGGAAAAAGGCAATTTTTTAGCAATTTTTGCGAAAAAGAAAGAAAGGTTATTTAAAGCTTTTTTGGAAGTGGAAAAAGGCTAGGAAAAAAACTAGAGACTAAATAAAAAATTTCAAGGCTAAATACGAGAAAAAAGGCTAAATCTAGCTTATAAAAGGCTAAAATATAAAGGCTGGTTACAACTTTACTAAACTAAAAATAAACATTCTCTCTTCTCTTTTAAGTGTGCTAAATTACAGTTAATTACAGCTTAATGAAAATTTTTTTTTAAATTCTGTCATTAGAACTACAAACTATACTACCGATAATTTTATATAATAAATATTTAAAAAATTTCTAGTCATTAAAAGAAATAAACATAAAATTAAACTAAATTGCTGCAATAAAAAAAAATTATAAAATAAAATCAATGAAAAAAGAAAATTGGTTCAATTGCAAATTTAAACTTACACAAGCATGTGTATGTTTAGTAGAAACATTAAAAATATATAAAAATTAATATTCTTTTGTTTTGCAGGAAAAGAACAGAAAAATTTAAATAAAATAAAAGAAACTCAAGCGAACAGTCAGAGTTAAACAAAAAAAAAAAAAAGTAAATGTAAAAGGAAAATGGGTATAAAAGAACGCTGTAAAATATGTCCATAATATTAGCACATTTATGAAAATTGCATATTGCCATATATGACAACACTTCAATACACAAAAAAAAGAACAGTTACTTGCAGCACTTAGCTGCCTGTTGCATGCCAGATAAACAGCTCAGCGCATTTCTATTGTTTTAAACAAATAAATGAACGAGTCAGTAAGCGGTAGAGGGAATTGCAGCAGAAAACAAAAAAATTAAAACTCTAAAAAATTCTAAAGCATTGAAACTGCATGACATTTCCATATAAGTAAGTTCAAAGCTGAAAAAAAACACAAAAAAAACGAAAAACAAATAAAAAGCAAAATACAATTTGGCAATGAATTTTAAAGGTAAAGTTTATTTAATACAAAAGTATTTAAGCAAATGCATACACACACTTACTCAAAGAAGCAAAAGGTGTCTGTTTGTGAATGTATGCAACCCTGCAGAAATTTCGACTAGAACTAGTTCGAAAATAATCAACATGTAAGAGGAAAAGGCAGACTTTTTTAGATGGCGATAGCCTGGAAGACCATCATGATAGCATTATAACAGCATAATAGCAAAACTAGTTCGTGTTATTACCCGGGCTAACTAATTTTTATTTAAAAGTGCAAAATGAAATGGTCAATGACTGCTGGGTATACGAGTAGGAACATGTTTTGAATCACTTGGTAAAATAATTTCTGCAGGGCATGTGTCTGTTTAGCTACAAATGTCACCAATATTTTGTTGCATAAAATTTTAAACTTTTTAAAGTTTTACTATTTGGTAATTTTATTTTAAGAATAAAAAACGAAAAGAAAAAAACTGCTTTCTCAATTAGGAAGTCTTAAATGAAATTGTTTGCATTTAAACATTTGATTAGAGTTTATATATTTGTCACAATAACTTTTTATGTTTGATAAAAAAAGATGGCGCTTTTGCTACCCTAAATAGTTAGAGTTTATTTTGAACAGAAATATTTTAAGTTACTTTTAAAACACACAAAAGCTACAGCTTTTTAATATTTTACCTGTGAAAGTAGCTAGAAAATAGCTGTTAATTTGTTAGTCTTTTTGAAATAATTGCTCAATTTTTTTCATTACAAGCATAAATTTCCACAAAATCAAATTAATAGAGGAAAAAATCATTTTCTGAAAAATGTTCAAATAATTTTTTAATTTAATTTAATTTAATTTAGTATCTGTTGGTGTATTTTTATACTTCTGCACTTGTGCTGTACACTGAAAAAACAAATTCGGTTGTGAGATAGTTGATTTTTTTTATCGTGAAAAATATTTTTGAGAAAATTAAATTTTGGCTCTTTTATCAAATTATGGTTCCTCCCACTACAACATTTTATTGTCATAATAGAATTTTTGATTGAAAAAAAATTTGAAACTCCCATACTTTTTGTTTTCTATGTATATAACATGGAAAACAATTAAATAGTTTAATTAATTAATTTAAATGGGAAAAAACTTTCAACATGGAAATAAAATAATTAATATTATTAATTTGCTTAATGGCTAAAAATTAACACATATTTTTGTTGGTTGCACAAATCTCTACAAGAAGTTTTAATAACAGTAGATTTAAAAATTTGTGTATGATTAATGTCTGTCATATGGCTGGTATTTGTCTTATGACAATGATATGCGGTATGCATATTGACTATTATAGGCCTTGTTACCAGCGTTAACATTTTAGACTTTTTAAGGCTAGACTCAAGCTATTTTTCTAGAAGTTGACTTCTAAATTTATGATTTTGTTTTTAGTTTTTTAAAAAAGCTTTAAATAGATTTTTTTTTAAATTTTAGAAAAATAAAAACAAATCGTTCATTAATAAATTAAAACTGAAGAACATTCCTGAACACAATCGAACTTGCATTTAGTTAAATTTATATTTTGTCTGCTAATGTTTGTATAAAAAAATTTTTGTATTTGCTTTGGGAGATCAAAATATTGAACTTAAGTAATATTTTCGGTAAAATTTTGATATGTAAATGGATAAATTTGTCGAACGAAAGGAGTGAAGAAAAGTATTTGGCTTCTAACTATTAAAATAAATGCACTTTGTGCGTTGCAAGTACCTCAAAACACATTTTTTGAAATGGCTTAAGATTGTTGCAGAAAACTTTAATTAATGATTAATTTAGTATCTAGTTATCTAGTACTATAGTTTAGTAACTCTAAGGCTGCTCGCTTTTTAGTACGTTTTATCGTTAAATATTAGAATAGAAATCGCATTGAAATAAAAAACCAAAGTTAAATATAAAAAATAATTAAATTCGCTTATAAGTATTTAAAGTCATGTGGGAAAACGTTATTATTTTCTTTTTGGTTTTTTATAAAAATCATAATATATTTTTAATAAAAAACTAAGAAATTTTGAATTTACAGTTTTTTTTTACCTTTTTTTAACTTTTTTTCTGTGATTTAGTTTTTCTAGAATTTTTTTAGAACAAATTTGCTTATTTTTTTTTTTAGCTACTGGCAGTGCCTTTTGTTATAATTTTTGGGCCATAATTATAGTCACAAAAAAGTAGCTTTTATTTAAAGCTGATTTTTGTTCGTAAGAATTATATGAATTTAAAGTCGTTTTTAAAAAATAGCGACTTTAGTGTGACCATGATTATGGCCCATTGTTTGTTCACAAATCTAATAACAGCCAGTACTGCATTTCAAAACTAAGATGTGTATTTTTTTTTGCTCTTTCTAGTTCTTAAAAAAAGAATTGTTTTTAAATTTTTGCTTACAAAAAATATTCCACAAGTACAATTGCTATTCTGGCTGAGAGAAACTCGGTTACTCTGGTTTAGATACTGAAATATGAAGACGGATTATCTAATTAAAAAGTCTGACGATACCAATTTATAGTCCTTCTGCAGAGTAAACAATAACTTCATTTGTGCTTTAAAAAGGGAACGAGAAAAAGAATACTACAAGATTGCTGGAGAGCCGAAGCGGGTATATTCGTTAAGGAGACTAGTTAACCCCAAACGTATTATTGTTAATATTATTCTCAACCTAAGCTAAAACGACATCAAACTCTACACTGTTGACAGGACATTCTACACTCGGTTACCATATGAAGGAATGCAGAAATATATTCTGTGCATTTACTCGGAGGCCGGGAAGATGCACAGCTAGTTACCTAGGCAGCGGGATTCTGATTGAGAAGGCCTAGGAATGGAAGTCAGAACACTTACGATATTACTCTTGGTTTATTTTAACTGAGAATTGGGCTCCACAATAGATCTTACAGGTTGCGGTGCAATTATAGCCAATTATAGTGGTAATAATAATAACATTTTAATAAATTTTTACTGCTCCTGTATTTTCAGAGATAACAAGAAAGTTTTGTGAAAAAAAAACTTTTTTGAAGAAAATTTAAAAATTTTTTTCTTAAAAAAATTATTAAAAATCTAAAATAAATAAAATCTTAAATTTTATTTTTGATGCTTTTATCTAAAGCATATGAAACAAATAAAATTATTCACATTTGATTGAAATATTTTTAAGTCTATTCACAGTTTAGTGGTAAAACCTAAGACCCTGTGCCTTTTAATTTTCCTAATATTTTTTTTTTATATTTTAAAAAAGAAAAAAAATTGTAAGGCACAAGATTTAATTTTTTTTTTAATTTTCAACATCATGTCAACTTATTTTGCAAATGCAAATAAAAACAAACACAAAAAGTTTGTTTCTTAACTCTTTTGTTTAGAGTAACTCATTAATAAGAAAACACCCTGGCATATGCATGCCATCATATAAGAAAATAAATATTTTTTTGATTTTTTTTAAACCTATTAAAGAATAGGATTTTTTTTTTAAATCAATAAATTTTATTTGTCAATTAAATGCTGAATTATTATTACAAAAAAAAAAAAAAAAAAATAAATAAAAATTAAAAAAAATTTAAATTTAAATGTAAAAAGAAAATAATAATATTGAAAAAATATATTTCAAAAAGCATAAACAGAAATATTGTGTTTGATAAAGAAAAATTGAAATAAGTAATAACTTGTACAAATAATGTCATTTTCTTTTCTGGCAAAAATGTTCCATATAAATAAAAAATGTTCATAATAGTGCGAATTTATTTACTTGGCCGACTTTCAATGTGGAATTGTTATGGGAGTATTATAATTTAAGCAAAAAATAATAATTTTTAAAAACTAATATTAATTCTGTAAGTGATAGAGCCTTTTCCTTAGATACTTTAAAGATAATGCAGCAATTATTTCATTTAAATTTTTAGCTATTAACATTTGGCCACCAAATAAATGATGAATAGTGGCTAGTTTGTTATAAAGAAACCTTCATCAATTAATGTATTATCAGAAGACAGCACCGTAATTATCCTTACACATAATATAACTGATAATGGCGGCCTATTTATATAAACATTTTTTTTTAAACATAATTGTGTTTTTATGTGATTTCATCATGTACAAATAAAAATACAAATGCACCAAGATGAGTAGTAGCCTAAAGGTATAAAAAAACTAGAAAGAACTTTCAAATAAAACAAAGCCAATAAATTGTTGCTCAACTTAGAATTGAAGTTGGCAATTGGGTTAAGAATACTTGTGTGGAAGCAATAAAAGGAGACTTAACTTAAAAAAACGGATGCATAAAAAAACGAAAAGTAGAAACAAGCATAAATACAATAACAACCGTTTATTTCTTTAGTTTAAGTATTTATTTAGTTTTGTGTTTCACCTTTCAAATGTGCATGAAGGGCAATCATGCTTTAACATGTCTTTATACACAAGCATTCTGATGCCAACAAAAATTACCAGCTAAAGAGAAAATTAACAACAACGAATGTATATGTATGTATGGTTGAGCAGAGAAAAAACAAAAAATATTCAAGTAGCCAAACACTCTTTTTATTTCTGTAATTTTATTTTGTATGTCATGTGTCTGTCTGTCGGTTTATGCCCGTTTGTCAGCAACGTTTTATATTTTGCTTTCCTTTGCTTAATGCAAGTTTATAGAAAAATTGTGAATAACTGTTTTGTTTAGTTAAACAAGTGCTTTAGTTTAGCACTGGCAATACTTATTCCTGTTAACTGTCTTAGACGCTCGAGCCAGACAAAAGCCAGTTTGTTACATCTACGTGTGTGTGTGTGTGTTAGTTTTTTTTTCAGTACACCTGATCTGTTTGTCGTGTTATAGTATAGTTGTTGCTTTTAATTTTTAATTTTAGTTTTTCAATGTTAACGTTTGTTTGATGGCGGTTTCTGTAAAAGCCTTTTTAAATCTACAGGGAATTTAGAAAATGACAGCCACTTTAACAATTTTCTCTCTTTTCTCCTTCTTTTTCTTTTTGTGTTGGTTTGTTGAAATTAAAGAATTTACTTCTTATATAAATTATGATTTTATTATATTTAAGACTTGAAAGAATATTTGAAAGCTTATTAATGCTGTTTTGAAGATGTCTGTTTTTTTTTTGTTAGGGAAAACGTTTTTGTTTGACTTAAGTGGGTGTATTTAACATTAAACTTTTAAAATTTATAATCATTTACTTGGTCTTTTGTGTTGGATATGAACTTTCTTGTGCACATCAAATTTAACCCACTTGTTGTATACGAGTACAAATATAAATGGTCACTGGTGGCAACACAATTAAATGTAAATTATTTAAAGTTCAAACGAAAATTGTTTCTAAAATCTGTCATAAGTTCAGAGTCAAGTTGTTATAAAAGCTGCTTCAAATTGCCAATGCAATAGTACAAGCCAAACTTAAAAAAATAAGATTTTTAATTATGTAAAATTTTATTGAATTAAAAAATTTTTTTAATAAATGTTTTCCATACAAAATTTTTACACGATTGTATTGTCACTTCTTGCAGCACAACATTTTGCAAAAATCTTATGAATTTG
Organism: Thelaira solivaga; assembly: GCA_947397855.1. NCBI lineage: Eukaryota > Metazoa > Arthropoda > Insecta > Diptera > Tachinidae > Thelaira > Thelaira solivaga. The sequence continues at coordinate 13,660,958 of OX377610.1, forward strand.
ACTGTAGTTGTTGGTTGTTAATATTTAATTTTAAATTATGTAATTAAATATGAAATTGAAAAATTTGTAAAAATCACAAGTTATCTGTTGATTAATTATTTGTTATCATTATCTATAAGAAAACTATATGCCTGCGATAATGTGTTTTTAACACTTGAATGGTAAACATATCGCCTAGAAAGCGAATCATATAAAAACAGAAAAATTAATAATTAAAAAAATCAAAAGTTTGCAAAAAAAAAAAAAAAAATTTTTTTTAAATGTATTTATTATATTTGTACAAACAAAACTAAAAAATAAATATTTTAAATTTCTAATTCTAATAATAATTGCATTAGGTTTAAAGAGAACTCTCTATAAAGGGTTTGTAAAAAGTCCCGTTACCATTTTGATTGCCTATAATTTTGCTCAGAGAAAAGTAAGTTTGGTTTTCATAAAAAGTTTATTTGGTCTTTATATTGTTTTTGTTATGATTGGAAAATTATATCGGCTAAATGGTGACCGCGATTTGGTATGTAATTTTCAGCTCTTTTTAAGGCATTTTTCCTGATATCTTGCAACATCTCAGGCTGAATTTTTTCAATTTCGTGACGAATATTGTCTTTAAGATGTTGAATTGTTTGGGGCTTATTCCCATAAACTTTTGATTTTAGAAAATTCTTTAAGAAAAAAAATGGTGCTGTTAAATCCACAGATCTGGCTGGCCATGCCAAATCACTTCTTTGCCAAATTAGGCAATTTCCGCTGAGTCACTGTTGTCACTATTTCTGCTAGTTCTTGAGGCGTATATTTATCCATAATAAAATTTGGACGTCTACACAGTACAATGGTTAAAGAAAAATGTCACATAACCAAGATGGCGGGCAATCAAAATGGTAGCGGCCCTTTGGCTCCACTTTGTATAGCAATAAGTATTTAATGCTTCAAGTGATTTTTGTAAAATAGTCAGGTGCTTAAATTCTCTTTGTAGTAATTATTCTGTGTGTGTGTGTGTGCTCAGTCTTTATAATATATTTTTGATGAGAAAATTATGAGAACTGAAATAAATTTTTTTGAGCAAAAAAAAATAAATAAAAAAATTATTATTAAAAAAAACTTATTTTGTTTTGAAATCTTATTTTTTTTTCTATCATAAGTCGTTACCTTTAACATGATTTCATAAAAGTTTCAATTCATTATTTTTTTTTTAAGTCTACTAAAATTTACACAGCCAAACACACACTTTATGCTAACAAGTTTTTGATTTTAAGACTTTTGTTATGGCATTTTCTACTTTTTTGTTATTTTTCTGAACGCAAGTGTTAATTAAATTGACTTTAATCTTGATTGAAGCTCTAAAAATGTTTCTAGAAATCAAACTTAATGTATAATTTCCAAACCAAACAACCAGTAATTGTATGGCAAAAAAACAATTCTCATCACAGCACATCTGGGCAAAATTATTTCTAAGAAATCATATCAAATAACAAAGAACAAGCAACCATATTAAGATTTTATTTTCATATTTTACATGTTCTCAAGTAACTGCAATAAGTTGCATGTTTCCTATATTTTGCCATATAAAGGTGTCAAAAGATAATATTATTTAATTATAGGTAATAGATACTTTCGTAAAAGAAAGAAAAACAAAACTAGAATGAGTTTGGTATCAGCAATTTACTTCAACTTTGTATTATAGTATTAAAGAATTTTTTAAAATATTTCTTTTTTGTTTACAAAACTTTTCTTTCGACATGCATCTAACATTTGATAACAGTTTGTAATCCATAACTGCAACAGAAGATATTTCAGTTTACATTGTGTACTAAAGCATGCAAGCTGGCAATCGTAGCAATTTAAGCTTAAATTATACTGAATTATTAAAAAAAACGATAAAGCAAGTTTTCTGCTAAAGAATTTATTCTAAAATAAGTCAACTTCATAACTCAACATGTTTCCTTTTAGAAAAATAAAGGCTTTAATTTGTCTATAAAAATTATTAAAAACAGGTGCGTATTCAGTTGTAGTGATAAACGAAAATTTAATTTTGATTTAAAAAATATGAAGGACACAAGATGGCAAAAATGTAATTTATATAAAAAGAAAATTTCACTACATCATTTCTAGTCAATAAAACCATTTAAAGAAAGTTTATTTTAAAAACCTTAATTTCTTTAAGTTTGACTGCAAAATATTTTTAAATTTTTGCAATCAATATAATAATTGAATTTTAAAATTGATTTTATGTGTAATGGAAATAATTGAAGAAAAGAATTTTCTGAAAATCTTGCCGTTTTTTTCTTATTTTTTCTAGTTAAGGTAAATATCATCAAAAGTTGAACTTATAGCACTGGCAGAACGAAATCATAATGATGATCTTAAAATGAATGGGATGCAATAATTCTTATTTCTTACTTCATAAGGTAAAAAATGCATAAATCTTGAAATATAATCAAGAGCTACTTAAATGCATAACTTTAACTATGGCTCTACTTAAAGTGTCTAGTTTGTTAAATAGAGATGAAAAATTCACTCTAAAAGAAAGTCAAATCTAAGAAGAGAAAAAAAAAAAAATAAAGAAGAAAGAAGACAAGCAAACATTACAATCAGCATACTAGTTATTGGCTTTAAATAAAAAATGAAATAAGAAACAACATAGCAATGAATTACTAAAACGTAACAAGATTATAGAACACACTATTTAGCTCTGTCTTGGCTTTGAAACATTAGAAGCTGCAGCCTCTTATTTACTACAGACTTTAGACTTTGGTCTAACAATATGTTTGAGAGTAGCAGCCAGTTTTATGTGAAGCAAAAAAAAAAAAAAAAACAAATGCCATAATAAACATAACGGATCATAAATCTATAGTAGTTGCAGTAAAGCTTTATTTTATACAAGTTCAAAAGTGTGCAATGAGCAACCCAACCCAACCCAACCAAGCCAGCTTAATTCAATCCATTCATTGCCAAGTTGCTGTTTTTATTTTATTTTTTTTTGTTAGTGTTTTATTTTTTATTCTATACTATAGAGGTGCCTCAAGAGAAGGGAAGCATTAAAATTTGCCAAGTATTTGTGTTCTTTGTTTTAAAAACTAAACCAAACAAAAGCTTTTTTTTTTTTTTTTTGGGAACATAACGGCAAAAGCACCTGGCCTATTGATGTAATAATGCAATACCAATAGCAGCAGCAAGTAGTTAAAAGAAAACAAAACCAAATATCACATCTTTTTGCTTTCGCATACAATCGACATAGAAACGCATTCTGAGATGTTGTGTTTTGTTGTTATAATTAGATTGTTATTGAAAATGCTGAATTTATTTAAACAATGAAATAAAATGCAAATGAGACAACTTTTTTTTTATTTTGCTTAACAGATACTCGTGCATAAAAAGATATAAAAATGTTTTATCATAAAGCAAAAAAAAAGTTTATAAAATATTTCAGTTTTCTAAAAGTTCAATATTTTAATGATAAAAGGCTCTTTAGCAAATTTTAGTCGAAAAAATGAAGAAATGTAAACGTAAAAAGAATTCTGGGTTGCATATTCGAAAGTCAATAGTCAAAGCAATCGAAGGTTGTTAAAATTTTATTTTAGCCCCTCTAGATTAGTAGGTAGCGTACTAGCCTATCAATCTGTGGGTCGCAGGTTCGATTTCTAACTAGACCCTGGGTGTTTTCTGCAGACAAGCCAAAGAAGCTTCGCGGACTTGTGTTGTTTCAAAAAAATATGTTCAAATAAAACTGTTGTTTTTTTAATTTTTAAAATAAAAACGTGTATTTTTGGGATTGTAAAAAGATATATTCCGATTAAATATATAATAAAATATCTGTAGCTGCAGCTCCTTCAATGGCTACAGAAGCAAATTTTTCGAAAAAACTTATCTTCCCTGATTTAACGCATTTCATTCTGAATGGCTTTGTAAATACACAAAATTGTTAATAATGGGTCTCAGAAAACCCTCATGCAATTAATGAGAAATAAGTGCCTCGACAACAAGCAACTGTCCTGTGCGGGTTTTGCTCAGGTCTTATTTTTTTGAAGATGAATGTGAAATTGCAGTGACTGTGACAGGAACATGGTAAAGTTGTTTTTGTGGCCTCAACTGGAAAGCATAAATGTGGAGCACATGTGGTTTCAGCAAGACAATTGATTTATTGAAATATGAATTGAAAAAGTGCACTCTCACTGAGACACGCTTTATAAATAAATAAAGAAGACTGTGCTCTTAAAAAGAATTTAATCATTTCAGTGCGTTCAAAAGTTACACACCAATCAATATTTAATCATGAGTGTCCACCAGTTTTACTTTCTTGAACAACGATAGAACTGCAGCGTGAGTATATAAAATCTACAATTAGCTCATGCAAATTCGAATCTCTTAATTTTTTTAAAGTCCTAAAATTAGAAACTAGATCGTAAGAGATTTTCAATTATCAAGGTCCATAATCAGAGGCAAATTAAAGTAGGTGAGGTGGTTCATAACCATAGTTACATTAAATTCGGTATATTTTAAAATAAAATGGGTTAAAGGCCCGTTATTACGATTTTCTATAGCTAAAGCTAGAATTTTGTGGGCAAAAACTTTGAAACCAAAGTAATAATTAAAGAATTAACTTATCGATATTTTTATTTTAATGTCCAACAAAAAGCTTGACATTTGACTTCTAATATCTTAACTTTAACTATCGGTAACTTGTAATAATGGCCTTAAAACTATTAATTTCTTGTTAAAAAAAAAGCCTGGGTCCCGGCATCTAACTTTAGTCAAAATTTTTCATTTATTTCATACAAAAAACTAAAATTTCAATGAGTTTCATTCGATATCGAATGGGATGACTTGGGCCCTGCTTTTTTTAAGCTTTCATTGTGGCCCGCTATCGTTTTAAATTATAACCTTCTTATTCCAAAAAATATTAACGAAAATTTTAAACTAAAAATTTTGAAAAAATTATATAAAAAATTTTGATAACCTTGACCTACTTTTTTTTGGATAATTGCAATTTATCTTTAAGGCTGGTATTCAAAATGGTTAATAAAGATGTAAAATACAAATTAAGAAAAATTTTTCAGACCAATTTCAAGTCTTCTTTAATTTTCTTTGAATACAAATTTAAAAATTTTTATCAAAAGTCTACTATTGTTGGTGTAAAAATAGTACTAAAAATATTTTTGAGAATCTAAGTGAGCAAACAAGTTATGCACTAACAAGCATCTTAAAGTAAAATTTAATTAAAAATTTTCCTTAAAAAATTATTTAAAAAAAATTTTTTTTTAAACTTTTTTTTTTTTAAACAAATTTGATCTTTTATTTTTTTATTATTTTTTTTACATTCAATTGTTTTAATAGTTTCGTCATCCGTTAATTACTTTTTAAAATTGGCCAGCCTTTTTTTATTGTCTTTGATGGTGCTGGTGTAAGTTGGAAACTTGTGGAATAATTCCAAATGAAGCATGCGGCTGTTCCAAATCATTTGCCCTCCCTGAAAAATGTGATAGCATAGGGCTTCCATATAAATGAGATGTTTTACAAGGAAGAGAAATTAAATGGGGCTGACAGCTGAACATGTAGTTTTTAGGACAAGGAGATCCTGGTGATGTGTTGTAACGGTTTGATGAGCTGCGCTCCGATAGTTGTGATTCTGAAAAAGTTATTTTTTCAGCACCTGATTCTTGCTTGGCTTTTGTTTGATCATCATTGGCTGTGGACAAGCCAGTAGGATTTGCAGCTGTATAGACAACAGCAATAGCAATTAAGGCAAAGCAGAGAAACAATTTCATTTTAGTTAAAATTTTACTTCAATTTTAAAAAAAAATACAAACAATTGTTTAACGTGACTAACTAAAGAGAGTGTAATGAAATTTATTTTTATCTGCAGTATTTATACAAAATCTTTTTTTAAGTTTTTATTTTTTTTATATTCTTTTTCATTCATAATCTTATACATTTTTGTTTCTGCTTAGTTTGTGTTTTGTTTCAAAAAAGTAGGCCTTTTCATTCATAATTTTATTAATTTTTAAATATGCTTAATTTGTGATTTTTTTTATAAAAAAAGTAAAAGAAAAATTCTTTTCATTCATAATTTTATAATGTTTGAAATATTTTTTTAAGACTTAATTTGGTTATCTTTATTTAGTAACAATCTTATTGGTAAATTTTTTGTGCTTTGCTTTCTTATACTTTTTTTTTCATTTAAAGTTTTGTAAACCATTGACTCAGCTAAAATAAATAAAATCTATTACTTGCATTTTTTATTATTATTTTAAATTATAATTATTTTTTAAGTCAAGGCAATCATTTTGCTATGTGTTAAGGTTTTAGTCAATTTTACAATAAAAATGTTCTTTTTATTAAAATGAAGAAACCTCACGTTTAATACATTCATTTACCAAGTATTTTTATAATGAGTTTCTTTAGTTTTATTTGGAACTGCTTAGTTAAAAAAATAAATTTTTCACTTGCAAAAGAATCATAATATTTGTTATTATAACATCCAGGCAGCTTTAAAAGTTAATTTTGAATTTAAAAAAAGTGTATAAAATAGTTTTGAAATCTTAAGTTTAGTGCTGCTGAATTGATTGATTTTATTTAACAGGCACTTGTGGCAGAAAACAACTAAATCTGTAAGAAATAAATTTGTTAAAAAAAAATAATCTTAATTCAGTAATAGAGTCAAAAATTTTATTCTCTTAATAATATATTTAGTTGTCTAGTCTAATTAAAAAAAGCAACTATCACAACTGAAGTTTTCACTTAACAATTTCAGTTCTCACAACCAAAGTTTTTTTCTCAGTGCTGTAACCTATAAAACACCCCTGTGCATAGATTTATTTGTAAAGGACTTCTCTCCAGCTTAAAAACAGCTATGACAACTGAAAAATATTTAAAAAAGGACATTTTTAAATAGTAAGTACTCGTATATCATGTACATTAAAATTTGTATCCAGCTTGGTTGCAGATAAGCTTTCTGGAGAGGCACTTGATTCAAAAAGTTTGTACTTTTTAATAATAAACTGAAAAATAGTTTTGCTTTATTTCCGTTTTTAAGCATGGAAATTTTCTCGTTGGGCTGCTTTTGTAACAACGTTGGGTTTTTATGTGTAAAAAAAATAAATGGTTTGTAATTTCAAGTTTAAGCTGTGAAAACAGAACTTTTTGGAACTGTTTTTATATATAAAAAAACCATTTCAAAACGCCAAGAGAATGTGAGTGTTCTATCCATCCTACCAAAGACGACAAGGTATGGAGAATTCCACACAGATTCTAGATTTTTCACAAGCCCACTAAGACCAACAGATGTGAAACTTTTAAGGTAAAGTAAAATTAAATTTTTATTTACAGAAACTAAAGAAAAAAGACTTCAAATTTAAGTACTTCACTTCCAGCTTTTCCTATCAAAAGTTTCAAATTATTTTATTTCAAAAGAGTAGAATTTTTGTTTATTTAAAATGAACTTAAATACTAAGATTTGACTAGCTGTGTTTGATAACAGCAATTAATAATAACCTTTAATACCCTAAAGTCAGTAGGTTTTTTTAATAAGTCGCACAATAGATCTGTCAGGTAATAGAGAATATTTTTATATTATACAAAAACAGCATTATAGTTCATTAATTAATGTAGTATTTAATCAATTAAATGATGTGTTTATTCATTTAATTAAATAATATCATTAATAAATTGAAATTATTTCTTTAATTCACATAATTTGTGAAATATTTCATTGACTAAAAGAAACAATTCTAATTATGCAATTTATTAAACATATTTCTTTTAGTGTATTATGGTTTTTAATGAATAAAAACTATTAGCGACAGCATAATTTATTAAGACTGTGATTGATATACTATTTTAAGATAGACCAGTTAAATTGTTTAATGTTTTATTTATTCTTTTTGTTCCCCAACTATCGTAAGTTGTTCAGTGAATTCATAAAAAAAATTTAAAAAATTAGAAAACAGCAAATACAATGGATTTTTGTTGTACCTTCTTCATCAGCTCTAAGTAAATATTCTCAATAAAAACTGTCAAATGTGAGTACAATTATGCATCAAGCAATTATTTCCTTATTTAACTATAAGAAAAATACGCAATAGTTTTTTTTTTGGAATTTGTATTGTTTACATTTTAAAAAGATAAAACAATTTTTCTTTTTATTACAGGCATCTGTTTTTTTTTTATTAAAAATGTAGAGCATTTGTGGTTTTCAGTTTTAAGTTCAATTATTTAACAAACTTTTAACCGTTTAGTATTAAATAATTAAAAAAAAAAAATAAAATATTTTAGAAAATTTTCTATGAGTTAAAAAGAAAAAGGCTTAATTTTTATATTCGTGCTCCAGTGTTCAGCTAAGAGTGTTAAAAGCCACTCACTATGCCCTGTGTAATGTAAACTTCCCTACTATTTGTAAAACAATTAAATCTTTTTTTATTTAAATAATTTCAATTTACTAATTTACTTTTAGAAAAAAGTATGTTATAGAGAACTGTTTAAAGTCGTATATAACACTATTTGTTTGTTATTTTACTACCTTTAATTTGACAAAACTATAATGAAGATAAGCATTGAAAGAGAGCTGAAGAAGAAAAGTTGTCAGCATAATTTTGTGCAAGAGAAAATTTTTATTTAATACTTAAAATTAAGATAAAAGTGTGACACTACAAGCAGGTTAAGAAACCGTTTTTAACATTAGCAGTTTAAATAGGTAGAAGTTCTTTCCTGTTGTTACCTCTTGCTAAATGCTGGGGACATGAAAGCATTTCAAATACAGGTACGAGTATTTCAATGGTTGTGTGCATATTCTTGTGTGGAAACGGTTGTATAAGGAAAATAACAAAGTAATTTTCTAAAGCAATTGTTACGGTATTTTCTTAGGACTGTAGGACGTTTAAAAATAAAGCTGCAATGGACGCATCAACTCTAACTAAAATCTGTACAATTTTTTCACAAGCTGCAAAAAAAAAAAAACATAATACTTATTATTAATAATAAAATAAGCTGTTATATAAATATTTTGTTGGTTGGCAGGCTGGCAGACATTTTATCTTTTAAAAGAAGAACTGGTTTTTTTTTTTCAAATGTTCGTTTATAATTTTTTGTAATCACAGAAGAGTGTAGAAAGAAACACTATTTTTTTCATTTTAAAATTAATCAATACATTTTCCATCTAGTATTTATATCGATTACTAAGCTTAGCCAGACCTGCTGTTCCACAGAAGAACATACAAAACCCAACAATTTATCTTAAATGAACAAGTACAAATAGTTATTTTTCTGACTGCTGGAGCTTGTGGCACTCACTTCAATTTTAAAATTAAGTGTAATAAGAGTAGCAAATACTAGAGTTTTGTAAATTACAAATAATTTACTTTACAACACCTCGTTTTTGCTCTTTTATTTTTCTTGATAAAATTTTTACTTATTTTCTTGAGTTTGCAATTTTTTTATCAGGCATCTTTTTACAAAAAAAAAAAAAAAAAAAAAAAAAGTGAGTGAATAAAATGAAGCAGTAGCTTTTAGTTTAAATGTATTTGTGTCAGGCAAACATTTAAATTTTGCATCATGTTGCCTGTACTGCAGCACACTAATCACAGAAAATGATTCCTTTTTCACAAAGAAAAAGTAAACTGAAGTCAACTTCGGCTTTAGTTTGTATGTATTTTGATAACTTAATATCATAAAGAATTTTTTGTTTTCTTTAAAAAGATCTCAATCTTAAGCGTAAAGAGTGCAAGAAAAACCATTTAATATACATGATGGCAATTTAATAACTAACAAGACAACTAAATTAGAAACAACCAGAATAAATAAAACTTAAAGTGAGAGAGACAAGGAACAAGATCAAATAAAAGATAACGATTTATCTTTTGTTTTTTTTTAATTCAAATTTTTAAAATATGTTCTAGTCATTTATTCGAGTTCATTTTTTTATAGAAATTGCAAAAAAAGAAAGGTAAATAAGCGTAGTTGTATGCTGTGACAAGGAAGTGTCCAATCATGCACGTTAATAACTTATTGCAAAAGACTAGGAGCTAGTCAAAACGGAATCATGCGATTCTACTTGTTGGCCGACGGTCTGCTACATAGTAGATAGAAATAAATTTGAAAATAACTAAACTATTTGAATTCACATTTGATTATTTTACTGCGTCAAGAACATTCAAAGTGAAATTGTTCAATTGAATCAAATTAATGAATAAGCTTGTTTAAATGGTTTAAAAATAAATATTTTCGTGTTTGTATGCAAGCAGAAAAATAGTTTTTTTTTCCTAAAACGCCATAAAATTTGTAATCAATAACAAAAAATTAGCTTCCAAATTATTTTATTAAATTATTCGATCTTATAAATTTATTATTATTTAATATTAATCAAGCTTAAGATCTTAAAAAATTGTTTTTATTTAAATTTTCCAATATTTCGACTTTCTTTATAGAAATAATATTTTCTGAGTTTTTATTGAAACTCCTGATAATTGTTAACTACACTTGCTTGATTCTAAAATTATTTATAATTAACAAAAACAATAAATAAAAGAAAAACCAAAATTTGAAAACTAATCAAAAACTCCACTTCATTATAATTTGACACCCTTTTAGTCTTTTAAATGCAGCAAATGATTTTGCCTAAAACTATTAATTCCCATGAAAATTTAACATTTTTTGGCACAAATTTGCAAATTCTACACAAATGAAATTTATTAATGATACAAAATCCCACAAACTTTAAATTAAAAAAAAATTTGCCAACCCAAAAAGCAACTGCACCAAGAAGTAGCTACCAAAATTTGCTCATCATTTAAAATGTTATTTCATTCATTTATTAAACAAAACATTTAATATTCATGTTGGTTTACAACATTTGTTAAGGTACAGAAAAAAAAAGAAACCCAAGCCTCGATGACTACTAAATACAAAAGTACTTACAGTGACTACTTTTAATGTGTTTAACTAAGACAACAACACTACTGCAATTTACTTGGCTTTATTGTTGCTTTTATTTGTGATTTGCTTTTTTTACGTTCAAGTTAAAGGTTAAAGTTCATAACTAAAAGATTGCTAGCACTTGGCAAAAGCTTGAAAAATTCAGCAAGCTTTAACAAAACGCTTCAATACACAAAGCCATTGTAATGTCAAGATGTTTAAATGCCACCAGGCAAAATTTTTGTACAGACGAAAATAAAAAAATTATTGTAAAAATAACAGCCACTATATTTTGTCTTTACCGTTTTTATAGCGGCAGTTGTTGCTGTTTATTTTTTTTGGTGGTTTAATTTTGCTCAATATCACTGCATACAGGTGCAGTTTGTATTGTCAATAGTTATTTAAGGCAAAAAAAAAAAATAAATAAACCAAAGTAAAAATTAAGATAAATATTGACATGTGGAATAAAAAAAATTTATACTTTTTTTTCTGATGTTAATGATATTAAAAGATCAAATTTATTGAACAGATTTAGTGACAATAATAAAATGAAGGGTTTTTGTTTCTATGAAGGCTGCACTTGTATAAAGAATTGATCAAGTCTGAAGTGAGCAAAACAATAAAATGAACAATTGCCTAAGAATGTTGGCAATTTAAATTAGTGAAATTAAAAAATACTCAGATTGTTTACAAAAAAAAGGCGTAAAGACAAGTAAATGATAAATCAAAAATAGCTTTTGCTTTTGAAAAAAAAGGGCCTGCGTATTAGTTTGATAACGAGTGTCATTGCCGTAGCCGAATTAGCAACAAGAAAGTACATAATCAATTGCCAACATTACCACCTATTACTAATAATTAAATCTAATATTTATTGAATATAATTAATCTTTGCTTTAAGTCTTTTTAAATCATTTTAATAAAATAATTAGATACTCATGAAGCATTAAACAGATAGAAAAAAGCAAATAGGCAGTTGAGACGTTTTATCGCAGAGCATATGCTAGAATAAGAGTGGAATCAGATTTCTATTCCGGTTGATAGATATCAATCCAAACACTGCAATTTGTGTAACAAATTCTCTGAAAATGTGTTTCATTATCTGCTAAAGTCAGACATTTTGTTGACTCATAAAGAGCTCAATATTGAGCTGAAATTGTCTTCAGCCGGAGCATGGACTGTACAAAAGATACCATCGATGTTCTGGGCTTTCTTAAATGACGATTATAAGTTAGTTTCTAAAAATAACATTAGCTAAACGATAATCGTTAATTAGCAACAGATTGTGAATATTAAAAAGAAAAGAAAAGTTTCAACAAATCAAAACGAGTTTACATCTGCATATATCTCTTACAGTTTTCCTTCATAATGTATGCCTTAATCGATTTTTGAAATGTCATGATTTGTAATTCCATTTTGCATTCTTTACCCACACTAATCAACTATCATCTGTAAATTAAAATGAAAAAAATGTATTACTAAAATAACTAAAAAAAAAAAATACATTAAAATAAAATTCTTTTAAATCTCTAAGAACTGATGCCAACAACATCGCTTTCATCAACAAGATTTACGTTTTATACAACCTGTTGAATATTTGATGGCTGTTAGAATTACGCATTCTTAAATTTTGTTGTTGTGTATTTTTGTTTTTTTTTGTCACTGATTTTTCTGTCGTGATTTTTATTCTTGTCTTTCAACTGTTTCATTTTGTATTCCGTGGAGATCGTTTGGAACGCGTGTTCTAAGTCATGCAGAAGCCTAATATTTTTTTTTTGTTTTTCATTAACACTTTGTTTGGTTTTTGTTAAAAATAAAAGATAAATTAAAAATATTGCTAACAAAACTTCTGTAAGTTTAACACAAAAGGCGTGATTTGAAAGTGGGTCAAGTTAAACTGTATTTGAATACTTTAAACTTGATGCATGAGTACAATAATAAGAGAAGTTACTCTACAATCGGAACTAAAATCAGTTATAGAAGAGATTTGAAGGATTGTTTTTATTGGAAATGAAATTTTAATTCTTTATATGAAATTTTTTTTCGTTTATAGAAAATTCAATAAATTTTAATAAATATATCTTTTAGTTAAAATAAAAAAAGTATTTCCCGCATACACACGATAGGATGTCAGTGTTTTTTTTAAAACTATTTTCAAACAAGATAATACCAATAGTGCTATCCAGTAACTTTTAATGATTCAAAATATTGTTCTTTTCTTATAAAAATTTTTTGTTTTTGTTATCGAATATGTGATTTAGTAATTATATATAAAATAAAAAGCAAAAATTAAAGAAATTTCAAAATTAAAAAGTAAATTTTGTTATAAATTAAAATTTTTTACTAAAATTATTTCTTTTTATAAATTTAATTTTTTTTTTGTCGACTGTGTATGTAAACAACTCAAATTATTTATGCTTTACGAAAGAAAAACAATATTTTATTCGGAATTAAAAAATCTCATAACTACTCTGTGGCTCATTTTAAGATTTTTAAAATTTTGTTTTTGCTTTATTTAGGGTGCGAAATTATGGGTAGGACTAAAAAAATTTAAAAGGTTTTATTTAGTAAAAAGAAAAAAATTTAATTCCACATTTTTTCAAATCCGTGTGGAATACAGAACATGCATTATAGTATAAAATTTTACTGAATATAAAAGTCGAAATTTTTGTTATTAATTGTTTTGTAATAACAAGATTTTAAATTAGATCTTAAATGTAGAATCTAAATGTAAGAAATGCTAACTGTAGCCTTGAAAATGCGAAAAAAGCCACGTCTACTGCACAATCCCAAACAATTTACTTTTGAAGTTTGAAAACTCTTGCTACTTGTAGCATAAGAGTTCAAAAAGCTAATAGAGTTTTTTCCACAGCTTTCCTTTATTTTTAATGTCTTCTTCCACTACTCGGAAATCATTCTAATTTGGTACCAACTTCCATAAGGTCTTAAGAATGATTGTTTTAATTTAACAAAAAAGTAAAAATAGCTGATAAGCACTGAAAGAATAATTTAATACTTTTCTGGCAATCACAACGTTTCATTAAACTAATGACATCCAGCGTTGCCAGGAGCTGGAAAAAAATAAGCTAAATTTGCCTTAAAGAAAGGCTAGAAAAAGCTCAATCTTCTATCTATTGCTTAAAATTTAAAATAATAATTACGATTTTTATAAAAAATCAAAAAGAGAATATGCAATTGTAAAAATTAAAGAAAACAAGGTAATTTTAGAGATGCTTTCGTTTTTGATCATAATTTACTGTTTTTTGAAAAAATTACCATTTTTTTTTTAAATAATAGAACTGGTTACCTTTGTGGCCATAACTTACTAGTTTTCAAGAAATTGACTTGCTTTCTATTGCGTTGAAAAGTTAAACGTATTGGCTTTACTTCGGATTTTTTTTTTTTTGCGGTTAGTGCGAAAAAAATTTTTCGCCAAAAATTACAAAAATTATAAAAATATTTTTTATAAAAATCATAATTATTATTTTGAATTTTAACGATAGTTTTTTAACTTTTTCCTAGCATTTTTTTCTAGCCAAATTTAACTTATTTTTTTTTCTAGCTCTTGGCAACGCTGAAGATGTCTGAAGCAGCAGTAAGGTGACCAAAGCGCATCAGAAAAAGTTTTGCCCTTTGTTGCATAGTGTTATTTATTAATCTTTTTAGACATTTTATGAAAGCGAGATGTAATAGTATTCTAAAAAAAAATATCTATTTTAACTTCATTTTAATTCTAAGTTTCTTACTATTTAGTTTATCTAATTTAAAATAAATAAATAAAAATAAAAAAATTCATTTGCTTACATGATGACTTAATGCAATTTAATTGCAATTTTAATACATACCAAGACAAGCATATATTATTAGCTAATTTACATCAGTTTCTGGGCCAAGTCAGCAAGTGCCACAACATTAATAACTTTATTATTGTTATTACTGTCTGCTTGCACAACTAATTTACATATTTTACTTACATCACGTACATACAAACATTTATTGGTATTTATGTTTGAAAAAAATATAAGATAAATATTGAAAATAAAAAAATTAAAATTGTATTTCTACAAACATTCACCGTAGAAGAACCTACGGCAGAATTTTTTTTGTTAGCAATTTTTGTTAATTTTTTCATTTGATTTTTTTATAAACTACAATTTCCATAAAGCTAAAAATTAATTTTGGGTGTGTTTTAAGGCACATATAAATATTTGTGCAAAAACAAGCAAAACAGGTGTTATAATAGAATATCAGGAAAATTAATATAAAAAACAAAACCAAAAAAAAATTACCTATTGCCTACTTAAAAGCTTAATAATAATTTAATTTTAAAAATCTACTTAAAAACAAAATGTTTTTTATGAAGTACAGCTGCTAGTCAAAAGTTGTAAAGTGTGTTAGTGATTAATTATAATTTATGTTTTACTACTTACTGGTTACTACTTCATATCACATTAATTTGTTTAGATGATAAATTAGCTAGAATTCAATTTCATTTGTTGGGCGAGTTTTAAGAGGCAAAAAAATGTGATTAAAATAATACACATCCTGTTGCTTGATTGAGTCATGGTTTTTTATGGTAATAATTTTCAACACACGATTATTAGCATTCAAAGAAATATAATTCAGACTTGAAAACAGATTGCAGAATTTAGTTAGACAAAAAATAATACAAAATAAGAGGATTCATCACTATCATGCTACTCAATTCTAGTTCTAAAGTCTAGCCACAAATCAACAATCTGCTCGACAAAATTCTAAGTTTCAACCTTTGAATTCCCGATAAATATTTTTTATATAAATACCCCCAAGCAATTAAAATGTACAAACTTACACTCCATTTAGGTAGGTGTTCGGGAAACAAAGCAGAAAAAATTAAAAAAATGAAAAAAATTCAGGAAAATAAATAATATTTTTCAATAAAAGATCAAAAATTAGTCACTGAGTCAAAAACATTTTTGCTTTGGCAAAAATTGTAATTGAAAATTTCAAATTCCATCCTGGTGGGTTAGGGGAATGCGAATGTTAAGCTACATCATATCCAGGTTATAGTTAAACCTTGAATAAGTTAAATATATGAAAAGAGTTTAAGTCTTAAACACCCCACCAAAACCAAATATTTTCCTTACAATAGTCACTGGTATGGACAGTTTTTATGAAGCTATATTAAAACACCTTCTATTAGTAGCTTATACGAATTAGAAATATTTAAAGTTATTACTTTGTAAGGATGCCCCCTTTGTCTAGTGGATAGAATTACATCTTAACAATCTGTGGGTATCAGGTTCGATTGTTGCTTAAACTCTGCGTGTTTGGCT
Source organism: Thelaira solivaga (assembly GCA_947397855.1). Classification (NCBI taxonomy): domain Eukaryota; kingdom Metazoa; phylum Arthropoda; class Insecta; order Diptera; family Tachinidae; genus Thelaira; species Thelaira solivaga. The sequence continues at coordinate 13,677,169 of OX377610.1, forward strand.
GTACAAACGATCCTCTGGGTTGCGATATATATAATCTTAATTTTTTCTTGTTATAAATTTAATTTTTGTAGGGGTTTTAAGACTTAAATTGAGCGTTATATGAAGAACAGTTTATTCAGTATTTAACTGAATTAAGTTTTATTTCAAGCTCTAGCCAAAAATTGGTTTGTATTTGGCAGAAAATACTCTAACTTTGATTATTGCTAATTTGTAAGAATGGCTCTTAAGTTTACTTCTTTTTAAATATATTCTAAAGAAACAAAATTTTACAATTAAATAAACCATTTAATAAGTCATTGTAAAGGACTAGTTTGGCCTGTTTTTGTTACTTTAAAACATCTGACATGACGATAAAATTACTGAAGGAAGTCTTTGAATTCTTAATGAATACTAACTTAAGCGTTGCCATTTAAGCCTTTTTAAGGCTAGATTTTTTTCTCGCATTTAGCCTAAAAATTTATGATTTAGCGTCTACCTTTTTTCCTAGCTTTTTTATTTTTCAAAAAAGCCTTAAATAGCCTTTTTTGGAAAAAGTGAAAGCAAATCATATATAAACAAACTGAGACTGAAACCAAATTAGCTAAAGTAATATTTTCGATAAAACTTTGATAGGTAATTTGATAAAGTGATTGAACAAAGGTAAATTCATAAGTAAAGAAAAGTATTTGGCTTCTAACTTGTAAAATAAAAATGCACTTTATTCCTAATTGATTAATTAATTTGATCTCTTTGATATTTAGTTATCTAGAGTACAATAAAATAAGCGAAATATCAGAATAGAAATAAAAATTATAATTAAGATACCTAATGTAATAAAGAATTAAGAAATTTTTGAATTTTAAGCTGTAGCTTTTTAACTTTGGTCTATCTTATTTTTTTTCGGTGTGATTTAGCCTTTTCTAGGGTTTTTTTATGGAAATATAACTTATTTTTTTCTAGCTCTTGGCAACATGATAGCAGTATCACAATATGTGATGCGCAAAATAGAAAGGGACCTAAGGGTAAAAACCGATTTTGTTCAGGAGAGCCATTTTAAAGCTTTAAATACGTGTATCTTTGGTGTACTTCACTTTCATAAAACGCACATATCTCTGGAAGGGAACACTTTTGGGGCATGGGATCGGTCTCATTCAGTGCTCAGATGTTATCCACATCAAAAAAAAAAAAGTGAAAATTGATTTTTTTTTTACCCTTAGGTCCCTTTCTCTATGCGCTGTCACATATGTCTAGTCTGGCTACAGTGCTTCCGCTCCTACTTCTAATTCTGGTTTATTTTAATTCTATCATTTAAAGGTTTTGTTTTCCTACAATTATTAAAATCCTTGTCACATATGGTTCACTAGGCAAGTGATTCCCTTGATTAAATCTTTAGTCACCTTTAAAGTTCATTAAGCTTACACAAACTGAAGTCTGTGTGAATAGTATGTGTTGGCAAATAATTTTCTAAATAATGCCAAGCAACTCGCTGCTAAATTTTGTCAAGTTCCATAGAACTTGTTGCAAAATGAATTGTTAAAATAAGAATCGTGTTTGTTAAATAACAAGTGACAAGGTTTAACATTAGCAGTTAGAACAAATAAATGCAAAAACAAAAATAGCAAAAAAATAAAATAAATATTTAAAAAAAAATATAAAAAAAAACTTTCTATAGAAACAGCAAGACTCTCCTCCCAAAATTAAACACTAAAACAAAATATAAAAATAAAATAAGAAAAAAGAATTCATAAAAATATGATGGTGTGATTTTGGTGACACACTCCTCTGCTTTGTGAATTTCTATTTTTTGCTTATTTTATTTAAAACTGCTTCTTAATATTTTGAACCATAAAGGATGGTACATACAAACCTAATGACCTGAATTTTTAATATTTTTCTATTGAACCCTATTGACAATTTATGAAAGAAAGTAGCAAAAGTTTTTTTTTAAAAAGAAGATTCCAAAATATTTTAATTTTTTTTTTGGTTCAACAAAGAAATCCACAAATAGTTTTATGCATATTAAAGTTAAACATGTCATGCTTTGCATAAATTTAACACCAAAATGTTGTTTATTTTTGCCAATAGTATGAAATAACAAAAATAGTAAGACATGAAGATGTTGTTAAACAATTTTGGTTATGTTGTTAAACAAAAAATTAAAATCAACGTATTTAAACAATGCTGACCTACTCTTTTTTAACTTAATACAACAAAAGATACGAGGGTTATCATAGAATGATAAATATAATAAATAAATAAAATAATTTTTTAATAACGCAAATTTTCAAATTAAAGTCAACTTTTTGAAAAACAAAACTGAAAACATTAATTAAAAAAAAAAAAGAAGTACAGATTTAAAATCAGCAATTCAAAATACTTTTTGAACAGTTTTCAGTTGCTTTGGTCCAAAGCTGAGTATACTTGTGTAATTAATTGATTAAGTGAGCTGTTATATATCCAATTTTTTATTTTTTTTAAATGAGTCAGGGCTAAGTCTAGAAAATTACAGTCATATGTCCATTAAATATTATATGGACTTAAAATAAGCTTTAAAAAATTTTTCTGTTTAAAATGTGATTAAAAACCAATTTAAAAAAATTTTTTTTAGTTTCCTACATTTATAGTGTTTGACACATTAAATGGCATTTCTTCCTTGAGAAGAATTTATATTTTTTTAGCTGAAAATTAATCATAATTTTGTTGATCCATCACCCTCGCATTTTAACTTCATTTTAAAATCTCTTGTTTTAAATTTAATTATCTACGTGTGTGTTTAATGCTAAACAAAACGTACATCAGCCTTTTATTTAATATTCATTTAATTTTTAAATTTTATAAATTTGGTGTGTTGAATACATTAAAGTTGCTTGAGTGAAATTATCCTAGTACTTATTGTAACACGTACGCAATAGCATCTTTTACCTCTCGGAGCAAGCATAAGCACAAACAACAATGAGAGTAACAACATCTAGCACATCATCATCATTATCATCATCGTTATCATTATTTGCCACATCTTTACAGCCAACACTGGCAACAAGCACCAAGCACCAAGCACCTCAATCATTTTGCTGATGTTAAATATGGCTATTTTCCTACTTCTTATCGCAAAATTTTGTATAAATTTTTAATATGTATGTAACAGTGTGTGTATTTCTCTAGGTAGGAGTATCTATGAAAATAATATATATATAAAAAAAAAAGAAAACACCAAAGTTTTTCATTTAAATTTACTATAGTTAAGGTTAAATGTATAAGCAGCTACGTTATATTGCTAACTGTGAATAAAATGGTGTTTAAAAAATATGAATCTTCATAAATTTAGCACAAAATTTTCACACCTTCCTTTTAAGACATGATCACGCCTGCTTGTGCAACAAACACGTCAGCTTTTGTGCATTAACCCACAACTCGGTAAGATGGACAGAAAATAAATTTTTGTTTGCAAAACAAGTAACATGAATGTCTCTTGACGAAAATCTTGTATAATGTTTTGCTTTTTATATAAAATTTTAATTTCCCAATAGATCTCGTGAATGTCGTCTTATAATTTTTAACTAACCACGCCTACTATTCCAAGTTTTAAGAAACTTTAATAAAGTTGTAGTATTTCTTTTCTAAAATACTAAAGGTGAGTCAAGTGAAACCAAATTTACGCTTTTGTTTTTATATCAATGTATTTTATTAATGTAAATTAGTTCATGTGTATAGCTACTAGACTTGTGCTCCGCAGTTCATTTTAGTGAGCGCTCTTCTTAGTTCAAAAATTAAAAAGGAATAGTTCGTTCATTTAGTTCATTTGATTTTTTGTATCTTTATCACTTATACTTTTCATTGTTAATGAACGTTCTTTATTATGTAAAATGATATCGAATAGGGGTTGAAAGAAATTTTTTACGAAAATAGAAAGCAACTATGTCTGGCAATATCTAAAGCGCGGTCAACTATACGTTGAGGAGTTTGAAGTCATTGTTGTTGAGTACTAGTGACATAATAAAGCTATGTTAATGGGTGCGTTCATTAGACGTAACTATTGTGTGCTCGTGCGTAGTTGAGCAACTCCGCTCATTTGCTACAATTTCTTCCATAAAAAAAATATTTTAGCTCTCTAAAGCCAATATGTTGTGCGTTGTGCCAACTCGGTCAAGAAAAAATGAGCTGTTTATTTAGTTGCATATTCATAAAACCGTTTCTAAGACGTAATTGTTGTGCTTAATAGTTGCCAACCGTTGTGTAGCAGTTTAGCTCAACAGTTAGGCCTTATGCATGCACCCAATATAAGTTTTAAGCTTTTGACAAATGTTGGTATTAATTTACTAAAAAGGTTTATAGGTTGTTTGGTTGGTTTACCTGGTGGGCTGCCAAAAATAAAGAAAAGACTTAGACTAACCATTGAGAGAGCTGAGGAGTTATTATTTGAGCCAGCGTGTGTTAAAGGACAGTCTTAACTTTTCGGCGTGAATGCTGATCTAGTGACCAGTAATCACAGGCGTCAGTCTGGAAATATTCTTGCTATTCCTGCTGAGCTATCAAAGGAAGACCATATCCGACATTCAAGCTTTTATGTCTTATGACAATTTTGTTCATTAAACCAATGAAAAACTTAACTATTTTTCAATTAATGATAACACTTCATTATACTAATGAAATATTCATTGATTAAATGATAAATTCATTGAATTAAACAAATTTTAAGAAACAATTATGAATAATACTTTGAGTGTGCCTTCTACCTTCCGTTGCCGGCTATAACGGTTTCCAGGAAGATAATAATTCCTAAAAACTCCTGGAAAGTTTTCAAGTTTTTAGATCCTGAGTTTTTTTTTAATCTTACTTTTAATTGGATCTCTTAAGGTTTAAAATTAAATTCTTTGGCATTTAAAACAAAATTATAAAAATATTTAAGAAAAACCTAAACTAACTGTGCAATGTTGCAAATAAGAAAATAAACAAAAAACTACTTAAGTTTCCTTAAATTCTGTATCTGCTGTTTTTGGAATTTTTTCTTACTTTCGTAATATTATTTTATTTAACTGCAAAAAGTGGCAGCTTTTAAATAAAAACTTTCCCATTGATGATTTCGTACTGATTACAGTTAATAGTGTGGAAGTAATTTCATGGCTTTAGTAGTTGCTGTTTTTTTTTTCCCTCTACCAGCACACACAAAAAAAAAAAATCCATTCAACATTTTAGTGTGACCACAAAGAGATTTTAAAAAGATGTTTTTATTATTTGTTGCTGAATTTTGTGTTTTTTTTTTTTGCTTTTCAAGAAAAATAGAGGCATGACAGGTTTTTCTTTTTTTTTTTTTTTGGTTGGTGATTAATATAGAAATTTCCTCAAAACTCTTTTCTTTTTTGTTAATTATGTAAACTGAGAAGAATGAATATTGCAAAACCTGCGTGTCTTAGTTCAGGCCGTTAAGAAAAGCCATTTGTTGGCAAAAGTAAAAAGTAGTTTTTGAATAAAAATAAGGAAAAAACCCGCATAAAGTGTAAATGGGTTATGCTTACATAATTTTATATTTTTTTCTACAATTTTGTCACATCATTTGAAGTTATCAAATCTTTTTAGAGTTTAATTTTTTTTTATCTTGATTTTCGATTTACTAGAGAAAATTTCTTATAATCAAAGTTGTTTTAATCAAGAATAAATAAAGAAAATTGGCTAGACAAATGAGCTGTTTTTTTTTTTTTTTGAAAAAGTGGTATAAGTCCACTTTAAAAAAAATGAGTTAGCGGTAATTTCAGTAAGATATAAACACCATCTGACTACAATTATCGCTAGATAATTTTTTACTTAAAGTGGACATATACCACTTTTTAAAATAATATTTCATTTAACTTCATGATTTTTCTGGTTCTTGAAAATTAGTATAAACTATTACTTACCCTGTTCTTTTTCAAATTGGCTATAAAAATTTTTAGTAGCAAACAGGGTAACTTACCTAAAAAGAAATTAAAAAAAAAAAATAATTTTAAAATAAATTTCCGGTCAATCATAAAAATCTTGCAATAAAATTAAACATAACAATAAGTTGGCATAAACAAACTTGATTTTAAAATTAAATGCTTTCAAATTTATTTTTTTTTCATCAACTTAACATAATTTCAATATAAAATAGCATTTTAATGTTTATACTGAAATGTCAACTCAACCATTAAATTTATATTAAATGTTACTCTTAAACAAAAAAAAAAAAAGAAAAAAATGAAATACACAAAAAGCTTAAGAACCCATAAATATTTAAACAGAGACAAACCCAAAATTCTTGCAACAGAAGATCACAACTTACAAAAATAAAAAAATCTCCCTAGTGAAGTCAAACAGGTAAAATTTGTTTTGATTTTTGTTCCTAAAGCTGCCAAGCAGCTGTATGAAAAAGGGAAATCTGAAAAAAAGAATAAAAAAAGCAACTACTGCTTAAATTGGGCTGAAGCTTAAAAATGGCACAAGTGTATTGCTTTTTAAGATTTTAAATATCGCTGATGCTGTGTTTCTCTTTTTTCCCTTTAATTTTTTTCTTACCTGCGGCGGTCACTATTATATTGACTTTTTTTATTTTAATTTTAATTTTTTTTTTTTTAGACAACAGCCATGGGTGTTTTTTTTTTCAAAGCGGCACGGTAACTTCATTAAACGTAAAACATTTAAATACTAAATCTCTCAAGTGCTGGAATTATCTGCGACTTCTACTCTTCTAAAGTTGTGTTCATTAAAAAAACACGTTGTTTTACTTGTCTGTTTTTAGCATTTTCATTTGATTTTTTTTTTTTTTTCGTTTGATTAGACAAGACTTTAGTTTCTGGTGTCTTCAAGTTAAAGCTAATAAAATTGTTTAGAGAAACATGTAAAAATAATTTTGCCAAATTACTTTTTAAACATTTTTAAAGCTGCTTAAAGAAAAAAAATATATATAATTGAAAAAATTAGCGAAAGTTTAAGTGAAATCACTTATTTAATTTTAAGTGTGTGGGTTTTGTCTGCTGAAATGTAGGGTGAAAAGTGAAATTTTGCATAAGCAAAAAAATTAGATGAAAGATAGAAGTTTTAAATATCTCAGAGCAAAGTAGAAATAAAAAGTATTTACTTATATTCTATTTCTTTACTTTAGAAAAGGGTTTGTTGTAAGAACTCTTAAAAATATATTTGATTAATTAAAAAATCCAACAAGTTATATATCTAAGATGTGTCTTAAAGAAGTAAATCACACGATATTACGAGCATAAGCTTTGTCATATTTGACATTGTTTTCGTCTAAGAGGCTCTGACCAGCCAATACTTCAACAATTTGTAAAAATTGCGAATGTTTTGCTTATTTGTTAAAAAAAATTTCTTTACTGAACAAAGAAAACTTGAAAGCAGGCATTTTCGATGAACCCCAAATTATAAAGCTGATACAAAACCAAAATTTTGTGAAATCTATTAACCAACTTGAATAGCATACCTGACAATCTTTCTTTTAAATTTTTTTGACATTAATCATTAATCAGGATACTATTTACAATAACTTAAGGATATGTTGTCTAGTTTAAAACATCTAGCCTGCAATATGAGCAAAAAATTAAACTGTTTAAATGCTAATTTGGATCGACTTGCTGAAAATCTTGCAGATTACAGTTACGAGCAAAGTTAATGATTTCATCAAAATATTCGTACTTTAGAGGAACTTTTCTAAACGAAGAGGGATATATATATGATTGATGTTATTGCTAAAATCTTTGTCGTCAAACTCAATAAAATCTTAAAAAAACATTTTTTCTTCATCCACACTAATTGTATAAATTTAAACAAGCAAATTCATAAAAAAATATTTTTATTTAATAAGGGCTTATTAAGCACATTTTCTATGGGAAACTTGTTTAATAAACGCTTATTAAATAGAAACATTTTTTATGAATTTGGCTGAAAGTGTATAAAGTAATCATAATTTCAAACCTGTCTGTACATTTAAAACTAGATCTATTAGAAAAAATACAAGTGTTATTTTTGTAATCGAAAACGAATACAATTAATTAAAATTTGCCAATAAAAATTTTTTGTGGAATTTTATTTTATGATATAAAATATAAAATAAAGTTCTAAATTTTTAAGCCACATGATTAAAAAAAGGTTATTATATTTCTAATTTTTTATTTATGTGATTAAATTTCTTGAATTAAGTTTTAAGGCTTAAGATCCTTCCAATAAAAAAAAAATAAAAAAAATAAATAATTCAGTGAACTGTGTTTAACAATTTGTTAGTGGTGTCAGTGCTCTGTTATTTGCATAAAATATTTACATTTTAAATGTCACTGCAAGATTCTTAAAGCATCTTTATTAAGCTAAATAAATGTTTACAACATCTGAGATGATTAATTTATGACATCAATGTCCCAAAAACTAAGATGTATGTTGTCGTATTTCATATTTTTTTTATTCTTATTCTGGTTTCTTTATGAATTCCTTAGAATATTTTAGTTGCATTTTTGCATAATTTACCACAGAGTTATAAATTATGGGTTATCAAAGGAAAACCACAAAGAAAAAAATGAATTATTAACAAATTTTAAAAAGAACCTCATCGATCAAATAAGCACTTATTGTCTTACCAAACTTAAAGGCAAAAAGTTACATATTTTTGCTCACATTTTTTTTCTTTACAAAAAACTTTTTTTAACTTAAAACAAAAACCAGTTCTAATCTAAAGTTTTCAAACCATTTTTTTTTTGTTTGTTTTTTGTTTTGGTATGCAATTTAATAATATTTTTTTCAATAAACATGATACACATAATTTCGTAAATTACATGAAATTTATTTTTATGCACGTAAAATTATATTAAAGTAGCCAAAAGCTGTGTTGCAAATTTTTTTTTTTTTTGTATTTTCTTACCACACATTTTTCTTAAAAAGCAAACTTTTGAAGAGAAACAAAAAATTATATACATAAAAAAAAACAAAATATAAAAGTTTAAAGTAAAGTAAAAAAGTGTATGTACAAGAGTGTGTAAATAGAAATACTGGTAACACTTTAACAAATCGTTATCACATCTGAAGAGAAAAAACATGTAAATACATTTGTTAGATATTTTAAATTTTTATCTTAAGCCAATAAATTATATTGCATAAAACACACACATGCATAAGAGTGTCTGTATTTACTTTATAGATTGAACACAGAAAAAAATAAATACTTTTTTTAAGTAATTAAAAATTTTGCAATTAAATTAAAATAAATATGAGTATTAAACGGTGTTTTAAGTTAAGTGTCTTTATGACAATTGTAGGTAATTTTTAACAGTTTAGATTTTTACGATTTTATGTAAGTAAAACCTGACATACGTGTGTCCTACTTTACTACAAAAATTAAAAAGATTACAAGTCATATGATTGCTGCACATTGTTGATTTTTTGTTTATCAATCTTAAAGAAATATTTATTGGGTAGTTTCGGATTTTCTTTTTAACCCATATTGCAACAGTCTAAATATGTTAATGCAATTTTCACATCTAATTAGAAATCAGTTAAAATTAATTTTAGAAAAAATTCTATTGAATTTTTTTCTATCCATGATTTTCTGAAAAATTGCTGGTCGAGAACTTGATAATTAGAGAAATCGAGTTTCTGTATGATATAATATGAAATAAAATAAAAGTAAAGCTAAAGTTGCAGATAAATAAAAAAATCGTGGATTTTAATTTTATTTTTTCTGAATAAAAAAAAATTTTATAAATATTTGTAGTAGCTCCTGAATCAATTACCCATTATTAAAAGAACATACGAGTTTTTAAAAAAGTTTTGTCAAGAAACAAAAAAGGCAAAGAGTTATTATTAGTTAGTTAGTTATTACCCCACAGAATTCGAAAAAAAACGAAACGTTTCATAAACGTTTGTTGAAAAGTCACTAATCTTTCAAAATTTTTAAATCGTTTTATACAATACAAAATGATTAACAGTAAAAAATAACAAATAGAAGAATTGACTTTCCTTACACTCTTTTTTTTGTTATGTACAAATCCAATCGTACATTTGCGTACAAAACAAAAGTACAAACGTATTTTTTTAATGAATGAATCATTCTATTGTTTGTTTACCAGAAAGAGCATACCATAATGTCTCGTGCTAATAATTATTTACTCGTAGTTATTTTTAAAATAATAAACATGTGTTTAGTGTTGTGTGTTCAGACAAGAAACCAGACAGTCGAGTTTATGCACATATGTGTCTCGAATTGTTTTTATTTTCATTTATATGTTTTCTGCCTGTCTACGTTTCAGGGAATGATACTGTTTTTTACTATTTACCAATACAAATGCAAAATATATCAGAGAAAATATTTGCAGTACTTTTTATTTGTATTTGCTTTTTACTCTGAAAAACTACAAAACGAAACGAATGCAAAAGTTTCGTTTTATTTCTTTGCAAAGTCTGATACTAAACTTTCTATCTGGGGATCGCAGTTGCAATTCCTACCTAGACCTTGGAAACGCATGGTTAAAATAAGCAGTATTCGTTCAAAAATGTATTCTTAGCATTAATTTATAATTATTTTGCAAAATATATATTTCAAGCTTAAGAAGACATCGAAAGCAAATACAAAATATTGGAAAGTAACCATTTTTTATTAAAATCATAAGCTTGAAAAATATTTGTTTTCATTAATTTTTAATATTAAATAAAACCATAATAAAATAGTAGTTTGTTGCAATTATGTAACTTTTAAAATAAATATTTTATTTTCTTTTGTGTTTAAACCATTTACTTAATTTATATAAAGAGATAAATATTAATTTAAATTTAAATACATTAAAATGATTAAAAGAGAAACAACAGCTCACAAACAAAACTAACTTGATGTATTTTTACTTGAATACTATGTTTTGTAGCAAAAAATTTTTAATTTAAAAACTGCTGGAAATGAAAAAAAAAACTTTAAGAAATTTTTATTCGATTAAAAAAAATATTTAGTTTCTTACTTTTCTTTAGCTTTCATTTTATTAAAAACAATAAAGAGAATTGAGGTCACTGTATTTTGTTTGCCACTTTTCGATGCAAAAAAATAAGTCAAATTCAATTTTATTTGATACTTTTATTTGCAAAAAAGAGCTTAAATTTAATTTTATTTTCAGTTATGGACGTAATTGCCAAAACAATTACAAACAAGTGAAACTTAAAAAACAAAAAATATAAAAATAAAAGCAGATTGTTGTTTTTGTTTTCCAAATAGAATTTGAAGTGACCTTAATCCATAATGCTTGATTTAACAATAGAGCTAACAAATTTGGACAAAATATCATTAAATTAAATTTAAATTAAATGGCGCCCACATGTGCAAGAAGCTAAAAACCTAAATGTGAAATTTATCTAATAAAAAACCTTTAAATAATTTTTTTTTTGGATTGCGTAACCTTCAAGCATAAAGGGTGCTTTTTTTTTTAGACTTTTTTTGTAAAATATTTTTATTTGCATCTTACTTAGATTAAAACTAAAAAATAATAAAAATACTTTAACTTACAGCGGCAGTTGGAATAAAGTATAAAATAGTCCGATTCTACTGGAAGTTCTAAAGCAAATTGTAAGGTTGTACTTTATTTCACTTAATGAAATTTCGTTGTAAAACAATAAAACCGGGATACCTTTCTGTTACTAAGAATTGATACGCTTCTAAATTACTTTTTTTGTTTTTGCTTTGCAGTGAACTGAATTTTTATTTTTAATTTAAGATAGATTGATTGAATTCAATTAATTAAGAAAATAGAATAAAATATAATTTTAATGTTATTTTGCTATTTTCATAGAAAATTAAAAATGTTATATGGGTCATATCATGGAAGTTACTTCGATCTTCAGTGGCTTACTCCGGGCTAAATATTTCAATACTTGTATTGTTAAAAAAAAAATAAATAAATATTCAAACAAAACTTATTAACTATAATAAAGTAGACACTGAACTACGTAAATGTACAAAATTCCCCACCAAAAATTTTACAATTGAATTGAAATATTTTATTTTAACTCAAAGAAGATTAATAAATTTTTCATATAAAAAAGATTATATTTTTAAACTTTCTGATTCCAAATAATATATTATTTAATGTGTTAATTTTTTAGGAAAAAATATTCCAGCGACAACGGGCAAACAAGTGAGTGACTTTGGCATTTGTATTCCTAAAAAGACAAAAAATATTTTTTAGTGAGAGGCAAATTCTTATATAAAAATACTTACGTTATTGTTCGATTTTATTTTCATAAGAATTGTGTAAAAAAATTTTATCCTCTGAAGTAGAAGCTAACGGTATATTTTTTTTCATAGGGAGCGGGGCTTATAAGTATCACGAATAAAATAACCTTAAAATTATGTTATAATTAAATCTAAATAATATTCACAAAATGTTGTCAAAAAATTATATTTTTTCAAGAAAATTTCACAAAATTTATTTTTAGAAAATTCCTTAAAAATTTAAAGAAAACATAATTTTACATTTTGCTTTCAATCTCGATATCTGTATATGTTACAAATAAAAAAGTAGATATACAGTTTGAATTAGTGTGTCGAGTATACCAGAAATCAATTTTAGTTTTGGCGGCACCAAAATCCTTCTAAGTCTTTGTTATCAAAGACCGTCCAACTTCAAGTTTTGAAAATTTTGTGTGATTATAACGCTGAATTGGAATAAAATCTAATTTTATTTCTTGAATTTCTGTTTTCGGCCTATGAAATAAACAATAAAATTTATATAATAAAAAAGTACTTCTTTTTATATATTAAAAAAAAATAAAATATAAAAACATAATAATAATAAAAGAGGCAACCAATTAAGTTGTTAGCCTTAAAAAATTACCCCTTGTATTACTGACCTGAGAAATAAATTTTTTTCTTTCAAACAAAATTAGTTTAATTTCAAGTTTCAGATCGTGAATATCTTACTACTCAACTTTTGAAAGCACAACAAATAAAAACAAACAACAAACCAAATAACAAATATGTTTCACATGTAGTTTTTTTAATACAACTAATTTTGTCAGCACTGACTGCATTGCCTCCAATCAACAGATGCCTACACCTCCACTTTATTAGTTTTATTGATTATTATCAAAATTTATTAATAAAACAGAAATATCAGAAAATAGTTTAAAATTAAATATGTGAATGTTGTGAATTTATTTTATTTGTTTTTAAAATTTATAAGGTTTTACTAATTTGAAGTAATTCTTTTCATTTTTATGTACACAAACGATTTAATTTTATTAACCAAAAAAAAAAAAAGTTTCACAATTAGTAGACATCTGTAAATTAAAGCCAAATCTAAATTTAATATCTAAATTTGCATCTCATCTTCAAAAAAAACTTATGTTGTTTACCTTCATGGGAGGTTTTCCATGCATATGGCACAAATGCCATGTATTTTCTAGTAAATAGTAACTTGATTTTTTCTGAGTTAAAAATCTGTATATATCAGCTATGATACCTTTATTAAGTCATTCTATTGTATTGAACACTATCTAGGAGTCATTTTAGATAATATTCTATTTTTTAATAAACGTTTACTGCACACAATCGATCAAATCTTAAGAGTGGCTTTTGATTGTCATAGTAAAAGCAGAGGTTTACAATAAAAAATTATTTAGTGGTTGTACAGAACTAAAATGATACCAATGGTCCGCTTTGTTTTCTGAATAGGTTGCATAAAACTCTCCAATAAGAAATCGGAAAGGTTTCCGCTGATGTGGTCATTTTCTTGAACCCTCGCCTGCTTTCTGGGTCTGTTGGGCAAAAAACTCAAACAATCCATAACAATATGCAACGAATACTCTGTGTATCACTTAACCAAAGCAATGAGAACATGCCCTCTATAACGTTCAGGAATATTCTCGGGAGTTAGTCCCTTTTAGCTTTAAAAAAAGCATGAACAAATTTAGTTTAATTGTATTTTCGGAACTGTCCTTGTCTCGCCGTCTCCAGCAGGATGAATAGAACATCAGACTTCTTCAAGCGATTTGAAGTGAACAGCAGTTATTGAGGAAACGGTATTGTAACACATTTCGATTTAGAAGCCTTCATGTCTTAGAGATATATGCAGAAATTATTATGTGTAGTCACTCCCGGTATCGAAATATACATTATCTCGAGTAGTCAACTAACTTTAAACGCATTTGCAAGCTTTTTCCCATCGAGACTGATTTAAAAATGCTATAAAATTCTCGATGCTTTTTAAAAAATCATTATTAGCAACGTGAAAGGTATGTGGGCAACGAAATTCTTAATTGTTTTTCGGATATATTAGAAAGTTATCTTGAAAAGTTTTTATTGTTTTTTGAAATTGGTTGTGGTTTTCGTTTAGCTGGTTTCTTTTCTCTAGAATGCTTCGCGGGGTAAATAATAACTTTATGAGTAGTTGATTTTGCGAAGAAGAAAAAGAAAGTCTGAAGGATTATTGGAAAGCCCAAATGAACATGTAGCAGTTAAAAACACACTAGGCCAAAGGTTTTTCTAGAACTCATCAGAAATGAACTTGAACACTACACTGAAATAATTACAGAGCACTATCGGCTGAATTTCAACATAAATAAATTTTAAATTCCATTTCCCCAGCAGCGGGAAGATACAGAATTAGCACTCTAGGCAGTAAAAATATCAAGACAGAAATATTTGACGACAAAACGGCAAAAAAATGGATATCACATACACCGCCATATGAATAGAACCCTCTAACAAATTTTTTTAGAAAGGCTATAGCTTCTAAAAAAATTGTTACGAATTTAGTTTTTATTTATTAAATTTTTTTATATTTCTCCAGCAAATAATATTTTTTTAAATGCTTTTTTTTATTGGGTTAATGTGGAAGACAAAGTTAGAAAATTTAGATTAAATTGGTTAATAATTTCTTTTTGAAATATAAAAAAAAAACATTTTTCTAAACCTAAATAAGTTAACTAGCAACCATTTGTTAGTCATTGATTTTTAAATCAGTATATGGTTAACTAACAATGATGAATTTAGTTTTCTTGGACTAAACTTATAAATATTGCTATTTTTTTTGTAACACATATACATTTTTATTTTCAATCAATTTTAAAATAACTTTATCAATACTCCTACATTTATTTCATACAAAGTGTGCAACAATCAGGTGAAATCTTCAATTAACTTCAAAATTTCCCAAAAAAATATTTTTTTTTAATGATTCAATATTTTTAAACACAAAAAAAAATATTTTTTGATCTCTTTTGAGATCTGACCGTCTGCATTAAAGATATAATCTTGTGTCTGCTTTTTATTTTTAAGAAAATGTAAAATCTAGGCTATGAAGCTAGTGCCCACTTAATGCTAATATCTACAGACTGACAATGAATTATCATCTTTTTTTGTTGTGGTTTTTGTTAATTTTAAAATAAAATAGTTGCAGCAATTTTTATCTCATTCTTTGTTTACCCACATCTCTTGCAAATAGGAAAAAGTCATCCTCAATTTTATTATGTGTGGTTGGATATTTCATCCTGTAAAATAAACACAATCAAGCAAAAAAAAAAAAAAACGTGATGTGGAAATTGTTATCTCAACATTTTATTTATTTTAGCTAGTTTGTTTCATTGTAGTGGTGCTGGTTTTTTCGTAATGTTTTTATCAAACATAAAAAATCAAATGAATTTTCTAAGCATCTTCTCTCTCTTTTTTTTTGCTAAGTTAAATTTGTAACTTAGTTTTTATTCCTGTTTTATTACAGTAAGAGGTAAGATCAAATGCTTGTATACATATTTTGCTTCTTGGTTTATTATTATTTATTTCCTTTTTTAGTAAAGGAAAATAAAAAATTCCTCTCATTACGGATTCACTGTTAAACTTTCTAAAATGCAAAAAAAAAAGGAAAATGCCTACAAATTTGAAACATAAAAAATGCAATAGAGCTTTATAGCTTTATAGAAATAAATTCATGTTGCAAATACGCTGTTTGGTGTTGCTGGTGTTTAGGATACTTTTGCTGCTGCAGTTGGTGCTATTGTGGTATCCAATACACTTTTCGCATGAAACAACTAAAACTACTTGCTTTATGTTTCATGTTTATTTGCAGTGTACGTTGCTGATACAAGTAAAGTCTTTTATTTTATATTGCATGGATATGAGTTACATTCACATTGAAAGTGGGTCAGTTTAACCGACAAAATACAAGCTGCAAGCAATTGTATGTTAAAACCCAGCAACAACTTAAAAAAAAAAAACAAATCAAGAAATAAAATTAAAAAAAAAATCATAAAATTAAAATACAACAAAAAAAAAAAAAAAAAAAAACAGCAACAGCACTTCTGTTCATAAATATTTTTGCTTTTTTTTTTTTATGAAAAAAAAAAACGAAAAAAAAAATTAAACAAAATCCTGTTTTATTTCCAACAAGATTTCAATTAGAGCTTGGGCAGCGGTAGTTGCTTGAGATCACTTCTGTTACTTGTTCTATAGCTTTTGCATTAGTTAGCAAAAATGGTATTAAATAAACCATGAGTCTGTGCATATAACACGAGTATAACAAATATTTCTAACTCATTTTTTGTTCTTTTTTTTTAACTGCCAAATCAATTAATAAAATTATATAGAAAAATATTTTTTTTTTTTAATTTTGTTTTATCATTTTGTATGTCATTGTGCGGTCAGTAAAGAAATTATATTAAAAACAAAGAACAATATGTTGTAATTATTTAGCACAACAGCAACAAATTGAGTAATTTTTGTTAAATAATGTTTTTTTTGCTTCTTCTTCTTCTTCTTATTTCTTTTTTATAATAAAAAATATATTTTTTTAAATAGTTAAATTTTTTCCATTCCACAAATTGATTTCACAACCATCAGTTTAACAAAGTAAGTAAGAAATAGCAAGTAGACATCGTCAAGAATATTTCGTTCTACAACATAAAATTGCTTAATCAACAACTAATAATATTGTGAAGAGTGAAAAAGATATTCAAGTTTTTTAAAAAAAAAATATGTTATTGTAAAAAAGTGGGTTTTAAGACAAGTTTTTTAGGAGTACTCGTATGTGAGACAAAAAAAAAAATAAAAAAATAAAAAATAATGAACTTTATGTAATCACATACACAAGTTCAGTGCAAAAGTCTGGCAGCTGTTTGTGTTATTTGCACAATTAATTGAGTAAATATCACAACGTTTTTCATATTTATTCAAGTTTTAAAAATTATGCAATAAACTTTTGTTGAATTGAAAAATGAGTGCGTAAAAATGTTTCAGGCTGGGTTACAAAGATTCTCATGTATTTTTCGAGCAATAAAAGCAGTAGCTGAAGGAAGCAAATATGTAGTCATATTCTTAATTAAAACATTAAAATACTTTTTTTGTTACACAAGTGTATGCGGCTTAGAATTAGAGCAACTGCAAAATATATTTTTTGGCATTGAAAAACGATTTAAAAAAAAAATCGAAAATTTCGCATTTTAAATTTTTTTCTAAGAAAATGTTTATCACGTAGAATTGAAGCTCTCATAATTAAAAATGTATATTACCGTGTTTCAGACAATATTGCAGAATATCACAAATATGTACTCTGGAAGAAAATTATGAAATACATCCAATGCCCCGATATCATTAAATACAATTACAAATTGCATAGCTTATTTAAAAAAATAGGTGGTTTTTTAAATTTCATAAATTTGAGTTGGCACCATTTAACAGCTGACATTTCATTATGAGTATACTTACACCAGAGTGACGTTTAGAAATTGTTGAAATTTTGAATCAAAATAAAAGTTATATTTCTCTAAGTTATCGTGTACTTCGTCCAAAAATTTTGTTCTATAATGAGGTGAATTTTGGTTGAGAGATGCTTAAATAATCAGAAGTAACGCTTTGGGACAGGAATTAAAAAACAAGCTTCTGCCGAAACACCGCTTTCTTTTAAAGAAAATTACTGTTTGTTGCGCTTTATGTGCTGGCAAAGTTATTGGTCGATATGGCTTCAAAAACAATGACAATCAGAATGTCCCTATAACGTCCATCACTGGACATTTTTGTTGTAACTCAATTAGCTAGGCCTAGTCTTGCTGAGAAAGCGCTCTACAATTGATTTATTTAATAAAAAATTTTGATGAAAGAATAATTTCACGTAATGGTTCAATTAATTGGCAGCCAAGATCTTGTAATTTAAACCCATTGGATTATTGTCTTTGGGGTTATATAAAATCACTTGTCTACGTCCATAAATCAAAGAAAATTGAATACCAGAAAATGAAAGTACAAAGAGTTATTGGCGAAATATGGTGGCATATGCTGAGAAAAGTTTGGGAAAATTTATGTTTCCCATCATTGCCTCACATTGGCGAAATCGTATTTAAGTATTAATGTCATAAAATTCTTTATCAATTATAGCCCATTTTATTGATATTATATTTTCACTATCTGGGATGTATTGATATTTTCTATATCTAGACTGCTCATTCCACATCTTCCAGTTGGTGAACAAATACACAAAGTGTGCTCTAACTTTTAATCTCTTGACATAGACAACAAGAATCATCCTGTATAATATCAATTGAGTTTACAAAGTTCACTGTAGAGTTTAAAATCATTTCTTATTAGGGCTTTTGGCTCGAGATTACTGTTATTCACTATCGCAATGTCCACTTGGACTATCCAGTAATCTTGTAGATTTCCTTTTGCTCCTTCGCATAGTAAAGCAGGCATAAAACTATTATTTATCCAACAGAAGGATTCTACGATAACAAAAGAAATGTCCGCATCGATCAGAAAAAGTTTGTAAATGCATTTGAAGTCACTTGGCTATTAAAGAGAATAAATATTGCGTAGCGCAGGTCTTCATTGATTCTAATACTATAAATCAGATTATCCGGTGCACCTTTTGTTGCGGATTATTATTTATTTTTAACCAAGTACTCAGGAGACAATCTATGATACAAGTGATTCCCTTCCTCTTTTCTTTATCGGGATTCCTGATGCCTAGAAGGCATCGATTTCATTGTAATTTTTTATCTTAAAACTTTCGTTTAACCACACAGTTTTTTGAATATTTATTTAAAGTTAGATAGAATCTTATCTAGATGGTCCTAGATCTTTTCAGATAGCGTTAAATATAATAAAATGTTCTAATAAATTTTTTATTGCTGATAAAAAATATCATCTTACTTCTACAAAATACATAGAAATAACATAAGTTTTCTTGAGGATGAGCTGAAGATTAAAAAATAATGAATTTTTCATTGGATGAATGAAAAACTTTAGAGGATTTATGAACAAAATTCTCTCAGTGTAACTTGGTTGTTTTTTTGTTGGCAATGAAGTACTTTTTCTTTTAATTTAAATACTTTTTTTTCGTATGCAATAAAACAACAAATAAATTGCGACTAATAAATATTTCTGAGGCAAATTTATGTAACGGCTTTTATTTAATTATAAGGTACTGTTTAGCAGAATTAATTAAAAAAAAAAGACCCCACCCATTATTAATTTTACATAAAATACTATTTCTTTCTTTTAGACATTATTTTGTAAGTTAATCAATTAAAGTCGTAAGTTATGCATATTTGATCAAATCAATATTGAAAAGTATAATTTATTAAAGAGGAGGAGAAGTTGTTAAAAATATTTTAATTGTTTAGTTAAAAAAATAAATCACATGTTGCAAGACCGAGACTTATAATTTCTCTAAAACAAGAAAGAGATGAAGTTTTGCATAAAATTTAAATTAATTTTATAACTAAGTAACTATTAGGTATGTGTAATAATTGCACGTCGACTTTTAATATATGTATATCATACAGTCTAGTTCCCAACTACAGTTAGAGACTTCTTACGAATATCGTGAGGTAGGGTTGAAAATGCCTTCGCACTTACATTAACCGTCATCACTGCGTAATGTGGTGCTTCCACAAAAACACTCCTTCCTCCTTTTCTGGTAGGATACTTCCCGGCACAGCTTTCGGCATTACTTCGGGAAGACCCAGAATTTTGGTCTTAGAGAGGACAATTCACGATTTACCCACGTCTAGGTTTGCTGTTTGCTGAGGCTTATAATATAACTTCTATCCTAATGCGCTCAGGGTTAATGAGTCTCTTTGAGTGCCGGATGTCCTCTTCTGCTCTCCCTCAGTTTTGTAGATTTTGTTTCTCCTCCTTAAGTAAAAGGACACTAGTAAAGTTGTTGTTTATTACGCAGAAGGGCTCCATGAAAGGGGCTTCCGTGCCTGCTTTAGCCAAATAGTTAATCATTTCAATGCACAAATGCTGCTCATGTCTCAGTACCCACAATAAAATCAACTTGTAATCATATCCAAGGGTACGTCTTTATCGCTCAAACAGGCTATGCGATGTACCTTGTTGAAGATTATCGAAAAATGTTTTTATTCATAATTTGGCTAATATACCACGGAGAGATAAGTGACCATCAGTACTAATGATGACGTTGTCATCATTTTTGAATACCGTTTAAGTAAAACTAAGTAGTGTAGCAACCAAATTCTTCGAAGTATTTCATTATTTAATGATATAATATCTTTAATACATTGAAAATATTTCCTTAAATTTGAAAAAAAAAAAAATTATAAAATACTTCAGTGAACTTATAAATTGAATGAAATGAAATCTATTTCTCTTTAGCCTTTTAATAAGAGAAATTCCAGACAAAAATCTATTCCATTAAAAAATCAACTAATGGTACTTATTTTTGAAGGGGGTACTTCCCTGCCAACTTTACATTTAATAAATACGAAATGTACATTCTAGTGTAATTTATTAACTAAATTAGAAAATAACTGTAGTAGCATTTATTATTCCAGCTGTGATCATGTTACTGACTTTTAAATTCCAAGCAACTATATTTTAGTCGCTATTATGTTATAAAAACTGTACATGAAGAGCTTTTGTGAAAAATTAAAATGAGAATTTTGAATTAACAATTTAGTGTTTAACATCTCCATGCTAATTAGGCAAAGAACTTAAAAAAGTCATTTATTTCCAACAATGTTACAAAAATAAACCAGCGTAAATGTCAACTCATCTCCAAATTACTCATAAATTATTTTGCTTTTCGCTGGCTTTCTTCTATTCCTTATGAAACAAAGTTTTATGTGTCTACCCGAGTGGTTAAAATTTATTTCCATCTCTTTTAAGTATTTCAAAAGTTTAGAAATCTTAGTGAGTTTTTTTTTTGTTTATAGCATATTATGAAATTTAACTAGAAATGTTAAGTAGAGAGAAGAGGCGTTTGATAATAATAAATCTTGCTTTTTTAATGTTTTCTTCCCATTGTTTTTATGATTAAAAATGGGGTGGAGTACATGACTTGTATACTTAATGATTTAAATAAGTTGAAGAATTTATTTTGTAGACAACTGATAATTACAAAATGAGGAATGCGTTTTGAGATAAATGTTTTTAAGAAAAATCATTAAAAATACATTACTTGTTATTTAAATGCACAAATATTATGTCTTTTTTATAATTTTTGTGCTTTTTGTTATTATTTGTTCTATTGCTATTTAAATTATTTTAAATAAACCAATCAAAGCAGTACAATATTAATTTCACAAAAAAAGACGGGAAACCAAAATTAAAATTGGTTTGCGAGATATAGAAATGAGAAAAATTGCATGATCTTCTAAAAAATCAAGTCTTAACCAAAAGGTTAATAGGGCAATATCATACTAACGGTAGTTAAACTAGCCAAACCCACTACAGAGTTTTGTTGCTTACAAAAAATACTTAAAAAAAATTCAAGACGAGAAGGAGTTTGCATCGTGTTATAGAGAGGAAAAATTAGTTTTTTTGAGAACCGATTTTAAAAATTCTTTAACCAAAAAATGTAAAGCTCCATTATCAGCAACTAGCATAGGCTATATAAAATATTGCTATTCAATGACTTAAAAATTTAATTATATTTTCCAAAGACTTTTCTTTGAAATTGGGTACAAAAACTATATATTAAAAGAATGGTTCTTATATATTCTTGGATCAGTCACCTTTAAGCGAGCCAGTTAAAAAGTCAAACAGACTTTTATGTCTGAGAGAAATCCCACAAAAGGACGGGGCGAGACCTGATAAAAACAGCTATTTTTAATAAAAGAACTATGAAAACTAAAAAGTTTTCATAAATAGTTTTTATTGTTATAGGAACGGTAGATTATTCACCTGGGAAAGCGCTACCTACAAGATCTCACTAAGCTGTCGACTATAAGGGTTGACATTCTATATGGCTTCGTTAGGAGTATTAATTGGCTTAAGTGAAGGATTCATCATCTTCTATCTGTTTTCCTATTTATTTCCTTTCACTTTTCTTTTTCTTATACAGGTATCACAAAAGGGACCACATCAGACGACCCAAGTGAGCCCAGCTTCTGTTTCTTATTTGGGTGCCCTGTGTAACCCAACTACAATGTGTTTATATATATTTTTATTATAAATTTAATGAAAAATTCTCTGTTTTTTACACACAGACACTTTTCATTAGACTAAAGAAATGTGGTATTAATTTCATGTAAAATTTATTCATTTAATGAAATTTCATTAATTACATAAAATAATTTTATTAATAAAATGAAAATATTACTTTAATTTACACAATTTATTAAATATTTAATTGAATCAATGAAATTATATTATTAAAATCGTTTCATTGGATTTATGCCACATTTTTCTTTCAGCGTATTGCATAAGAAAAGTAGAAAAACTTGAGGCAATAAATTTCATTTTTATTATCTAGCAATGAAGATAAGTTCTTTAATAAACTGAAAGGGATTTTATTATCTCTAGGAAAAATATGCACATAAAAGCCTTAATAAAAAATTTTTCATTAAGATTGGATAACCATTAACATTGGAAATTTTTAATTATTAAAAGTAATTATACACACATTTTACAGATAAATTTATAGTCTTTCATAAATAAAAATCTTTAATAAACAAATTTAATTAAGGAAGCAGTTTACGGAGGAATTTTAGTTATTACCTAAAGAAAAAAGGAAAGAAATGAAATAAGTTAATTTACCAAGTAAATCAATATGTAACTAGACAGACATTTTCAAAACAAAACGAAAATTTTTACAGACTTATTAATGTTTATCAAATCCTTTTTTATGTTTTGAAAAATTAATATGCTGATAAGCTTTTGTGAAGCATTAAATTTATGCTAAATACATTTGGGCTATTCACAGTAGTGTCATACAATTTTAAAGTCATATTATTTTTTGTTGTTATTCAAAGAAAAAACTAATAAAATAATAACACTTTGTCATTAGCACTCAATAGGCTCAAATTTATGAGGAGTTGCTCACAACAGTCATATTTTTTCGTGTTATTTTTTTAAGACTTATGACTTTATGACTATTGTGTGAAGTCCCTAAACGAGTCTGGTGGTTCCTATCGGTCTTAATATGGAATATATTTTTTTAATACTAAATGAGCCTTCATTTTTATTTTTATTAATAGTTTCATTGGCTAACTTGTTAGTCATTTCATTTTTTTAATTGAAAAAAATTTTGCTTTATCCCCTCAATAGTTCATTTTCAATTTCAGATAAATATTGTAATTACATGCTATTGCTACTTTAACATGTTAGTAATTTATTGTTATCTGCAATTTAAAATAAAACAAACAATTTCCTCTTTCAATCATCTTCAACATCATCACGTATGAGCAGATTATTATTGTGTGGGTATTATTGTGGAACCTTTGCAACAAGCTATTTTTATTTGTTTGTTTTTTAAATTGCTTAAAACAAAACAAAATAATAATAAAAAAGAAATAAACGCCAGCATCGTTTTCTTTATATAAATGAATTTTTATTTGAATGAATGAAAAAAGTGGGTGTTCTACTCTTTGCTATTGTTTTAAAGGTTTACAGCTGAAAAGGGTGTCACATAAATTTTATTTTTATTTTTTTTTTAATAAATATTTTACAAGTTTATTAAAAGCTCTTACATTTTAAAAAGTCTTTATGAAACAAAAGTCATGAAACTGATGAAGAAAAAAACTTTGAAATCAATAAAAATAAATTAAAAATCAATTTTAATTTAAACAAATTATTTAGACTTTTTTCTAATATATTTACGAGTATGCAAATTTACGAGTATAAATATAAAAAAAGTAAGACCTTTAAGTTTGAAAATATATGGGGCCATAATCATACTCACAAAATAGTATAATATTATTAAGAATTTATTAGTTAGTTTTATTTGACCTTTTTCTTTTAAATTAAATGACTGTTTTATTAAGCTTGAGGTCTTATTTTTAAAAAATTTATATTTATATCAATATTTCGCTCCAATTTGTGTAGCTTCTTTAGGATATAATTATAAATAATTTATAATTACACAAATTGGAGCGAAATATCGATATTAAAATACATTTTTTAAAAATAACACCTCAAGCTTAATAAAATAGTTATATTATTTATTGAAAACTTATGAACTTTAAATCGTTTTTAAAAACTTGTTATTATGGTTGCAGATCACTAATAACAAACACACTGATAGTAGCGTTGCATTACCGGCACTTTTTGCCTTTGCGATAAGATCGAAACTGGTCTGCGAACGCCTAATACTAGCATCTAATAACAGGATTCACCTGATGTAAGTAACATATCATATTGGCTATATAAGCAATAGGAATTCAAACGAACTGACAAGAGAAGGTGTGGCTAGCGATTTCATTACCTCAGAATTATTTTACGGACTGCCTTTAAACTCTACTAATCTTAAATTTAGGTAGTAGCTGGGAAAAAAGTTCCAAATTAGACCGTTACATTTTCTCAATATATGCTTCGCTGTCTCAGTGTCTCTACTAGATAGCCTACAAAGTGTGTCTGTAATTTGTAGTGACCAGTCACGAATCCCTCAACAGTGTTAATTCCTGTTTGAGTCAGGTCTTGCAAATCATTTTGCTCTCGAGAATGATGTAACATAAATGTTTTCAATACCCTGATATTGTTGTTTCTTTTTTTTTTAAATTAAAAACAATAATTTATAAATGAAATCAATTAGGTCTTCAACTAACTCCTAAAGAACTAATAATAATCTAGATTAAGCTATGGCAAGTTCCTTAACACTATAATTACTAATAGACACTTACTTTATTTGGAATTCAAAAGTTTAATAAAACATTAATCATTATTTGTGCTTAATTCCAGAATTGTGTTGGTTTATTTTAACTTTATCTTTTTTCCTCATGACATTCTCATGAGTTATTTATTCAGTACTAGAAGTAATTAAGCACAAATAAATATTTTGTTAAACTTTTGAATTCCAAAAATATTTCATAAAAAATGTATTTACATTTTAAATTTATTAAACTTAAAATTTAAAAGAAGGTTTTTGATAGGGTAATTTTCTGAAATTTTTGGTGAAATAAGCATAATTTGTTTTATCAAAACAACAGCATATCTGGATCACCATGTTATCTAAGTTAATTTAATGTCCTGATTACGGTTCACAATACTAGAATTTTGTTTTTCTCTCTTTAGTATAATTCAAGCTACAGAGCACTTGCTTGACATCTTGCTAGAAGGGTGCTGAAAGTCCCTAGTAACTGGTTGCTAAGAGTTTAGAGTGTGCATTGTGAATAAACTGTGTCAATATTTTTGTTATGAACAAAAATGTATTTATATTTCAGTCAATTTGTAATCAAAGTATTTTTATTTCTTATCTGTTATAAATTTGTTATTAAGCAATTTCTAATAATTAAGCGTTTATTTTAGTCATATCTCTTTATTTGCATACTTTCACCTTTATTTACTAAGACTTTAATCTATAACTTTAAACACATTAGGTTTTTTTTTTTTTTCTTCTAACTTTCAGGAAAAAAACAAAATTTTTACCATTTTCTGGCAACCATAATCAAGTGTATAAATGGTAATGGCTTATTTTTATTATATAAATAATTCATGATTGCATGTTTGGCTAACATAAATTCTAATACACAAATGAAGAGAAAAACTATAAAGCGGGCCTTAAGTTTCTTTTTTCCCTGCCCGCAACTTCATAAAAATATATAAACAAATCAGTCATAAATTGAAATTTGTTAAGACAATTTTGTTTAAAGCATAAAATTACTCTATTTGTTTCTTCTAACACCCAGAAGGGGTCATATTCCATATTTAAGCCATTGACAATTGTTTATAATGACTATGATTTCCTTTTTCATAAAACCGTAAAATGTTTTTTATTGAGTTTTGCCTTTTGGCAATTTATTTATGTGCGAATCTGTTTATCTCTTTGTTGGTTTTTGGTTTATCGTTTGTTAGTTTTGTTTAACATTTTCTTTATTTGGCAAAAAGAGTTTTAGATTTTGTTTTCCTGACAAATAAAGTCATTATATTGTAGAGTTTATGTTAAAAAATATTTTTTGATTGGGGATTTGCTTTAACTAAATTATTATTTAAAATGTTTATTAAGTCTTTAAGGTTTATACATACATTTATCTGTTGGCTCTTTTTCTTTTTTTCTTTTATTTTATTTGTTTTATACCTACTGGCATATGAATTGTCATATTCGTTATAAGAAAATGTATAATTTTATGGTTTCTAAAATCATATTTTTCTTTGGCTTAGTGTGTAGATTAAAATATTTATAAATTAAATGAACCTGTATAAAAGCTGTAAGAAATTGTTAAGATTTTAAATTTATCACAAAATTATCAACAGTTTTCGTGGAACGAAAATTTAAAAAATATATTTTGACACGTTTGTTGCTTAAGTCTTTTGTTTTCTATAGCACTTACACTCCTGTTAAACGAATTAAAGCCACAAAAATATATATTTAATTTTTTCGCTAATATTCTAATATTATTTCGTGCAATTTCGTACTGTACAGCTGTGAGATTTTTTTTTATTTTTATAAAATTTATATAATTTTTTGAAATGCAGAAAATTGGACACACAAAAAGTTATTGCTAAAGAGCATCAAAGTATATAAATATATATTAATCTAGAATAGCCAAAAACAGGTGGTACACTGAAGTTTTAGAAATTTCAGTATCTATTATTATAGTTGATGTTTGTTAAGAGAAACTTGTAAATTTGTAAAATGATATATTTGGATATAAAGAAGTAGGTATAGTTGTTTGTTATTAAGTGCGCATTTTATTTTTATTTATTGAATTTTCAATATTAAATTAACTTTCTAAAATATTAATGCTATTTAAAGTATTATGATTTTGAATGATAGTCATAGCTGTCATATACATATACTTCAGTTTTTTAAGGATGTCCCAGCTAGAATATTAACATACCGTTCCAGCTTTCTGAGATAAGTGCGTAATTATATTTATAAAAAAATTTTCACCAAAGAGCGAATTTTAGTTTGCTTATTAGTTTCAGAATTGCTTTCTTAAATGCAGGTTCGATATCTAATCTCACCAAAAGACAATAAGCTTTATACTCATTTTTATAAAATTCAATCAAAACAACTTTGTTAAGGATTTTAAAAAGTAATTTTAAAAACTGAATTCAAAGTTCACTTAACTTTTTTTCTTTTCTATTTAAACTCAAACTACACTTCAAAAGCATCCTATTACATTAAGCAGACAAAGATGCATTCTGTTTCACATTTTGGTATAAAATACAAATTAAATTGATTTATTGAATAAAATTACATGTTTTATGAAAAAGGGAAACTTAAGTAATACTTGTAAATTGTTTTACCACTTACGTGTTCTTTTTTGTAGTCACACACTCAGTCACTTAGTCAGTTGTTTTGTTCTTTTCTGGTTTCATAAACTGTTGAACTGAATTTTAGCTTCTTTTCACATGGATTGAATGTTTGCTGATGAACAGACATACAACAAAATGGCGTTGTGATGGGCTAATTTTCAATTATAATGCCATATAATCAAGTTCCTCTTTGGTTTTTTTTGTTTTTTTTTAATTTGATCAATTTTTGTTATACGAAATGTTTTAAACGTGTAAAGATGACTGTTGATAAAATGGGGAAAAAAGTGGTTAGTTGAGAGATGAATACAAGTAACAACGATAAACGATAAACGACGAATTGTTACAGTAAACTTGTATAGTTGGACAGATGCTTAAAGCAATTCACTCTGCTTTTATTTAATTTTATTTATTTTTTTGAGGATTTTATAAAACCAAATAAGGGCGTAAATGTAGTGCGTGTTTACAATAACAATAATAAGAAATGTTTATATTTATATAAAAAAGAAAAACACAGAAAATAAAAATAACAATATAATAATGATAATGTTAACAAATACACAAACACACACGAAAACGTATAACAAAATATAAAAAAACGCGTCTAGCTGGCGTGGCGTCTTTATTGCACTCGTCAGTTGGTCACAAAACACAAGCACTTTTTATTTCAATTTAAAAAATTTTAAAAAACAAGAAACGCGCGCTGACTTTAACAAGTTTTTCACGTCATCATCATTATTTTTAAACACTAAAATTTTTATTAATTAATTTTTTCTTTAAACAATTTTTTTTTTAATTTTTTCAATTTAAAAGGTTGATTGAACTTTTTTTTTTAGTTTGTTTCCATTAAAACTATTTATTTCATTTAATTATATTTATTTATACTTGACTCAAAATTGTTGCGTTATTTTGTAATAGGTAACGTTAATTTGTGTCATTTTGTTGGTTATATTTTTCGCTTAGTTTAACTCCTGTTTTTTGGGGGTCTCAAATTTGATTCAAATGCTGGTTGTAAAATAAAATTTATACCTGTAATGAAATAACAGATAAATAAAAAATGTTATTAAGGTCTATCGAAATTATACTTAAACTTTATTTAAAAGTTTAAGTATTTAAAATGAAAATTAAAAAAAGGAAATTAATTTTTTAATTAAAGTTTTCATCTACATCAGATACTTATATTTTTTTTTTGATAAAAAAGTTTCCCAAAAAAACTTATTTTTTTTTTTTTTTTGTAATTTAGAAGAAACTTTTATTGAGTCTACGCCATAGAGGCTCTTACACATTATCTTACAGAGTTGCATATTTCATATGTGAAAAATATATTTTTTTTGGTCACACTGTTAGGCAAAAAATTAGTAATATAAATAAAATTCGTGTGTGCCGAGTCTTATACACCCTTCACT
Organism: Thelaira solivaga; assembly: GCA_947397855.1. NCBI lineage: Eukaryota > Metazoa > Arthropoda > Insecta > Diptera > Tachinidae > Thelaira > Thelaira solivaga. Next base: position 13,706,188 of record OX377610.1, read on the forward strand.
ATGTTAGCCAAATATTCTTATTCTTAATTTTGTACATATTTCTTAAATATTAAAAAAATAAATACATATGGAAAATGATATGTCAAATATTGTTTAAAATAATTATACTTCATTACCAATTTTTTTCATTTTAAAATAAAAAATGCTTTCATTACATTAATAAAAAAGGGAAATTTTTAGAATGCTAAACAAATTTAATTTAATTTGAAACAGTTTTTAAAATAAATATATTTAAATAACTATTTAATTTCAAATAAAAAAAATTAAAATACCTAAAAAATTCTCTCTAGCATCTCTCTTGCTATAAAATTTTTGTATATATTTTTAGTTCTTTTACACATGAGGTATTTCAAAGTCACACATACATACACATGTTTGTAAAAGACGGACTCCCAAGTTTCGTGCTTATGCACACAAGCATTACACACTTGTAATAAAAAAAAACATAAAATAATGCAAGTATAAAGTTTCTGTTTTATTTTTGAATTGTGGATCGATTGTTTTAATTTTTTAAAAAGACATTATGACAGAATGACAAAACTGCATACTACGTTTTGTATTTAAAAAAAGGGTAAAAAATAGAGCTCATAGCTCAATTATTTATGAACCAACAGGGCTGAGTTTAAATGTAAACATGCACGCAGGAACTTCCAACAAAATTTCGTACTAAAATTTTGTGTAGGTCTTTTAGTGTCTTCAGAAAGTTGATTTCAACATCCACACAGACAGATGGATATCCCTTAATTGACTTCGGAATTTATAAGGATGCAAAATATATAGAGTTTATAGACTGGCAAATTAAACAGGTAATGACAAACTTATATATACCATTTCCACTTTTTGTAAAGTGTTTATAAAATATTATGAACACACAAAGCTAAATTTGGCTGTCTCGAATCTTGCATAAATTTCACTATATAATAAATAATAATATAATAAAAAATAGGCTTTTATTAAGAGCTGACTTTTGTTCATAAGAATTATATTAATTTAAAGTCATTTTTAAAATAATACCGACTTTAGTGTGACTATGATTATGTCCCATATTTTTTAATGAGAGCCACATATAGTATATATTCACTGAAACGATTTTATTCAAATCATTGAACTCTCATTGACTTCTACAAGACTTATTTCTTGAACAATGAACTTACTGACTGTATCAAAAGATCCTTTAGACGGGGTATATAGAGATTTATGAATAGTGATACTACCTTTTAAGGTCATGTGAAATCTTAGATACATCTACCAAGCAAGTCTGATAATATGTTTAAGCGTTAAGAAGCGAGAACTAAGTTTTACATTGTTTGACATTTCATGGGAATGTAATCAAAAGTAAATGCATCGATTTTAATAATATATGGCTCATTTTATTTATAATATATGAAGCTATTTGTTTGTAAAAAAGTTAAAATTTTTTCTGCTTTTATTTAAAATAAATTTTTTAAAAATTAAAAATATTTAATATTTTTCATAAGAGCTAAATTTTTCTGCCACTAAGATATATTTGAAACTAAAGGGTAACGTTATCACGATTTAAAGAAAATTTTAAAGCGAAATTTCGTATTTATCTTTTAAACACATAGAAAAATAATTTTCAGATAAATTAATTCTATTAAAAACACTAAATAAAGATTTGAAATCAGTGCTGCAATTTTTTACTTTTCTTATGCTGTGGGCCCAAATCGTTAAATTCGATATCTATTACAATCGATTGAAATTCTAATGTTTTTGAATGAATTATTTTAAAAATTTTAATAGAATTAGCTCAATAGCTAACGGAACGATTTGGCCTCTGGTCCAAATTTTTAAAAATTTCCCTACAAAAAAAAATTATAAAAAAGCAAGTTAACAAAAAAATTTTTTTTCTTCCAAAATTTAAAATCAAAAAATAATTTATATTAATAAATATTCTTTAAGCTTAAGATGCCAATAAAAATTATTTTTATTTTAATTTTCCTTTATTTCCAGGTCTTCTTCAGGGAAATTTTATAAATTTAAAAGATCGAATAAATTAATATGATAAATATTTAAAAAATAATTTTAATTAAAAAAAAATATTAAAGAAAATTGTGCAAAAGCTGCGTTATGTTCGTTACTATTTCAGCAATCAGATTTTTTTCAAAATACTTTACTGGATGTCAAAGAAAAATTCAAATAAAAAATGTAATCCCCCCATGCAAGTAATGAGCATAAATAACATTAAGTACATAATTTAGAAAATAATAAAAAAAATGTCGAGGGCTTTTAAGCACTCTCACAAAGCAGCAGAAACTCATGAACATGCCGTGCAAAACATACTCGTACTACAGCACCACCATATGCACCAGCATGTAATTTAAGACACACAACTCTGCAAGCCCTCATAACTCGCATTCATTCAGGCAATCAAAACCTAGCAAACAAACAATAATACACGTAAACAGACAACAAAACATTTAAAAACAAAATTACATATTTAAACGTTTGAAAGTCTGACGTTCTGTCTCAAAATCTATGTTTTAGTTTATACAAACTCTGATGTTTTTGTGTTGCAACAAAGAAAAAAATATTTTTTTTTAGTTTCTTAAATCAGAAAGTTAGTTTTTGTACCTTTTTCTTGTAGAAAAAAAAAATTTTTATGACTGTTTTATTTATTTATTTTTATTTTTTTTTTTTTTTTCAAAATAAAATCAGCTAAAAGCACTTGTGGTATTTGTTATTAAAGCCTTTTGGTGATTTTGTGGCAGTTTGTGTTCATAAAAATATTTTTATTGTCATTGTAAAGGAATTTTGGTAGTGATTTGTGTGGTCGTTATAGTTTATGGTATTAAATCGCTTAATTTCTTACATTTTATTTTATTTTATTTTTATTTGTTGCACAAAAAAAGCCAACTTTGATATATCTTATTTTTTATTTTTTTGGCTTATTTTATAAAAAGAAAAATAAACTACCAAGGGATTCATAAATTTGTTTGTAACAAGAATAAATTGTTCAGGTTAAGAAATGCTATGTAAACGTAATTGTAAGCATCTTAGATGCAGACATAAATAATTTTATTTGATTTAATTTTTTTTTGTTGTAATAAATAAAATACATTCTTAGTTTTGGTTTTAGATATTTGGCAATATTAATGGTTAATATTTGGTCAAAATAATTACAAGTAAATGAAATAAATAGCTAATCGATTAAATGAGTGTCCATAGAAAGAGTCTTTTAAAAAAGCTTGTTTCAAATTAACAACACCAAAAAATTTCAAAATTAAAACAGCTAGTCTCTTACTGATTAAGGTGAACCTTACTCATCCTTCTGAAAGAAGTCATTTTGTATCATTATCTTTTATGATTTCTGTTTTACAACTAAATACAGCTAAAATTGATTCAGTTGTGTGAACATCGAATCACTATAACTTTCGTGTATTTGATAAAACCATCAACTTTATTTATGTTATTTACGTTACCATAACTATCATATAGGAAGCATAACATTAATGATAATTAAAGCGATTATAAAATTAAAATGTCAAATAAAATACAAACACACACTTTGAACTAAAAACATACAAGCAACCATATAGTAAATATTAACTGCATTAAGAGATAAAAACTTGTGTATGTTTGTAGTCTTTGAAGTTAGAGATGTAAAAAGCGAAAAATAAATAAATTTTCAAATAATGAAAAACAATCTCAGATAACGAAAAAGAGGGTGTCAAATCTTTTATGTCTTACCATAAACAACAAATCGGAAAAAGAGACCTTAAATTATAAAATAAAACATTTGAATGATTTATTGCAAGAGTATTTGTAAGCCAAAGAACAATATTTCTTAACCATCTTCAATATTTTTATTATTGATCTATAGGGTGATTTTTCAAAATTGTTTAAAGTTTTTAGAGAAAAAGAAAAAAATAAACATATTAAAAACATTTTTGCAAGTTTCAAGAACATTTTTATTTTATTATAGGTAGCGGCACGCGTGAGTCATAATAAAGAAGACTAACTGACTAAATAGGCAGATATACGAAGACCCCTTAAGCTGTGCAAAATATTTTGAAAATCACAGAATACTGCAAACATACACTGAGAAAACAACTTTGCTTTTGATAACTAAATTTGATTCTAGCCAAAAATTCAATTGTGGCAATTGAATTTCTTAGTCATAACGATAGAAGTTGGGTGATAAAGCCCAAAATATTATTAAGAGAAATAAATTTGTTTTACCTAATTTTTGTTATGTAAACTAAAAAAATACGTTTGCCACAATGGAATTTTTGACTAAATACAAATTCAGTTCTGTGTGTACATCCGTAATATCTTATAATAAAAAGTACTTTCAAGCCTCTAGTAACTATAACCTTCTTGCATGCCTGACTATATGAAGACTTGATCTACAGGATTATTATAAAGCCCAAGTGGGCATGTGACAGTCAAAACGACTCATTAGTTCGAGACATATTCAAGCAAAAGCTATTCTGACCTTCAACAGAATTAACATTAGGCTCTTTACTAAACTGAAAAAAGAACAGCAAACATTGCAACACATACTGTGAGTTTAACTAACACAAAATAAGCTACTTAAGTAGACCAAAAAAAAAACCAAATTAAAATAAAGATCAGAATGTTTGCGAGTTTTATGAGAAGTGTAAGATTGTATTAAGAAAAAGTGAAAAGCCTACAATGTATTTTGAGAGTCTCAGTGCAGATATGATATTAAACTCCACACTAAGTAGTAAACAAAACATGTTCACTGAGAAAACAACTTCGGTTGTGAGAACTAAATTTGTCACTAGTTAAAAGTTCATTGTGTTAATAAATTTTTTAAACGTGAGAATAAAAAATCGGTGTTACAACTCGAAATATATTTAATAAAACTAAACTTTGGACTGGATTATTGATTTTAGATTTTTGAAAATAAACAAAATCGATTATGACAACTAAATTTGTGATTCAGTTCTCACAATCGAAGTTGTTTTCTGTGTGTATACTCAATTACCATGTCAGTAAAATTACCTTGCAAAAGTTACAGCAAACATTATAAGACATATTGCGCGTTTGCCCTAAAATAGAAAAACGTAAAATAAGTCATAAAAAATTTTAGAAAATATAATGAAAAACACAGTTAAACAATAAAGAATGGGGTGCCCTTTAGATTGGAGGGTAGCACGCTAGTCAGGTAGGCAAGTTCGATTCTTACTCCCAGACCCTGGGAGTAAATAGTCAAAGTCATCCGTGCTCGTTAAAAATTTAATCTTATTAATTTCTAATATCAAGTATATACGAGTAATAATAACAATAATTATAATAAACATATTTCGAAAATAAACTAAAAAATTGTGAGACTTTTTTATAAATACTGTGTAAAAAACTTGCAAATGTGACGAAAAAAAATTTTTTTTTGTTAAAAAAATACGCAAAGATTCCTCAAGTTTACTGAAATGATATGTTTTCTTGCTAAATCCACTAAGAAACTTAAAATCGACTGATAAAGTTACAAAAAATCGGTTTTTTGTTATCCATAACTCAAGATTTTGCGGGTGTTTGGCAAATTTCAAAAACAGATTCTTGTTGTACTCGACAGTAGTTATCAGAAAAATAATATCACCACCCAGGTATTTTTTTTTTGTCATACAGAGTAATATTTTAATTCTTGGAGAATCGAGCTACACAAGTGGAAGTGCTTTTTTTTTAGTCTAGAACTTTTCAGTCGCGCTGCTTATATGGTTCACAGAATTAGAACTAGGAACAGCAACAAATGACTTTAATAAATAAAGTTATAGTGACACCACTCTCATGTTACAAATATTCCCTATGTGTAGTATTCATTAAGAATTCAAAGAATGCTTTGGGTGATTTGTCCGCTATATCCGACGGTTGCAGGTAATAATGTCTTAAGTAAATAAAATGGTTACAAATGAGACCATTAAAATCCCACAGTATGTATTCTGCTGTCTCTTCCCCTTCCTGCAGAGGTAAATGACCCATAACTAAACATAATAAATGAGGAGTCCCAGAACAAAACGGACTCTTTTCTAGAGTTTCTGACTTAGTATACTAATTGCAATAAATTTTTTTTAAAGAAATGGTTATAAGGCTATGAAATTAAAAGCAAATAATTTACCATAATGCCAATTAAAATAAATCAAAGAAGTTGTAAACATTTTACCTAAGATTTAGATAATCACCCTTTAATTTTTGTATCAAGTTAAAGATAAACAAATCACAATTGTTTAAAGACTTTAACCTGAAAAAAAAACATAAAAAGAAGCGCATGACTAATACAAAGATTTATCTTTTTTAACCATATAAAGTAAAGTGTTGTTGTATTTATTGTTGTTGTTATTTCCCGTTTTATATGCAACACAATAAAAACAAACCGTGTTTTAAATACAGAACAGAAATCAATTTAAAAAAAATTAAATGCAAGTATTTGCTTCGATGGTAAATAAACTCCTTAAAAAAACAAATTGTGTTGAGCGTAACGCATAAAAATGCGTTTCTTATTTTGCAATAAATATTGTTGCATGCTGCTGCCTGTAGTCTGTATGTGTGTCTATCGTTTCCTGCTGATGCATTCCATTGAATACAATTGATATTTGCTTTTCGATAAAAGCAAAACAAATACTAAACAAAATATGGTCAAGACTAGAGAAACGAAAGAGTTTCAATAACCACAACACTTGAGGCTTTCTTTATTTGTTTTTGTTTGTTTAGTAGAAGAAAACAAAACAACAAATAAGCCACATTCTAAAAGTTTTAAAGAAAGTTTTATTACAATATCTGTGACTATTTGCTAAAGTGTTGGAAATGAGTACGTGTGTATGATTTTTTTTTTTTTTTTTTTTTAAAGGAGGTCAAGATTAAAAAGTCAATAAAAATCAATTGTGTTTTATTTCTAGTGATTGAATATATATTTTTGTGTTGTGCCATTCTTTATGATGAATAATGCTTTATTATGAAGTGAGATGAAGTAAAAGTTTTCTTTTTTTTCTATTTCTATTTTTTTATTTAAAAGAAGACGAAAAAAAGGAGGGTAGAGTAAGTAAACAAATAATTAATCATATTTTTTTTTTCAATAAAATAATTTTTTTCAAAAAAAAAAAAGATTTTTTTTACATTATGAATTAAAAAATATTTCAGACTCTGAAAAAACGAAATTTAGAAATACTTTAAATAGTGGCTTTCGATAACAATCGATATTTCTATACAATTTAAATAAAAATTTCAATCAATATCGAATGCTGCGATTCGTACTCCGACTAATTTTTAAGTTTTTAATGCCCCTTTTTACGCTTATCGAAATCATACTTGAAATTTTACAGTGACAATTTAAAACATATAGAAAACGTTCGTTTTAACACAATTTAGCAGCACATCGTGCGTAAGTTTTATAATTTGTAACCTTAAGAAATCACTGTCAGATCATATACAACTTCAGGCATAACATTAGGGTCACATTTCTATACTACACCAAAGGCTGACCTTAGGCCATATTTATAATACATATATGGCTCGAAAATGGTTGGAAATATTTTGGGTTGAAAGGGTATTTGCTTATTTAACAGTATGGTTATAAAGAAGTAAAATTTTTAGGCCGAAATACATGTTATCGACCTCTGTCTAAGAGAATTTCTTGAAAGAGACACTAATAATAATCATTCTGATATCAAAGCGGCATTACAAACAATCAATGCTTTTGATAAAATCTAGTAAGTGACTGTTATACCCTTCCAGTGTTGTCTTTTTAGTCTTTTTAAGGCAAAATGCTTGACAAAACTTTGATGTAAATTGATAAAGTGGTTGAACGAAAAGGTGAAGAAAAATATTTGGGTTCTACTTTGTAAAATAAATGCAGTTTATTCTTTGCTAGTATTTATTTTATATCGAAACTTTTTTTTCAAGACACATTTTTCTAAATGGCTGCAGAAAACTATCATTAATTGACCAATTTAGTATTTAGTTGTCTAGTATTATCGCTTAGTAATGCTGAAGCTGCTCGCTTTTTAGTACGATAAAAGAAGTTAAATATCAGAATAGAAATCGCATTGGAATAAAAACACTAAAGTTAAAGTTAAAAAATAATTTAATTCGCTTATAAGTATTTAAAGCCATGTGGTAAACGATTTTATTTTCTTTAATTTTTGATATTTAAGTTTTCTTCTTGGTTTTTTATAAAAATCATAAGTATACTTCTCATAAGAAAAGAAAAAAATTTTGAATTTTAAGCTGTAGCTTTTAACTTTTTTCCAACTTTTTTTTCTGCGTGATTTAGCTTTTTAAAGCTAGATTGAGCCTTTTTTTCTCTCATTTAGCCTTTATGATTTAGCCTCTAGCTTTTCTTTTGTTCTTCAAAATAGCATAAACCAACTGAGACTGAGACCAATAGCTAAATTAATAATATTTTCATAAAACTTTGATATGAAAATTGATAAATTGGTCGAACGAAGGTAATTTCATTAGTAAAGAAAAGTATTTGGCTTCTAAGTTGTAAAACAAAAAATTCACTTTATTCCTAATTGATTAATTAATTGTTCCATTTAGTATTTAGTCATCTAGTACTACACTTTTGAGTACGATAAATCAAGTGAAATATCGAAATAGAAATTGCATTAAAAATCAAAAAATAAATTATTACTTGAAGAAATTTTAAATATTATTTTTTAGCAGTAAAGTTGAAAAATAATTAAATTCGCTTATAAATATTTAAAGCCATGTGGAAAACGCCATTATTTTCTTTAGTTTTTGATAATAAATGTTTTTAGCTTTTTGGGTTTTTTTTTATAAAAATTATAATTACGACTCTTAATGTAATAAAAAGTTAAGAAAATCTTGAATTTTAAACTATAGCTTTTAACTTTTTTGTAGCTTATTTTTTCGGCATCATTAAGATTTTTCTAGCGTTTTTTTTTTCAGAAAAATATAACTTTTTTTCTAGCTCCTGGCAACGCTGCATGCGAGTAGTTTCACAATAGATATATTTTGTCCCGTACATAATACTTATTTTTAGTCCCACAAAATTTTTTTAAAGTAAAATTAATTGCTTTAGAATTGACATGCAATGAAAAAAAACATCACCCAATTGACGGTATTCCATTTCGATAAAAATTTCGATTTAAATTCTTTATAAAAATCGGTGTAGAAAGAGTGCTTTATTTATTCCTGGACTTGTAAAGAACAGAAGCCAAATTACGGTATTCAATATAGATTAAAATTTCCATTTGAATTGTATTGAAATTCCAATCATCCCAGTTATAAAGAAAATTTACTTTCAGTAGTATTCCATTTCTGATTCTTTTAATACTTAATTAATGTCAAAATAAAGCAAAAGTGTGAAATCCATAGTAAGCACAACTATTAAACTAGTTTTATTATGCTTAATTTAAGCTCATTCCATCCATGTGTAATGTAAACGTACCTTGACTATAAATTCATAATAAATTGCAAGCTTAAAAATTTTTTTTCACGATTTTTTTATTTTTTTTTTTATTTTTTTGTTTATTTTTTTTTTTTTTTTTTTTTTTTTTTTTGTGACATTACCCACCCATTATGAACGTTTCCAATTTATTTTTCGTCAGCTCTTCTATTTATCTGTTTGTATATGAAATGAGTTGCAATTGCTGCAGGTGCAATTTGCATACGTATCTCATTTTTACTATCATATTTCATGTAAACTTAACAGAAAATATAAAAAGAACTGACAAATAAACAAATTTGTTTATTTTACTTGATATAAAAAAAATTAAATAGAAAAAATATGAAATGAAATGAAAACAGTTTAAGTTGAAATTGCAAAAGTTACAAAGAATTGATTACAAAATTAAAAAAAAAAGTTGAGTTGTGTACAATTTAATCCAAAAAGATTTTGTCTTTTAAAACTTTTTTAATACACATAGCTTGCAAATAAATTTGGCTCAACGACATGGATAAATAAATGCTTAAAGAATTTACGAAATACAAACAATTTATTTATATAAGGGAAAAAAAATAATATTTTTGGAGTTTAGAAAAAATTGCTTAAGTCGATTTACATAAATAAAAATGTAGTTACTGTAGCAATTAACTCAATAACTTTATTGTGGTGGTTCAGGAATGGCAGGGTGATATATTCTGCACTTAAAGAGATCTTAATAAAAACTAATATTGTTTGCCAGAAAAAAATTTTTAAAATGAGATATTAAATCTTTCACATTGATCACAATGCTCTGTAAATCCTCTCTTATATGACAGCAATATTTTTTAATGAAGGAGGGGAAATCTTTAAATGATTTAAAAATTAATAATTAGTAATATGGCTTTTGTCAACCAACTTGTTATCTGTAAGCTGAGACTTAATATTTTAATATTTATAAAAGCAAATACTTACAATTACTCACAATTTTCATGTAAAATTATTTCACCAAGTGCCAATGAAATCTCAATTTCAATGAAAACAACTCATGTATTCGTATGCTAAAAATATTGTTTGTTAACCTCAATATTTGTCTAGTAACTTTTAAGTGAAATTTAGCAAGTTTTTATTTTAAATCAATAAAATAATGTACAGCCATGTTTACGAACATGTGAGCGAACTACCACAGTGAAAATGAAAAACAAATAGTTAATGGAAAACAAACAATGATGACCGATTATAATGAAATCAACCAACAGCTACAACAACATGAACATCAACAATAAAAAATAAAAAATTGGAAACGTTAATGTATTTTATGCTGTTGTCAATAGTCAATTTTCATGTAACACACCACGATGATCATTAATAAAGAACATAAATTGCATTTAAAAGCCAATACAAAAATAAATAAATAACAAACAACTAAAACTATGACAATAAACCAAACAACATCAATATTAATGGGAGAAAAAATAGGGGGAAGTTACAAAATAGTTGGTATAGCGCCTGTTCTTTGACAGATTCGGAAATGTGTGATTTCACAAAAAGTAATTAATTATATTAAAAATTTTAACCAACGAAAAAAAAAAAATTAAACATTAAAAAAAAAAAAAAAGTTAATAAAGTTTAATACCAGAGTTTTGTTTTTAATGGAAATAGCTTGATTTAGTCGTTCCATTAATTAAATATTTTAATTAAAAAATGTTCATTTTGATTAAATTTTTAATTGAATCAATTAAATATTTAATTAATGTGACACTTTTTTGAATTTTCTGAATGAAAAAACACATTAAATTTCAATTTAATTATATTTCGAATGAACAAGTTAAAATTTATTTTATAAAGGTTTTAAGCTCGATGCAATAAATGAATAAAATCCTTTAAATACCTGAGTAATTAATTTTTGCTTATTAATTAATTACTTAATGCTTTTTTACTGTTTTAATATATATAAAATTATTTCCGTTTATGTGTCATAAGTCCTTTAATTAATAGCAAGTCTCCGCTTATGTGTGCTAAGTTGCTTGGAGTATGTGTCTTAAGTCTTTCTTCTAAATCAATTGTACTCATTTCTATCTTTATTTAAATAAGAATATGATTGTGTGTTTTAAGTCTTTTTTTGTTTTTTCCTATATAAAAATAAAAATTTTCTTATTTCGAAATCTAATATCGGATAAAATTTATGGATATTTTAAATACAAAACGTTAAAAAAAAATTAAAAGTTAAATTAAATTTAATCTAATTAAAGAAAATAATTAAAAAATTTGATATAAACTTTTTTTTATAGTTAAAGTTAAAATTATTTAGACCAGAACTTTGAATAAAAAATCGGATTTTTAGGCTGTAATATTCTAACTTTAGATTAGCTTACCAAAGAGATAAAGCAGAAGGTATTAAATTATAAACCGAATAGAAAATTAAAAGAAGAAGAAGGTTAAGATAAATATGAAGAAGAAGAAGTATAAAATTAAGAAGTAGAACAAGAAAAAGAAAATTAATATTAAGAAGTAGAAGAAGAAAAAGAAGAGAAAAGATTAAGAAATATAAAAAGAAGAAGAGAAGAAGAGTTTTTCATACGTAAAACTATTGCTGCTTCTCACGAAAGCAGACGCCCCACTACTGCTATAGTGAACGGCACAGAAAGGCCTCGTAAATAGTGCTCACCAAAAATCTTAATTTTAGTTTATATTTTTTTTTTTTGTAAATAAAATTTATGTACTTAAAATTGGTATAAATTTTATATATAAAATAAAAGCATGTTTTACTGTGACTAGATTACAGCCCAATATTTCGAAACATTCTTTTAAATTTCTTGCTAAAATTAAAAAAAAAACATTTTTACTTGTATTTGTTATAGCTGCAGTTGATTTTTTTTTTTTTTTTTGTAAATAGATACTCACACACACACATAAAATGTATTAATGTGCAATAGACGTGTAACAAAAGCAATCCATCCAGCCAAACAGCCCAGCCACATGTACATGTTGGCAGTATTTACGTACATACAAACCAACAAATAAACGTGTAGGATGATGATCTTGATTGCTCTTATTGACTGGTTGTTTGCGGTTGTTAAAATGTTTTCTATAATGTTACGATGACTTAAATAAAAATAATAATAAGAAAAAAAAAAAAGAGAGAAATGGTCAACAAAACACAAAAAATCAGCGAAAACATCAACTAAAAGAGGAAAAGTAATAATAAAAATAAAAACAAAAATCTTAAACATGTTATTGTTTCTGATACTGTTGTTGCGGCTGCTGCTGCTGCGATATGAGCTGCCCACTTGAGGATTGCAGTTTGTTAACTCTTACTTTGTGACGCGTACAACTGAAATGAAACATAATCATGTACAAGTACTTGTATTGCATGAATACATGGTGCATACGCGCTTGATTGCAACTGCAACATTGAAACAAAAAGTTCAATTCTGGTGCTCATACACCCCTCTGGCAGTTTAACATGAATTGATGATTTTACTTTTTTTTTACTTTTTTTGTGAAATAATTTTTTTTTTTACTTTTTTTTTTAAACTTTGTTATTTAAAGGCTATTCAAGTATAGATTAAGTTGGTAGCCATGAACCTTTAAAAAAAATGAGCTGTCAGATTTCATATGAACTGCCAAATATATCCCAAGTACACTTACAAATGAGCGTATGATTTTTTTTTCAATTTGTTGTAAATATTTTAGGTTTAAATTCAAAGAAAACTAATTTTACTAAAGTAATTATCAATATAGAAATTCAAAAGTGTTAGACTTTTAATTTTAATGCTCTCACTTTTGTTTCTTTTTTTTTAAATCCACAATTTTAATAAATATTTAGGCTTATGTGTGTGTGTTACAAATTATTTCAAGTTTAATTTTATTTAATACATTATCTGCCTGTTGTTCGTACATCATTAGAAATAATTTTTAGTTTATTAAAACTTTTTCTTTTTTATTTCAAACAACTTAGTTATAAAGACATGTTATGCTGCACACAAGTCCATGCCATACAGGCGCAAAATACGGGCCAAAAACACAAGCCATAAGGCAACGATTTCCCCCTCTTTTGTAATTTAAGTTATAAAGTTTGAATTTATTTGACAGTCTTAATAAACGTTTTATTTTCATTAGTTGTTAAGACTATAATTTTTTTCCTTTTTAGTATTCGCTTGTAGGTATGATTCAGCCAGCCAACCAACCGGCCTGCCTACGCATTTGCTTATTTCTCTAAGAATTGCTTTTACCCTCTCCAATCTGGTTTACCTCTTGTATTTTTAGTTGTTATGATTCAAAATATTTGATATTATTTTTTAATTTTTCAACACTTGAAAATCTGGACACCATTTAAAAACAAAGATCTCAACAGCACAAATAAATAAATAAAAAAGTAAAAAAAAAAAAAAAAAATAGTAGGAAATTTAAAGTTTAGTCATGCTGAAACCTTAAATCTCTTTATTATCCTGTTAATTATGCTTGCATGTATGAAATACGTTTTTTTATGGTCCACTCTTTGCCATCTCCTTTTGCTACGGTTATTAGTGTTTGGAAAAGGCGGAAGTGTTGCCATCATTATGGCGTTGTGTTTGTGTTTTTTGTTTTTCTTTTTTGCTTTACATAAATTCACAGTGACTTTTTAATCCTGTTTGACATTTTCATGTTGATTTTAATTTTATTGGCAACATTAAATGTGACAAATCAGCGGTATATAAATATGTCTGCTATACTTCTCTATTAAACAGTGTTTGTAAAAGTAAAATAGTTGTATAATCAAATAGTGTCATAAAATGTAATTTATTAGGTAATTATTATTTAAATTAAAAATACAAGTGAATGTATTTACAAGATATTTAAAAATTTTTTTAAAAGTTAGTTGAAATATTTGATTATTTTTTATCATAACTATGTTTAGTTTAAGGAATGCAATTATAGCTTAAAGTTGGAAAAAGCTTAATTTTTAAAATTTATTTAAAACAGTTAAATTAAACTTAAAATAGTTCAAAACTAATTTTGTATAAAATATAATGAAAAATATTGTGTATGATTATAGTAAATCAATATATATCATTTAAGCAAAAAATAGTAAATTTTTTTTTTATACAAATATTATAGCGCAGTTTCTGCAACAAAAGCTATCAACTCTTGTAGAAACTTGTTCAAATGCTATCTTCAAATAAATACGACATAAAAAGATGATAGTTTTTAAATATACAAATGTATCACAAGAACTAACCAGTTTTAAATTTAAAATTTATTGCTTCCGAGAAGCACTAACGTAAGCGAGAACTCAAAATACATTGGCAAATAATTGCGTACACGTAGTATTTATTGAAAGTGGATATAAAAAAAAAATCAACCATTCATACTCAATAGAGTTTTGTGGCTGAAGTGGTTAAATGAAGACTTAATGCTTCTTAACTGCAGATTCATTGGTTCGAATCCTGTTAGTGTTATAAATTAAATAAAAAAAAAAAAATTAGTAGATTATTAAAAAAATATTTTTAATAATATTTTTTCAGCAGTAGATTCATGAATATAAAAAATATATAATATAAAATATTTTTTTAAGCTGAAGTTCTTCAATTGTAAATTGTTTACTTTTATTTCATAATATTTCAACAATTCTTTGGATTATTACCATAAATTAATTTAACAAAATATTAATATTTATTTGTGCTTAATTCCAATTTATAAATTAATTTAAATAATAAATTAATTTAAATAAAATTTTTAAATTTTTTATAAAAAATTGTTATTTTTGTTAATTTTTTAATTTAACTTAAACCAAATTTTATAGAAAATTTGTTTGTAAAAAAGTGATAATAAATAGAAGTTGATCAACTCTGTCAGGTGATTTTGATTTTTCAAAAAATACTTGATTCGCATAAAAAATATTTGAAATTTGACAGATTTCATTTGCAGATATTCATAAAACAATAACGATCAAAACAGACAAACTTAACAAAAAAAAAAAAAAAAAAAAAAAAACAATTTTGTAATTATCTTTCACATATTTTTAATATAAATTGGTAACATTACAAAATAACAAAGATATTTAAATAAAAAAAAAAGCATCTGCATAAAAAAGCAATTCATCAAAAAATACCTTCCACACCCGTAATTTTGAAATGATTGCATTTTAATATTCAAGTTGAGAAAAAAACAAATATAAAAACACTTTGAACAAATGCTTTCAAGTCACATAAAATTTAATGAAAATATGCGCCAAGAAAATTACGAAATGTATTGAAAACCCTTTTTCTCAGCCGCACACGCGCGCACAACAAACATTTTGATCACACATACCTTTTTATTACTTTTTAAATTCAAACTATTTAAAATGCCATCAATGCTTAAATGCCAACCAATAACTACTTTTTATTGAGATTATGCTTGAAAGAGGTATACAGTGGGCGTAAAAAATACATATAAAACCTTACATAATTGCTTGATTCTACTATAAAATCTGACTCTAGTAGGTTTCAAGTTAAACGAAAAGAATATATTTTATACACCAAAGGTTTTTGTATAAATTTTTCTTGGTTAATTTAAAAAAAAAAATGTTTTTTTGTAATATTGTAAAAATCGTATTTTGATTCTTAAACAATTATATAGGAACACAAATTTTATTTGTTTTATCCCACTGTAAATTACTTTGCTGCTAAAGCTTTGCATAACAAAACTACAATAATAAGCTTAATATTCAAATACATATTTATTTCGATACTAAATATGTATTTGAATTTTATTGCAATGATAAACAAAAGCTTATTGTTTTTGTTGTTGTGATACATTTACAACAAATGAACACCTCACTCCAGCAACAGCAAAATGACAAGTTCAATGGCCACCGCTTTTCAATACAATAATAAACATTTCCATAAACTCGTTACAGCAGATACAAAAATTATGCTTGGAATACATAAGATCCCCATGTGCGGTGTTCAAGTTACGCTGTCATGAACTTAAAAGTGTATGTGAGTGAAATTTTTTGTGCACAGAGACATGGTTCCATTTCTGATCGTTTTATTATTGGAATTCATCGCATACAAAGAGTGCGATCACATCTTTTTTTTTTTCTCTTCTTTTTATTTGTTTATTTCATTTCTGGATTCAATATCTAAAATGGCACAAAAACGTGCCAATTGAAAAATAATACTGTGATTTTGCTTTTTTATTCATATTCTGTACTTATAGTTATTATTATGCAAAATGTCAAACAACTCCAATAAAAGTATATAAAAAATAAGAGGGATTGTTTTGCTTATTTGTTTGAAAATGAAGCCAAAAACTATTAAATTACAGAACGTGTTATTTAAATACGAGCATGATATTAAAATAAGATTTGGGTACAAATACCTACAAACCAAGATGTTAGAGGTTTTATAAAATTATTATTATTATTAATATTTAATATTAGAAATTAATTCTAATATTAAATTTGCTAACGAGCACTGGCAGCGTTAAAAATGGGCTCAAAATTTATGAAAATAAAATATAACCTTTGTAAATCTTATAATTTATTACTAAGTGATTAATAAATTTCTCAAACAATTAGACAAGTTTTAACAAGTTAATAAAAAAAAAATTTTTTAAGCAAACAAAGTATCTAAATATCCAAAATTCATTGAACTGGTTATGGGCATTAAAATCTGCCTGTAAAAAAGACATATTTTTACGGTAATAAAAATGTAATTCTTTAAAACTTATTTATATTTTATTAAGAGCTATAAATTTAACATTTGAGTTTATTTACAAGTCAAATAAAAACAGTATTTTTTTAAATTTATCTAACTTATAGGAACTGTCAAGAGATTTTAATGGTTTCCTTGTTTAAATTATTATCTTAATTAATTTTTGTAATTTTATACACGCAAAGAAAAAATATGGTTAAGGCAACCATATTCTGATGGAAACAGAATGCATCTATCCATATATATTTTTAAATCAAAGATATTAAAAATACTTTTCAACTGCAGATGTTGCGCTTCAACCCCCGGTCAGGGCTTAAATTATTTTTTAATACATACATTTCTTATATACAAATTTTTTTTAAAAATTTTTTAATATTATTTAATATTAATCAAGCTGAAGATCTTAAAACATGGTTTTTTTTAAAATTTTCCGATATTTCGACTTTCTTCTTCAGCAAATTTATTTTTATAAATTAAATAAAAACAATTTTTTAAGAACTTAAGCTTGATTAATATTAAATAATAATAATTTTATATTATAAGATCGAATAATATAATAAAATTATTACAAAAATTTTTATTTCATTGACTTTTAAGTTTCTATCAATTTGTATTTATTTATTACATAGTACAGCGGGTTTGAATTTATTTTCTTTTTTAATTTCATTTGACTCTACCAGGATTTGGACTTTGGAATATTTAGTTAAAAAGCATTAACTCGCCACTCAACCACTCAGTTAAGTTTGAATGATTAAGTTTTTTTTATATGCACTTTATTTATATGGTCGAAAAGTGACCAAATAGAAAAAAATTACATTCAACAATATTTTCTCATTATTATGTTGACTATAAATATATTTATGTTTTCAGTTAAAATTTTATTAAACATAATATGATAATTATATGGTTGATCTATGACGGTAAACATAGTATGGTTAAAAATAACTAAAAACATGTTTATCGTGATCATAATACCAAAATAATATCTTTGTGAAGAACAAACTATGTTTGCGGTGACCACATTCAATCATTGTAGGTTTATACTTTTATGTATAATAAAAACTTGTAAACTATTTTATACTTTTATACGTTCATACTTTTATTATTTTTATACTTTTTTTTTTTAATTGCTTACTTTTATAAGTTTAAGCTGTTATACTTTTATAATTTTGTTTAATAAGAGCAAATCATAGAATAGAACTCATAGTTTTATTTATTTATTTTATTTTTATTTATTAAAGTAAAATAAATTTACATATTAATAACATTATAAGAACTGGCTGCCGTGGCCTTCGTCCTTACGTATTATACTATTTACATTATACCTCATAATTTTAGTGAAAGATGTAACTGAGTTGAGTTAAAATTATTTTTGTAATATTTGTAAATTTTTTTAATTTTTCTGGACTATAAATAAACCTAGACAAAAATATGGAAAAAAAATAATTCCTTATCAAAAACTCCTTAAGCCTGAATTAAAATAAAAATTTGTAAATTATATTTAAGAATTTGTACGCAAGAAAAAATACAGCAAGTAGTAAATAGATGTATATTTTAATTTTGAAAAGTAAATATAATAAATAAATTTCAAAATCTTTTTAAATGAACTACAACCAAGTTTGTTTCTATATTTATTTCAGAGAAAAGCAATAAAATAAACAAGCAAAACTTACACATTTTTAAATAAAAATTAAAGAAAAGTATGTGAATTTTATTAGAAGAAAATTAATAATTTTTATTAGAAACCATCTTTACAAAGTAACACTGGATAACTTTAAGTAGTAAATTTATTCAATCTAAGAATAATTTCTCATTTTAAATTTTGTACAACATAACATAAAAAATAAATTACGTTTATTTTCATCTTACATCAGCTGCTAAATAGTTCTGTATGTGCCTACCTACTACAGACAACCAGTAAAGTTTATTTTATTTTGTTTCTCATAATGAGCCGTTGCACTCGAACGAACTTCTTTAGTAGTCATAGTAATCTCACACAGCAGAAAGAATTCAGCAACTACTTACCAACAATCTAACCAACCATTCTAACCATTCATTTTACTAGCAAAATGTAACCCGGCGAATGATGATGATCATCATCATCGTCCTCTCAACATCTATAAAAGACGATTTATGCAAATGTAAACGTGATTGATGGCTAGTAGTTGTACATCAAAAACCTCTAAAAACCAAAAAGAACATAGAAAAACAACGAAACCAAAATATCTAAGCAAATGCTTGTAAATGAAGTGGAAAATATAGAAGATGAAAATCATTCCATTTCATAGTTTCCTATACAAAATAAATATTGCAAAATGTTTTTCAGAAACGCAAAAATCGGCTGCTTATATTTATTTAAGTAGACAACAAACAGCAAGTGTGGAATATTTTTTTTTGTTTTTATTCGTTGGTTTTAAATTTCATGATGAGCTGGGTGGCTTGAGTGTGGTAAAAATACACAATTTTTAAAAAAGTACTTAATGCACTTACATACGTACGTACTTGGTTTACCTAGATTTTTTATGTTTGGCTTGAAACGAGGCTCGTTTTATTGGTTAGAAAAAAATATTAAATAAATTTAAAAAAAATCATGAAAATATTTTTTTAATGTCAAGTCGTCTAAGTAGTTTGATTATTTAATGCGTTACACTGCAGAAACTGTGCTTGCCTGTAAAATAGAAACTCAAATACGTGAAAGAAAAAATTACTTTTTATTTGCGTAGATAACATAATTTCTTAACCATCCCTCTTATGGTGTGAATACAATTTTCTTAAGCTTTTTTCTTAGTATAATTTAGTAAAACAAAGTTCTTTGTGACTCTTGAACCTTTAACTAACCGTGGCGTCACTCATCACCAGTTGCCGCCACACGTAATAAATTTCCATAATGAGGTTCAGTTAAACGCGTGTAATCATACACTTTTCCCCTTAACAGACACAGAGAAAACGTAATGTCGAAGTAACAAGCAAAGACACAACACATTGGCTTTGCGATTGACTAACAAGTGATGAATAAACTTAAAGCCATTTACCAATAACTTTAATATTAGAGGCATGTGAGTATTTGTAAAAACATGCCAAAAATAATCGAATATAAAAAACTATATTTGCTAATGGAAAAAGTAATCGCATTTATAAAGGAATTTGTAGTCAAAAATTGCTCATATTACAAAGAAGGAAATCATTTTATTTACATTTGTTTTGAATTTAAACAATTAAATTAGATAAGAAATTAAATAAAAAATATAAATGAATACGAATACATAGAATGTTAGAATTTGCTTTTTTATTTTTATTTTATTTAGCTTCGCAAATTGCAAAGACACTAAAAATATGTCAGTTGCAGTGAATTACGGTTTCATTTTGAAACAAACATCAAACTTATTTTAAGAATAGAATTGAAAAGAAGAGAACTGATTATATTTTGTATTTTATTAAATAATTATTTTTATTCGAAACTCTGAACAAATAATTTATTATTTTTCAACCAATGGAAATTTTTCATTAGACTAATGAAAATATTTAAGTGATTTAATGAAATATTTAATTAAATGAAAGGATATTGCATTTAGTTAATGAAATATTTTTTAGACTAATGAAACCAGAATTCTGAAAAGAAACGAAACTTTTCATAAACGTTTCCTATAAAGTCACAATTTTTAAATCATTTTGTACAATGTATAAAATAAAATACAAAACAATTTACAACAAAAAAGTTACAAATAAAACGATTTACTTTGCATACACTCTTTTTCTTGTTATATAACAATACAATCGTACATGGGCCTACAAAATAAAAGCCAAAACTTATTTTTTGAATGAATAAATCATTCGAGGCATACCAATGGCTCGTGCAAGGAATTATTTTGAAAATGATAAACATGTTTTGTGCTCATACAAGAAACCAGACAGTCGTGTCTATGCATATGTATCTCGACACGGTTGTATTTAGTTTGTGTTTATTTTCATTCATTTGTTTTCTGGCTGTCTACGTTTCTGTGTTTTTACTATGTACCAATACAAACACAAAATAAATCAGAATAAACGTTTGCAGTATGTATTTCTTATTTTTTAATTTGTTTTTACTCTGAAAAACTACAAAAAGAAACGATTACAAACGTTTCGTTATTATTTTTTTTTTTGCGAACTCTGAATGAAATAATGTCATTCGCTGAAAAATTATGAAATTTTCATTGGAAAAGTGAGTTTGGGGTATTTTTAACATTAAGCTTTGTGTTCAAAGCTGCATATCTTTCCGCTATATAATGCTATGAAATAGGAGGAATGTAAAAGTGTTGGTAATTTCTGACTTGAATGCGCGCAGCAGAATATAGCCAGGGTCTAGGTAGGAATCAAACTTCCGTCCGAGGTTAGCGCTCTATTCACTAATCTACGGTTTCACCCCAGTAAGGTAAGTGAACTCTTATTGGTATCAGTAACAGTGAAGTGTATTGTGGATAGAGGTGCTCTTGGTAGCATTATTGTTAAAAATATTAAGTAAATAAAACTGTATTTCCAAAGAAAAAAATAAAATATTTACATAAAAAATTTTTAAACTATTTTTCACATTATTACAACTTGTTCACGAAATCAATAAATTTCATATGTTACCCTACCTATTTTCCATTAATATGACAACTTTGAAATTGATTTTGTGTTTTTTTTTTTGCTTTAACACAACCTCTTACAAAAATAAAGTTTATGTCATGTTAAAGCTTCTGGTTTTTAAATATACAAACATAAACATGATTCAAATATAAAATAATTAAAAACAAAAATAAATTTATATCTGAAGAGAGAAAAACTGTCAGTCATGCATTAAAAAAATACAAAACAAAAGAGCTTTTGAATGCAATATTGGATTTATGTTAACAATATCCAATTAGAGACCATGAATTCAATGACAATTAAACAGAAAATAAACAATGACGATAGTAAGCTTTTAGATTAAAAAAAAAAGAAAGAAAGACATTTGAAAAAACCACAAAAAATTTAATTATAAGCGAATGGTTTTCAAAATACAAATATTTTGTACATACAAGATTTTAAAGGCTTGTAAAAAAGTCATGAATCACTTTTTATTCATATTTTCTAAGCAGTCAATTAAAAAAAATAAAGAAAAATTAAGTACAAATTGTGCTAAATTCTAAGAGCAAAGAAGGCTTGGCCAATGTAACCAACTTAATAATTTATTAAAATTTAAAACAGGTTCATTGAGAAAGAAAACTTTTTCAAAATGTTTGTTAAAGAGTGCAAATAACAAATGGTTTTCATAAAACATAATGTGAACAGATTTTTTGAATGATGTTAAGGTTAAATAAAGTAAAGGAAGTGTTAAAGCAAAATTTTTAATAAACAAAATAATAATTTGTGTAATCGTTTCAATACGTACCTAGAAATAAATACATAAAAATTTTTTAATAGTCATTCAATACCAAGAGCTGCATATGGCATTCAATAGCTTTCGAAATTTATATTTTTATTCTATTGTAATTTGGTGACACGTTTGAAGATTGGATTAGACGAATAGCTTCTTTAGCTTTCTGTACTCATTTTGTAACCAAAATGAGAGTCAACTAGATTTGACTTATTCTTGACTAGCGGAAGAATAAGAAATATTTCACTGAATTAACTAATTGGCTTCATACAAGAACTATTATTCAAATTATTATAATTTTATAATTAGTGGCTAACAATAACACAAAAAAAAATTAATTTAAAAAACCATTGATTTGCAGCCAACTTCATTCACTAACTAACGGGCTGCATAAATTAAGTTCCTAAGCTGCCATCACATTATTTCCGTTTGCTTCATATAGTTTGTGTGATTATGAGAACTTCTGACAGATAAAAAACTCTTGCTGCGCTAATTTAGATTTGTCTCTAATAAGCCATGTCTGTATGACTTTTTCAGTTACAATTGTAGGAACTCAGTTACTGTAGAAGAAATCTTTTAAGCTCATTCTTCATTCTTCATACAAAAGCCAAGCTAACAATAAAATTTATAATAAAAAAAATACTTTTATGTCACTCTTACACACTTTCTTAATTGTATTTCTTTGTTTACTGTTCATCTTGTTTTTATTCATTTGGTATAACATTCTTATTTTATATCGGTCGGGTCATTGGATTTTGTTTTATTTCATTAGAGAAAAAAAATTAATTAATTTCTTTGTGCCAGTAAACTAAAAATATAAAGAAAAATCAACAATTTAAACATACATTTTTTTCTGTCTTTTATTTTATTTAATTAAAATTTTAATAAGGTTATCTATTCTTAAAGTAAACAATAATTTTTAAATAAATTGTAACAATACTATACGAAAAAATTATTTTTTGTCTGCTAAACATTGATTATTGCGCTTACGGCATTTTAAAAGCTTAAATCTGGTCCTGTGTCAATATAGAGTTCAAAATTTTGAGCGTTTTTTCAAATTTTAATTGTGATTTATCGTAAATAACCATTTGAATTTTGTGTAAAACACTATTAGGAATATCTTTGTAAGATTTTTTAACCCTATAACATTTAAATTAATGGGATTTTTTTGGCTCTTAATTAAAAAATTACAAACAAGACCTATAATATGAAGAGCTAAAGGGTTAAAATGTTTTGCAAAAAATTTCCCCCAGAAATTCTATTACAAGTGTCTCAACACATCAATAATGCGTTAAACACTTAAATACCAGAAATATAATACGTAAAAAGTTATTATATGTTTAAGGGTTAATTCGTGTATGGTGGAGACATTTTCTGTCTCTATATTTTAACAAAAACATGTTTAAAAATGTTGTTCATAAATTTAATAGCGGATAAGGAGTACTAACTATTCAAAGGAATTTTTCTCTTTAAGAAATAAATTATTTAAAAAAAAAACGTTATTCCGTTGCCAACCAACCCTCTTTCATTTCTTTACTTATAGAAAATTACATTTTAAATCGGTTATAGTTATCGTTGCTATGTAATAGCAACTTGTAAATGTTTGAAGTACATTCATGCTTTTCAACTTCTATTAAAAAAATTTTCTTTTCTACTTGACTGCTTTCTTTCATGTCTAGTTTTTTTTTTTTAATTAAAAAAGCGTAATTGTGGGAAAACTTGAAACTAGTTTAAATTGTTGTTCACTTATTTTGTTACCGCGTTTTTTAAATGACTGTGTCATACTTTTTGTTAATTACTTCTTAAGTAATTGTTATAAGTGGAGTGCAGAATTAATACGCTTCAAGACAAAGCAAAAAAGAAATAGTGTTGAATAAAATAAAAAAATATAATTGCTTAGATTTTTAAAACACTCGCAGCTGGTGTAAGATTTTATTTTTTGTGTTAATAATTTATGATTATTTCTATTATAAAATTGTTTGTTATAAAAATTTTCAAATGTTGTTAAATCAAGACAAAAATGTTCACTATATCTGCTTCAAATCTACTTAATTTCCTAGTGAATACCAATTTTGGCTTTCAGCTTTGTTCACAATCATTTAATTCTAATGACACAAATCTAGGCTTAAAAATAACACAAAATGTACCACTAAAAAGTTTAAAGTTCCAATCAGATTTTTCCATAATCTGGCTGTTGTTGAGCTTTTTCTTACAGTCGACTAAAAGACTAAAAATGTGTAATAAAAACTTGAAGTAGAAATTCTGACTAATTTTTAATATAAATTTGTCATAATGTACTTCAAGTCTACATTATTTCACTATGAATTACAGCCTATAAAATTCAAATAAGTGAAATATATGAAGCTATATGCTTATCGTTTTGTAAATAGACACTTTTGCGCTTGCTGGGTTTTACGTTCAGAGAAATGTACTAATTCCCCATAACAGAAACAAAATTAATTAAAAATGGACTAAATCCTAAAATTAAAAATTAATTAATTTCCATATAAATGCATTCATAATTGGTCTTCTTCCCAGACACCCTGGGACAGTTTAGCAATGAAAAAATCGAGCATATCCACCAAGAAAGGGTTGCAAAAAAAAAATAAAAATGATTTCAGAATATTTTTGGTTACTTCACTGATTATGCTGATTTAAAAAAAAAAAAAAAAAACTGCCAAGCAAACATTTTTGAGTGAAATGGGAATTTTTTTTTTTAAGTTTAAGAACTCATAAAATTTTTAGCGGATTTAGAAAAATATAAATTTGTTTTATTTATTAAGAAACATATTTTGAGCATTAATTCAAAAACTGTACGGTTTATTTAAAAAACATTGTGTGAAAACGTCTCAAAAGTTAAAAAATTGAGAAAAAAAAAAGATTTCTCAAATTTACTTAAACAGTATATGTAGCATTCAAACGGCTTTAATGTTTTTTTTTCTAAATCCGTTAAGAAACTTAAGATCGGTTGATATTTACTGGTTTATAAGTGCTGGTTTTTTTTTGTCCGTAACTCAAGATTTAGCAAATTCCCAAAACAGATTCTTGTTTTACTCGACCACACCTATCAGCAAAATAATATAACTTCCCAGATATTTGCACTTCATTCTTTTTTATAGGACTGTGTTATCAGGCTGGCGTTACACAACTCCACCCAAACAAATTACACTCTCCCCACACACACAAAGATGAAGGTTATTATTTCAGAAAAAGCAATCATCTTTATTTTTTATCATGCCATTAAAATCGTATTTTATAAAAATTAAATTTAAATTTTGTGTCACTGCATAAAATTTGCATACAAAATGAGAAAAAAACAAATAAAAAAAGTCAATAAAATAATAATTTGTAGTCTTAATTTAAATATTGTTTTTAATTTTTAACACACTTTAGTATTTTTTGAATTAATGAATTGATTTTAGCTAATGAACTGGACTAAATAGTTGTTTGTGATTTGCGGTTTCATACTGTATTATATTGTGTGTGTGGATGTTAGTATTCATTATTAACTAATTGAAATGGCTAGTTCTTTTTAGTTTAAGGTTTGATTTAAAAATAAAATTTAATTATTTTTATATCATGATTTAATAAATAATTTATTTAAAATTGATAGAACTATTGAAATAAATTATTAAAAAAAAAAATTTTTATAAAAAGTTTTATTAAACCTCCAACTAAGAATCACTTAAGTGGAATAGTATTGGAATTATAAACTCAAGACTTGTATCATTTCAAACCAGCTTTTGCTCAAAATAATACTTTATTTCGTCCATGGGATTTGAAAAATTATTTATTTACTAATAATTATTAATTTTTTGTTTGAACATTTCCGGCAGCTTGGCATATTTGTTTATTTTTGTTTTTTATAATTTAGCTAAACTTTTAGTCTTTTTCCTTATTCTAATTTATGGCAAGTACTTGAAAGGCTTCTTTTTATTTTATGAACTAATATGAGTCATCATTAACTTTTTTTTTTTTAATCGTTAAGTGTGTGGCAAAACCAAAATCTTGTGGGTTAGATCTTTCATTTAATGTTTATTTATTATTATTTCTATTTAACATAAATTTATTTTTACGTGATTGGAAGGCTGTTATTGTTAGAAAAAGTAACATAAAATGACTCATAGAAATAAAAATTTTAATTGTAAAAATTTAATTTATGAATTTAAGGATTGCAATTTTTTATTTTATTATTTTTTTTTAATTACACAATAAAACGAAATTAACAAATTTCAAAGTATGAAGCACCATAACGACAAAAAATTATCTTTTGGTACAACTCCTGTTAGTGTGACCATATGTATACAAATATAATACATACAAAATGAAAACATAATAAAATCGCAACTAAACATAATATTTAGAAACGCTACTATTTTGCTATAAAATAAAAAAAAATTATTTACACAAAACTAATTTTTTACTAAAATGCTTGAAAACCTAATCAAACATGAAATATATGAAGATATATAAATAAGGATAGCGATAGAAATACAACAAAGAAATAGAAGGCATAAAGACAAAGGAAAGTATTAAAATATTAAGAGAAGAAGAAGACTAATTGCTACTTCTAACGAAGTCAGTCGACAGCGCAGTGAGGTCTTGGAAATACAATCAAAACTTAAATTCAAAACAACTTTTTATTTATAAAAACATATAAAATTTATATTTATAACTTTAATTGTAAAATAGAATGACCATCTTATTAAAAAATGTTTTCCAATGATATTTTGCAACAGGAAATGAACTCCTTTTTTTAATGAGATTAATAAAATCAATGTTGGCATACATTTTAAAAAGGTGTAATATTAGCTTTGAAATACATAAACTAAAATCTGCTAATAAAGATACTCAAATTACCTGTAATTTTCACATAAAGCTGCTACAAATATATAGGACTAAGGCTGTAATAATTATTATAAAATCACATACACCAAAGTTTGTGTTTAAAAAAAGACCCTAAAATTTTTTTTTTTTTTTTCATTTTAAAATTTATTAAATTACCAAAAGACGAGATTTTTTGCTGAATAATTTTACTTTTATAAGACTTCACTATTTAAAGATACAAGCAAAAGAAAAAGAAGAGTTATTAAAAATAAAAATTATATATAAAAAAAAACAGTTTGGATTATTGCAACTGATTAAACAAAATAAACATTTTAGATTTTAAATGCGGATGCAATCTTCGTTTATTTGTTTAAGTTTTTTTGTTTTCAGTTCAGCTTTAGCATGGTAAATGCATTTGACCCCTGCAGGCCTTTTTTAAATACAAGAAACATTAAGAAAAAGGAAGACGACCCTTTTGGTATTTCGCTAATAAAATAAGCAATTTTTCTTTTGGCCACAACCAAAGTCAGAAAATCTTGCCGAATGACAAGAAACTAAGTGGAAGAGGAAAATAAGAAAAACGTATAATTTCTGTTGCTTAACCCAGCACTTTGCCAGCCAAATGCCACCAGTTATGAATAGTCTATGACAAAGTTATGCTATAAGGAAGCTTTGATTTTGTTGATTAACGTTTTATTTAACATTAAGTAAGTGTATATTTTCCGCCAAATATACATACCAAAAAAAATAAAATAAAATAAAAAGTTAAATCAAAGAGGAGATACGTGGTACGTGTTTGCTTTGCTTTTGGCATTTTATTATTGAAACAGAAAAGTATTTATTTTATGTTTAATAAATAATAAGACTTATTAAGATCTTTTTTCACTTTTCCTCTATCTTTTATTATGAAAATATTTCGTGGAAATTTTTTTCCCAAACAAAAAATATTCTCAAAGATTCGCAAATGGGCTGATTTAATTTTTAAAAATTTTTATAAGTTCTTAGCAGCCACATTTATAAAAAAATTATTTTAATGAATTCAAACAATTAATCTGTAACCTAGTTTTGGGTAGTAGAGAGTACCAAGAATGATAAAAATACGCGCATGATTTCTTGTTAGATGACGTAGATTGTCTCTCTCTTTCTATTAGCCAATAAGAAAACATCGCGTGACGTCATTTGTGCTACATGCACAAAATATTTCAATTTATATGCGGGATAACGTAATATTATATTTTTATCATTCTTATGTATTATCAATCTGCGGGTCACAGGTGTGATTCCTATCTAGATCTTGAGTGTTTCTTTGGGTAATGAAACATATGGACTTAAAAAATAAAAAAAAAATAAAGAGAACATTCGTTATCGTGGGGTAAACTGTTGCTGTAGAGCCTTTTAAATTTTTTTTAAATACCCAAGTTTATTAAAGTCCTTCCACAAATTAATTTCAAATATTTCTTTTAATAATTAACCCAAAAAAAAAAATATATATATATATACTTAAAAAATACACCAAATACCCCAAGCTGGTTTGTTTAATAGTTTTGCATTTGTAAAACCGTTTGCATTATTTTTATCGATTTATTTAAAATAAATTTTTGTTTTTCTAAGCCCACAAAACAACAGCAACTGCAAATAATGACTGCAATTGAATCTGCTCGTACTCTTGTACAGGTTTTAATAGTATTCAAAAAAAAAAAAAAAAAACTAAAAACATATTTGACCAACAACCACTAATTGGTATGAAAAACCATACCAAAGTCAAATGTAAGAAATAAAAAATCTGCAAAAGAGTCCCATTGATCTCAACTTAAAGTAAAAGAAGCAATAATGTTAATGGGAACTGCTTATACTTAAGCAGGCGAATCAAGCCAGGCCATGCTAACTTTAAACAAATTTAAAAGTTCAAACTGCCTCTCTATTTTAAACATTTATTTCTTAGATAGATTTTAAATGCGCAGGTAGTTTTAGAATTATCTGTCTGCCTGTTTTAGTTGATACTAACGATTGTAAAAAAAAGCAATCATTCGTCTGAACTGAAACAAGCAATATCTGCATGTCATAGTTAATGTTTCATGTATATTAAAAGTATTATTTATATAAGACGAAAATATAAGCTCCAGCGAAATTTTTTTAAAACTATAAAAAATAAAAAAAGTATTAGCAACAAAAGAATATTTTTTATAACAAGTACAATAAGAATATAAAAATTTTATTTGATTTGTGAGTTATTTCTATGACCAACCTCGCACATTGAAATAACAGTTGTTTAAAAAATGTTTAGCGATAAATCCAAAGAAATATTTTTCATTTCATTTGTAATTACTTACAGGGAATATAAAAAATTTAAATGAATTTTTTTTCTTATTAAAAACTCTATATAAATTTAATAATTTTTTTATATTTTTCGTATTCCAAATGCTCAGTAATTCAATAAAAGAAAATGATGTTAATTTGATTGGTTTTATATAGTGATAAAAAAATAACTGGTTTATTACCATTCTAACATTTGTCAATGAAATGAAATTTTTTTCTACTGGACAGACATCTACTTCCTGTTTTCTCTAAAATTTGATGGTAAAAATAGTATAAAGGCAACATAAACTTTACTAAAATCCAACAACGCGATTCAAATGTATTTAATTTTTGGAATTATTGCGAAAACAATTTTTGTAAAGTCAGAATTTTGCAGCATTATTAAGACATTTTGAAAAATATGTCTTGAAAAACAAAGGCAACCAATGAATACATGCTGAGTTTAAGCTATTTTGAAAATGAAAAAAGGCCAGAAAAAATTAAAAGGCTAAGACGCAGGCTAAATGCGAGAGAATAAAAGTTGAATATAATTCCAAAATGGTTAAGCATTAAATTAATTAATATCATAGGTTGAAAAATCTATCTGTTTTCATGAAATAATTATAATTTTAAATTAAAAACAAACAAAAAAAATTAAAATATATAAAAAAATAAACTTTTTCGACATTTTAAAATCTTTCAACACTATATACAGTTTTCCCGGATTAGTTTCTTGAACACTTTTTCCTTCCTAATTCATAGCTACAATTGTGCGGCAGACAGACAACCAAAAGTTGTATTGGTTGGCGAAATATTGTTGTAAGAAAAGTGACATGCTTTTCGGAAAAATCATTTTTTAGACAAAATGTTGAAAGTTTTCATTTTCTCTGTGAGTGTTTGACTTTTCTTGCTTTGTGACAAATTCCTCTATGCACATTTAAATATCACAGGACCATCCAACTGAACGGGTCTAAATCTATACACCATTTTCCTTTGGCATTAAGCTAAATAGTATTTAGCTTAAATTAAAGTCTTGCGATTTTAGTTAGAATTCACTGTAAAATTGCCAGTTTACTTATTAATAAATAAAATCAAAATTTATAAATTTTCAAAATCTTGTGTTTCTGTTAACTTTACCCAGTGAATAAAAAAAAAAAAAAATTAAAATGATACTAAAAAAATTTCTGGGCAAAGAGGGAAAGAGAAATAAGAAGCAATAATTCTAATAGAATAGTTCTAATAAAATTATTGCTGCTGTCTATCTAGGGCTATAGTTTGGTATATAAAATTTAGCAGAAACAAATTCCGAAATTGTGTTGCTCAATGAAAACCTAAAAAGACTTATTTTCAAAATAAGTCTTTTATGTTAATGGATTAATTTTATTCTTAAAAATGGCTGGTTGCTGTGTTTTAACAATTAAAGTTTTCAAATTCCATGTAAATTTGAAAACGTTCTCTTAAAATATTTAAGTAAATATATTTTACTAAACATTTAATTAACAATCACCAGTTTATCATAAGAATTAAAAGAAAAAAAAAATGTTAATAAAAAAATCAAATGAAAAATGACTTGTTGGCCTTCAAAATTTGTGTAAAAATAAAAGTTTCAACAAGAATTAGCATTTAATGTTTAATCATTTTTTGAACAAACTTAATCAATTATTTACTTGAAATTATAAAATATGGACAACATTCTTTTCACTGACATACATATGCACGTGGCGTTAAAAATTATAACACTGACTCCAGTTATTTTATTTACTATCGTACTAAATTCCTATTATCTATTTTAAATATTTTTGAATTCCACTGGGATATAAAGTAATATGAAGCCTGTCTAAAAGAGTTAATTTTATTTTTCTAAAGTTCTTATCATAAGAAACAATTTCTTCACTGACACCTAAAATCTAACGATAAAAAAATAATACCGAACGATGCCTTTGAGACTCTTTATTGCGATTCGAAATCAGTTGCTCTTTGGTTATCTTAAGATATTGGTGTATATAATGTATTGATGTTGGAGATGGAATAGTTTTGTCCCTATAGCCCTTTTTATTATTTTAAACAGCTGACTGGGGTGCTCAGCTAATGAGTAGGCGTTCAAAGGAACTGCCGAAAAGTTAGAGCCTTGGAAAGTAAAACAAAGTAGTTGTTCTAAGTTGAATTGCTTTTCACAAGACTGCCTTTATTATTTTAAATTCTAGCTTATATACTATTTTGTCTTATATTTAATGTACTTAAAATCTAGTTATTTTTGGTGTTACAAACATATTGACTAATCCCAACATTATTTGTGTTACACTCAATTAAGTGGGTCACACAAATAATTGTCTCATCAGCAATACACCAAGCATAGAACAAATTGTAATTGATACCTCTTTTAATATTCGTTCTATGCATTGTGTATGCAGTATAGACTTGTATGGTATACTACAATAAAACGACATTGACATGCGCTTATGCATTGTAGACCGGAGTACTACCAGACAAATTCAAAAAGTAAACCATCAAACACATCGAAAATTGGATTAAATATCATTTTTTGTTTCGAATCGGAATACAGAGTAACTCCCTGGCTATTATTAGCACACATTTTTTTTTAGTTTATTGCGATAGGTGCAAAATAATTTTATGAATTTATTAAAAAAAATTTTTTTAATGACTGATAAGAAATGTTGAAAGCATTGCATAGAGCAAAGAAGAATTGATATTCAAAGGACGATTTTAGAAATCAAAAGTTATGCAGAAATAGAAAAATTGTCTTATTTCTATAAAAGAGTGATACGTAATATTATAATGAAGTCTAAGAAAGTAAAAATTTCTGGGAAAAGAGCGATAATGTTGCATTTATTATTAAGTCTTTAAGCCAGCTGTAGAGCAAAACAAAAAGATTTACAGCTAAAATTATTTTTCGAAACAGTTAATTAGCATTTGCGAGAACACGATATAGAAGTTTGTAATCCAAAAAAATTTCAGCATAATTTTAAAATTTTATTGTGAAGACTAACCGTTTCTAAATGGAGAAAAATTTTATCTACGGATGATAGTCAAGTTATTTTGCATGGTAGCAAAAAAGTCCATAAATTCCAGAGCTTGAATCATAATACTATAAGCATATTTTTCACATTATGGAATGGTAACAATCATTAGATACATAAAGCAACAATGGACCAAAATTTTACAAAAGGTGACTGCTTTATTGAGAAAAGATTTGGCTTCACTTCAACAAAATCATGACTCGAAAAATACTACCAAAAAGACTCGTAAGTGGTTTCTAGCCAGTAACAGTAATGATATGGATTGACCTTAATCCAACATAAACTCTTTAAGCTAAAGTTAGGAAAACTATGTGAGAACCAAAACCAACTATAAACAAAAAACTTTGAGCTGAAGTTAACAAGGCGTGTGAAAGGATTCCCAAAACAGGACATGTAGCCCTGTCTAGGTTAGGTTATGTTACACAGGGTGGAAGAGAAGCTTCCTTTTGTTCTCTGATGTGGTTCCTTTGTGATACCTGTATAAGAGGAAAGTAACGAAGGACAGCAATAGAAATAGAAGGGTGAAAGGAAGTAGGGAGATGGAGAAGAAAAAGAAGATGAGACCGTCACCTAAACCAATTGCTGTTTCAGTAGATTATATCGATAAGAAAATAAAGGTAAAATAAATATAACAAATGAAACACGCCTTACCTGTAAATAAATGAACTCATTTTTAATTTTTATAATATTTCCTGTTATAAAAATATTCCTCAGAGCAAAGTTCATTTGTAAGGAAGTTGAGTGTTTTTTCAACCAAACCCTCTTCAAAAATAAACTGTGGCTTTCGGCTTAAGTTAATTTAATTTTAATAATTGTGAGTTTAATTTTGTTTAATATTAAATAAATAAAATATTTTTAATAATTTAAAAAATATTTTTAGTAATCAATAGCTAAAAATTAAATTAGTCAGTTTTGGCTTAGACCTTAAACTAAAACATAATGACTTTTGATATGAATACTAACACATAAAGGGCATATGACCTATAAAATGTTAAATTCCCTGCCTATACGAAATTATCTCCTTAATAAATGCAGAATCCTTCTGCTGGCTAAACAATAGCTATATTAGTGCCGTACTATGCGAAAGATAGCCAAAAGCGAACATGCGACAGTCAAAGAGTAAATTGTAAATTGATAAATTTAATGTCGCATGATCCATCTAGTCAATCGAAGCCTTGCTTTGATTCTGGCTTTTTTCTTAAATAACACTTTTTGCTGCCTTTAAAATATGAGAATGAAAAGCTTAAAAATAGTATTACAGTAGTTATTACTGGTCCATGTACAACATAAATTGTTTTGCTGTATATAATTACGACTCATAAAAATTAAAAAACAGAAAAAAACTCAAATTATGCAAGATAAATAAATTATCCGCTATTTCATTTTTCAAACAAAAATTTCACTTTTTATGGCAATTCTTAAGAAAGTAAGAAAAATTAATGCTGCAAATAGAAAATAAACGTATTTTACCTTTTTCTGATCTCTCATAAATTTACAAAAAAAAAAAAAAAAAAAAAAACTAAAAAACTTTTTCAGCAGAAAAGATAAAGTAAAATTAAATAAATTCAACACAACTTTATCAAAACAAATACAAATAATAGTTTTTCAATTTTTGAAATTTAAACATTTTGCTGGCATCGTTCGTACTAGCTTTTTTTTACTTTGAAACTCAAATGTCACGTAAACCTAATCTTCTTCTAGAGAATTATATTGCAAACACAAGCATGTTAAGGAAACAAAAAAAAAATTAAAATAAAACTACAAAATAATGTTTAACAGAAAAACAGAGAAAGAAAGAAAAAATTAAAGCACAAAAAAAAAAAAATATCACTAGATGAAAATCAAGCAAATAAAAATTCAAAATAAAGTTATTTTTGTGGCACAATTGAAAGAAAAAAGAAATATTATTATGGCTGACAGAAAGATATTAGATGATGAAAATCAAAATAAAAATATGAAATGAGAGAAATCGCACAGAGAGGGTCATATAACTGGAGGCATGGGAAGCCGAAGCACGTACCATTACAAACATACAAACTCGTACATTAAAACTATTGATTTTGAAAACAAAAATAATAATCATTTTATTAAAAACAAAACCATAAAGATTTACAAAAATTAAATATTAGAGTATAAAAGCTTTAAGAGCAACAAATATTATTAAGCACGAATAACTTCTTGACTATCTTAATGCAGCCCTATAAAATGTTAAACAGATAAACAATGACTGTTTGAATTATTTTTGACATTTTTAAATTTATTTTGATAAATCGTTTGTTAAATTAAATACGTAAGGGCAAAGCCCCAAACAAACATATACTACAGTTAAACATACACACTGCCCAGCATATAAAAAAGTTTTGATTTAAAATAGAAAATGATTTTATACCAACAATCGGGATTACAATATTGAATATTAACCTTTCCTTCAATTGATAAATTTTTAAGCAAAAATAAAATTTTATAAATTCCAAGATAATTGTTTTTTACCCAGTGAAATTTTTTCCATGCAGATATTTCTATATCAAACTGTTTTATTTAATTCTCTAGATAGTCGATTAATATTCATTTAAATTCAATGTGTGCACTTTTTTCCCTGACCCTATTACATTTCTGTTTTTATATGACTGACAGCATTGACTTTAAAAAAGGCTAGAAAAAGCTAAATTCTGCAAAAAAAATTAGAAAAATGTTAAAAATCTACAGCTTAAAATTCTAGTGCTGTTATCCAAAAAAAGCTGACGTAGACTTTAAAGTAAAATTTATGAAAAATTTATATGAAAAATTTCGATAACGTTGACCTTAAAGTCTACGTTAATTTTTTTGGATAAGGGGGTAAATGTTCTTCAGTTTTTATTACAAGTATAATTATGATTTTTATAAGAAACCAAGAAGAGAATATAACATATGAAAACCAAAAAAAAAAAATAAGGTTGTTTTCCACATGGTTTAAAATACTTATAAGCAAATTCACTTATTTTTTAACTTTAACTTTAATGTTTTGATTTCAATGCGATTTCTATTCTGATATTTATCTTCTTTTATCGTACTAAAAAGCGAGCAGTTTCAGCATTACTAAACGATAATACTAGACAACTAAGTACTATTTTTATCAATTAATTTTAGTTTTCTCCAGCAATTCGAAAATATGTGGGGGAAAATAAAGCTTCGTTATGAAATATGTATATATAAGGAATAAAATAAATTTATTTTACAAGGTAGAAGCCAAATGCTTTTCGTCACTCCTGAAATTACCTATCGTTCGAACAAAGTTTTATCACAAATATTACTTTAGTAAGTTTGGTTAATATTTGTTCCCCAAAGCATATGTAAAATCTTTTTATTTTTATTTTTGAACGTAACAGCAACTCAAATAAATTTAATTAAAATCAATTTCGAAGTGTACAGAACAAACTGAACATAAATTGTTCAGAAATTTTCTCTTAAGTCTTAGTTTGTTTATGTATGAATTGTTATCATTTTTCCAAAAAAGCCTATTTAATTCTATTTTGAAAAACAAAAAAGGATAGGAAAAAAGCTTCAGGCTAATTTCATAAATTTCTATACTAAATGCGAGAAAAAATTCTTAATCTCGTCTTAGAAAATCTAAAATAGCAATACTGATGATTGAATTGAAAATAATTCCTGTAGCTGTATTGCATTAGCTATAGTCAATGTATGATAATACAAATATACATGAGCGGTACTCAGTGCTTGATGCAAATGGTCTTGTGTAATTGTGCAAAATATCGTACCTTTTACTTTGCTACCCAACAACAAAATACAAGATGCACTTGCTACATAATTGCGTTTGTGCAATACTCAAAATGGTATAGCTCTGTTGGGTGTATTGCAATATCATTACCAATGATGTTGATTTGCACAATTTACAAAGTAGTTTGTTGACAGAGTCTCAAAAAGCGATTTTTTTATAACTAAATTTATTACTCGTAACTAAATTGTACTCTAGTTCCATTAAAATCGCTAAATTCATTCAAAGTTCGCATCGTGTTGTTATCACTAACACTAGCTGACACTTGTAAGCAAAAAAAAAAAAAATATTAACTGGTGTCAGCTGTTTTAAATATATGTTGCAATAAATGTTGCATTGAATATTGCCACGTTTGGTTAAACAGCACTCACAATTTTAGTCGAAAACAATGCTATTGCAATAGGTGCAATTTTTAAACGCACCAAACACTGAATGCCGCTATGGTTTTGAACCATGGCAAACAAAAACTGTTCCAAAGTATTTTAAAACGCTGATTTTAAGCTCTTTGCTTTTTTAAAATTTATTCTAAATTCCGAGATATACCTTAATTTCCTTTATTCAGGAAGAGATTTAGTTAAAAATAATTTATTATACTAGATTATACAGAAAATTGGAAATTTTTTGACAATATTTTGCTTTAAGTTGTACCCTCATCTTTTTAAATTCACTCACTAGTTTCAAAGATAGCGGAATAAAATTTTTTATTGCAAAACTTATAAATTTTTAATTAAAAAAAATTATGTAATAATTTCTATTTGGAATTTAAAAGTTTAAAAAAATATTAATCTTTATTTGTGCTTAATTACAGAAATTGTGTTGGTTTTAAAATTTATTCTTTTACTCATGATATTCTCATGAGTTATTTATTTAGTACAATAAGTACTGAAGGGGATAGCATACCTATATGGACCATTTCATCAGACGCTACTCTGAATCCTCAGTTTCTTGCAAACATTAGAACATTTGTATTGTAAAAGCAATTGACTAAATAAGAATTATTAATCAATAGTTACAAAAATAATATTTAAAAATAATATTTAAAATAATATCATGTAAAAATAGTGAATTTTTTCTATAATCATATATCGTCATAATAAAATTAAAATTAAAAATAAACTTAAAAAAGTAGAAAAGAATCAAAAGATTTGTTTTTTTCGCTTGAAATATATGAGCTGTTATATTTGAAAGTGGTATAAGTATTTTTTTTTTAAATTACTCAATGGTAATTCTAGTTCAGTGGTATTTATGTATATCTTACTAAGTTTACTCATTTTTTTTAGTGGACTTATGCCACTTTCAAATATAACAGTTCATATATATATATAAAATAAATAATATTTAATTATAATTAATTTAAAATAGTGAATTAAAAATGTACTCACATTTTTGTGTTAATATTTTATAAAATTGTTGCGTCAGCCATCTAACGCCTCTCGGTTTAGTAAACAAATTAATGAAAAAGGAGAGTACAGTTTTGCTTCAATGAGCAGCCAGCGGTAATAAAGGATGACAAAATAGCACATATAATGAGTTTCTCAAACTCTGTTTTCTTTTTTAATGTATTTTTTCGTTTCTGGTTTTAAATATGAAATTGACTCAAATATGACACAATACTTTGATGAATTTTTTTTATTTTTTTTTTATTGTTTTTTGTACAAACAAATAAAAAACACTACCGATGATTAAAGTTAAATATAAAGTTTAATTCTAATTTCAAACACGTAATCAGCCGTAACAAAAACTTTTTTTAATACTTGTTTTTTTATTTTTTATTTTAATACAAGTTTCTTAAATTTATAAAAGCATTATTAATTTATTTTTAAAATTCTAAATTATAAACGGGTTTCATTCAAAATTATTATTTTTATATATATATATATTTTTTAATATTTAATTTCTTTCTATTTCGTGTATTAAAGAAATTCCAGGCATAGAAAATGGCACCAACATACTGCTAATCTCTAAGACGACATTTTATTTATTTAAGAAAAAAAGAAGATATAATTTATTAGCTCTTCCTTTTTTATATGTTTTTATTTTATTTTATTTTTTTATCAATTAATATCGAGGAGTGTTATTTAACTGCTTAAAACTGAATGATTTCTAAGAACATGTGCTGAGAAGCATGATTGTTTTGTGTAGTTCTGTAAGTAGAAAAGAATAATACCAAAATTATTTTCAAGATTCAGAATATTTGATAATTGTTTTTTATGTGGCAGGTATGTAGTTATAAGAATATTTTTCAACATAAATTAAAGAAATTCTAAAATTACTAAAATGAAATACGACATGTGTTTTGGGTTATTGACCGTTTTTTTTATGTTCATCTAAAGATATTAAGAAAAAAGCTCGCCATCATTTTTATGTGTTTTGGATAAACGTTAAAAGATATCTTTAGAATATGCGTATAAGCAAATCAAATACATAAAAGTCTCATAAATTATGTATAAGCCAAACAATTTTTATGATTTTTGACTAGAACAAAAATTAAAGTAACTGCCTTTCTTTGAATCTGTTTTAGTCATTTTATCACAACAATGTTTTAATCAGATAATGTGTGTTGTTTTGCAATAAAAACTTAAAAAAAAATTTAAATTTTATCTGATGAAGCATTTTATAAAAAAGAAGAATTTAATTTAAAATTAATTAAAACACTCATGAAACGATTAAATCTGTTAAAATCTTAGACAAACACCTACTGTCTTCTTCATAACAAAAATTTGTCAGCTTGTTAGTAATTCATTATAATGAGCTGCTTAGCAGCTGGTTATTTTTAAAAAATTTTTTAAGTGTTGAAGTGTTACGTCTCACATTTACTTCAATATTGTCATAACACAAAAAATATGTTATTCTTAAGTTCAAGAAATTTTCAAATTAAAAAATGATAAAATGCATAAAGTTTTTTTGCAGAATAGAGCTCCAAATACAAAGCCAACATTTTTTTGGAAAAATTTATTTTGTTTTTATTTCTTCTTTCACTTGTATTTGGGTTTTATTGGAGACAGATGCAGCTGGCTATTTCTGTCTAACTCTTTCGCTACAG
Organism: Thelaira solivaga; assembly: GCA_947397855.1. NCBI lineage: Eukaryota > Metazoa > Arthropoda > Insecta > Diptera > Tachinidae > Thelaira > Thelaira solivaga. The sequence goes on from OX377610.1 coordinate 13,745,586, forward strand.
CCCTATTACAAACATCTGTTTTTTTTTTTTAATTAACTGTCAAATTTGATGTCTCTGTATGACACTTTGATTCTTATATTGGAAACTTTCAAAAATATTCAAATTTGTAAACAAAATATTTTTCTTAAGTTGTTCAGTTAGAAAAAAAAAAAACGTTTAATGACAGTTTGTAAATTTAACTAAAAACTCTTTTCTTTTAACACAAAATCCCGATTTAAGTTGCATGCTTTTTATATTTGTTTCAAAGACCAAAAACTATTTTAACAATGCGCATTTTTGTGCATAATAAAAAAAGAGTGAAGCAAAAGTAATGTAGATCAAATTCAAATTCATAAACATACGTACGGGTACGAGTAAAACAAAAACTGTTCACTAGTAGTCCAAATTTTTTGAAAACTAGTACGATTATGTATTTCAATAACTATTATTTCAACAATTTTTGTACTTTTACAAGTTCGAACATGATGCTTATATATCTGTTGACCTCAATCCGCCAGCAACAGTGAAATAAATTGCGTTATATCCCCCTGAAAGAGAATTAAAAAAAAATATTCCGTTAAGCACTTGGCGGTAAAAGTGCAGTTAATATAAAGAAACAATGTCTCATTCATTTTTCGTTTAGTTGGCGGTTTATTTTCTTGTGCATTTCATTTCGTTTTATTTTCTTTTTAATTTTATTTCAACTTTTATTTCGTTTAGCACTTTTTTTGCAAAAAAAAAAAAAAAAAAAAAAAGGTAAAATTATTTAGTTTCAACGACTGCCTGTTGATTGTTGTGTTTCTATTAAATGAGGTCAATTGCATGCGCTGGCGACGACGCCGGTTATAAAAATCCCAAAAACGTCTTGTGCAGCGTCGTCCACTGTGTTACAACTGGCGTGGTGTTATAGCAGAGTAGAGGTAGATGTTTTCTTGTTGGTGTTGTAAACCACTCAAAAGCACCCAAAGGTTTTTAATTTTTTTTTTTTTTTTTTTAGTAAACAACCAATCAGTATGCATGGTAATAATGATGACGGCCAAGTTGATAATGAGATTGATAATAATGATGTGATATTTGAAAATTGTTTTTTTAACTGTTTTATTATTGAGTACATTCATATATTTTTGCTTAACTTTTGATATCAATAGTTAGTGTAAGTAAAAGTTGCCTGATTATTTTAGCCATAAAACTAACAAACAGTAAATTAACTCCCTTCTCTTATGAAATTCTCTATTGATGATCATAGGAGCGAACATGTACATAAAGTTACAATTAACTCCAAAGAGTCCTCATATGTTTTGAAAGAGAAATAATAAAAATAAACACCACAATTTCACTGACGTTTTTCACTTAAAATGCTTATCAAGATGTTGACTTCAACATTTTAGAGGATTAGTTAGCCTGGTTTATTAGCTGGTTTTTTATGAATATTCACTATTTTCTTATACACACATAGAGCAGCAGTTGAATGAAAATTTTAGTAGTACGATGTAGGAAAAAAAATAAAAGAAAATACCTTTCACTTTACTTTTTTTTAAAAATTTTCATTTGTTTTTCTTGCTAGAGCTTATTTTATTTGAATGCAACATGTAATGTGTAGATGTCGCAGGATGTTTCTTTTTCTTGGCTTAATTGAAGTGCTTATTTTGTTAACTTTTTTATTTTTTAAATTGTATATAGACCACTATTTCCTCAACTCTTTTTTTAATTAGTTAATTGTTTTAATGACAAATTTATTTTACATGGAAGACCCATTTTATTTTTAACATACAATAACCGAACAGTTAAAATAAAATCCTTATTAAGGTTACCAATTGCTTGCTTGCAATTATTTATATAAAAAAAACTCCGTTAGTACAACTTTCGATAGTTAAAGTTAGAATTCTGTTAGACAAAAAACCATGTTTGGGCTAAAAATATGAAAGCAAATTCGGGTGAATAGTTAAGGACACACTATCTTATATTTAACCTATCGATGTCTAATCAAAAGCTTGATATTTTACTTATAAAATCCTTACTTTAACTATCGGTAACTTGTAATAATGGCCCTAATCCAATTTTTGTTTTCAAAATAAAAATTTCGACGTAGAAAATGAAAAACCTATTAGAATTTTGAACGGAAAGTTTAACCGGACAACAAAATATTGTTGTTTCCATTGTTCAAATGGCTTAATTTTATCTGTCGAAAATAAAATAAATTTTTGTATTAAATTTATAGTGTGATGGTAATATTTTTTGAATTATATATAAGAAATAAATTCTTGTTAACTTAAGCAAAATCTCTGTAATTTTTTTAACATTATTTATAATTATAGCGTTCTGTAAAGAGGCTTTTAGTTACATTTAAACAACAGACTGAACTCCACTTTTGCTTAATCATTTTAAGCCATTTCTAATTAAAAAAATTTTAAGTTTTGATTTAAATTTTTTTTACTGCGCTTTCCAGTTCAGTTATTTTTTATTGAATTTTCAATAGTCGCATAAAAATTCCATAATTTTCTTTTCTTTTTGTAATTTATAAAAGAAAAGTCTTAAAGTTTTTTTTTATTGAAAAATTAGAGGCTTAAAATGTTTCACAAGAATATTCCTTGCAGTGTTTTACAAAAGTTTGCTAATTACATCATGACCCTAAATAAAATAGAAGATTAGTCAATTAAAATTTGAAATAATAGGAAAACGATATAGTTAATTTATGAAAGCCAAAATAATCAATCATAAATTTTTAATTGAATTGAGCTCCACTATATTTTAACTTTTTTTTGTCAGTATGTAACGGAGCCCAAGAAATATTTTATACAGTGAAATACCCAGGATAGATGAATCTGTGACACCTAAATTGCGAGGTTAGTACAGTATCTGCTAATTATAAAATTAAAATATTTAACATGTTGTAATTGGCTTTGTTCAAAACCTGAATCTAGAACATCTGCATTTGGGCTGAAGAAAAGTTCCTCTAAGTTGCGTTATAAAGAGTCTAGATTATAGTACCTTTTTTTAAGGATTGTTTACTTACTTATAGTAGTTGGTTTTATGAATAAATTGTATTGTATTGATATTTGTGCCAGAATAAACAAGAGGCAAATTACGGCTTCCATATTAAACGATATTTCTTTAAAATTTAAATCAATATTTTATATGATATGAATACTGTAAGTTGGCTCGTGAATAATGATATAGTGGGACACATATGGATTATATGCTGGATACAGTAGGACAGTTTGGGGAGCTGTCGCTACTTCTAGAGTGGAAAAGTTTGTTTTAATTGAAAAAAATATGTCAAATTAAAGATATAAAACCCTGAAGAAATAAAAAACAAAAATATTTTACTAACAGTTTTAAACACAATTTAAGCGACTTTAACCGTTTAACGGTTATGCAGCGCTAACAGTGGCTCAATTTGCATATAACCGTTGCAACAATTAAAAATTCGACTGTACAATTTTGAGAAATACATTTTACAAAGGATGATCAAGTATTAAAAGCCTGTTTTTATATCGAATGAAAATTATGAGTTTTAGAACCCCTTAAAATTATAAATTTTTTAGACTGTGGAAAAGAATTAAATTTTTGACAAAAACTTTAGACTTAAAAAAAATTTTTTTGGTAAAGTTTACAATCAATTGTTACTTCTTTGATTTTACTATGTATTTAAAAAAAATGTGTTTGTTTGTTTTTTAACCTGATTAAATATATTGTTTACTTTTTTTTAATTAGTGGGCGTGGTTTTCCGCCACCCTATATTTGGGTTGTTTTTGGAAACTAAATAGAGTAAATAAAACTAAGAAAAGTTACACAAAGGTACGGGAAATATTACATACACATTGTGATCGTTTCATACACTAAATAATTTAAATAAATTTGGCTGCGATATACTGGCCAGAAAGCAACTGTCATAACCTCGTTATTAAAACCAATTTACATACGTATGGTTGGGGGTATACATGACTTTCTTGTTTAAAATGCTATAACTTTTACATTGTGTTTTTAGATTTCCAGTCCAAAGAAGCTAAGGGACGCTTTCGCGCTGTCACTTCAGTACCAGTCAGTATCTCTGCGAGTGAGCCACTCTTTTGTTTTCGTAACGAAAGTGTGTCTTTTTAAGCATAAATAACGTTGTTAAATAGTTGTTTTTGTTAAATATCTCTCTATAAAACGCTAAACGAAATATGTAAATCGATGTAAAATTGCAAAAGTTAAAAAATTTTAATAGACGATTTTGATGGATAGCTTTCAAACGGTTAAAATATGTATAATCCTTTTACGCACAATTTTTTAATAAACTGAACAGCTGTTGAAAAGTGTGGATTGACCTCTAAAAAAAGAAAATGGGAAACATGTTATGTGTTTTACACTTGGTCTGTACTACATATTCACAAAAAAGAACTTGATGCTAATTAAAATGTCATGTTTATTAAAAAAAAAAAAAACAAATATTCCATTTTTTTAATATTTTTAATGACTTTTGAGCTGCCAGCCTTTGAAGCTAGTTCTTTTCTTTCCTATTTTTAGTTAAAATTTATTTATGAACCTAAAAGTAAATAAATAATAATAGACTTATTCGGTGTTTAAGAGCCATACTACTCTGGAAATTCATAAATTTGTATGTAGCTTTTCAACAAAAAATTAAAAGCAAAAAGTTATTTTGTGTTTAAGTTTTAGTGATCAATTTTAAAATTTAATGAGAAATTTCAAAGCTTTCAATTGTATTTGCTATAAGAAATCTGCAATTTGCAACAAAGTTTGATACAGCTATTTTAAATTAATAGAATTTAATCTTATAAGTATTTAAAATAATAATTGATTCTATTTTTGCTTAATTCAGTAATTGTTTAACGAAATTCTTAATAAGCAAATTATTCTTTTTAGGTTGTAGTAACTACAACATTCGATAGCTAAAACTAAGATTTTGTGTAGCAAATAACCGGTTTTTGGCTAAAACTTTGGAAAAAATTTTAGTGGATAGTTAGGGACATGGAAGATCCTTTTATTTTTTAACATTCAATTACTAAACAGTTAAAATTTAAATTTAATAAAAGTCAGCTATTGCTTGAGTGCAATTATTTGAATAAAAAATAAAGCTCCGTTCGACTAGTAAAGTTAGAATTTTGTTAGACAACAAAACTGGTTTTTGGCTAAAAATATGGAATCGATATTTTTAATTTAATATCCAACCAAAAGCTTGATATATGCTATCAATAACTTGTAATAATCTCCTTTAGACTTCTTTTTTGTTTGGTTTGCATTACTTTGTTCTTTGTCTCTAAATATTCACTTTAAAAACCACACAGTTACATTTTACATGCTTAAACAAGCTGCCAAAAGTTTCCTACGTGTATACACCAGCAACACGTTTTTGTTGTTACCATTTTTCCCTTTGCTTCTTGAATTTTTAATGCACCGTTATGCTGGCTCTCTTCAATAATCCACAATGTAACAACCAGCTTAAATTTGGTATTGTTGTTGCAAAATTTCGCAACACAAAATTATTATATTAATTTTTGCCTTTAAATTGATTTATAATATTTTTATCAATTCTTGACAGAATTTTTAGCTTTTTTTTTTAATTTAAAAAAAATTATTCTCTTATTTATCTTTATTTGGTTGTTTTTTTTATTATTTTTTTTTTATTTCACTATCCAAAATTGTTAAATTTTAAAACTCACTTTTTGTTGTAAGACTTTTAAGTCGTTAATAAAAAACAAAAGGCCTGCAACCAGTGAAAATTAAGTTTAAGAATAAAATAAGACGATTTTGTAAACTTAGTTTTTATTTTTTGTTTACATTTTTTTAAATTCTGTATTCAGTATTAATATTTTGCTTTAACAGTTAAAAATTGAAATTTTTTTTTTAAAAATGCCAAATATTTTTTTTAATGATTAAAGCGTTTTCTTAAACAAAACTAATTGCATTTATTGTTAATACACTTTGAACGCTTTAATAGTAAACAAACCGTTACAGTTCATAAAAACTGTTTTTCCTAATAAATGCCAAGCCAAACACAAAACGCAAACAAGACCGTCGAAATTGTTTTTAAGCAAAAAAAAAAATACTGCGGCGACACGTTAAAACGCCTCAATAGTTCGCTTTAAACTGAAGTTGAGCTGCCATAGAGAAACAAGTGGGAGCTGCAAATTAATAAAACACTAGAGTTTTAATAACTTTATGGGGAGAAAGACATACAAGAAAGGTATAAAAAAAAACAAACAAAAATCAAATAAACCCCAGCATTTTTATTTTTTAAGAAATGAATGATGGAAGACAATGTAAACACAATAAAAACCAATAAAAGAAACTGGTTTAAAGTCAGCATTTATATTTGTTTATTATCACATTGCAGGTGTAATAATGAGCAAAAAGAAATAGTGAATAGTGGCTCAGAGAGAGAGAGAGAGAAAAGTAAGTTTACAGAAAACGGTTAAAAACTAGTTAACAGTCAATATACATTTTAAGTAAAACGGTTAACAGTGTTACGTTTTCTTCTCACTCTCACTAGATAATTCTCTCTGTTTCAAATAAAAAAAAAAAAAACCAAACCAAACAAAAGCAAACACAATAAACTAAGCAAGTGGATTGCTTGAAAGAAACAAGTTTTCTGTTATTCTTACTCAATTTAAAATATCACAGGTTTTGTTGGTAACATACAAGAGCATAGAAAAACATAAAGTTTATTGGAGCAAAAGTATTGTTTAATACCTTCAACAGTTTTTTTTTTTACAAAATACTTTTGTAATGAGAACATATTAAATATTTAGAGAAAAAAAAAACATTCTTGTACTTTAAACAAGTGTTGATTTTTTTTCTTAATAATTTGAAAATCTTGTCAAAGATCAGTTACGTATGAATGTTACAGTGCAGCTTGGTGCTGGTAGTGGTGGCATGAATTAGATAAGTTTTAAGCACAAGTGTTTGCTTTATACACAGTAAAATATGTTTTTTATCTTGAAGTCCTAAATTGAATTTATATTGACGAGGGTGGTAATAAATTTATATCAGACATGAATGTAGAACATGCACAAAATCATTCACTTTGGTGAGTGCTTAGTCGTTCATAAGTTTTGTGTACACATATTAAATTGAACAAGCAGAATGAAATAACACTGGTCAATATTCAGAAAAGGTACTTGCATTCATTTTCGATTGACTAAATTGTGCTGATTATGAAAATAACACTTAATTTTTCTAGCAGCTAAATTTTTTAATTTACGGTCAGGCTAAAAATTATGACTTATTTAAACACTATTTGATGAAAAAGAATTTTTTTTTTAAATTCTTAAATGAGATATCGGCAAAGATTCCAGCAGTAATAAGACATCATATCGCAACTCCTGTGGTAACATTCTTCCATTGCATTGGATTGAACCTTTCGTATCACAGAAAACAACATCAGTAAATTCGCTTCCAGTCAAAAATTCAGTTGCGATAATCAAATTTTTTAGCTAAAGTAATCCGAATGCTATAATACAGTCCACTACTTAGTTCTCTTAAAAATATTCTGAGCAGTAAGATCGATTTTCTGTAATCAAAATTAAAAAATTCGACTATCACAACTGAATTTGTAATTAGAAACAAATTTAGTGATTAGTAATCACAACGGAAGTTGTTTTTTCAGTGTTATGAAGCTTTTCATATATCAAATCTAAATTTTATTTAAATATTGATTATGTTTAATTTAAGGACATCCCTCGTTTGTTATTCTTGACATTATTTTTTTTTGTTAAAATATTGAAATGTAGGACTTGATGTTGTAAGAAAATCAGAAATTTTTGAATATTTTTCTTGATTACAAACCATGAAAAGACTAGTTATTACCATAAACATTAATGTAATTTATGTTTTTGTTAATAATTTCAGTTAATGTTGTTGCACTGCTGCCTAATATTTAACGGTTATTGTTGCAGCAAGTATAATAAATTATGTAGTTGCAACTAAATATTCAGTTTATTTAGATTTATTTCGGCATTATAGCAAAAACACTTTAATGCTACAGGATGGGTCTAGATCTTTTCACTACTCCATGGTCTTAGCAATTAAGTGGTGGAGTATTGAATTTCTAATCATCAGCCCGTTACCTAAAACAACTAGCAAAGGCATTTTAAGCTATAGTATACTATGTGGATTTTTTATAATGTCCGGTAACATAGTTTTCATGGATTTTATCATACTATTTTTGTAAATGTTCTGTCACTTTCAAAGGTGTTATATATAAATTTCAATAATAAAATTGAGAGATGAAATTTTTCAATACCAATCTGTTTGACATTGAGATCAAAGAGCAAGAAAATATTAGTCAAATAGTTGCTTCTCAGTTCAACTAGTAATTGTCAAATACATGCCTTGTCATATGAAGAACACCCTAAAAAAAATTTTTTCAAAAGGTTATAGCTTCTAAACAAAAATCTCTACGAACTTAATTTTTATTTCACTTGAAAGGTAATTTAGTTTTTATTAAATACTCTAAAAATGGGTTTAATATATACACTGGTTTCTTTTTTTATAAAAAATTTTATAAAAAAATTAAAAAAAGGCCTTCAATATTTACATAAATAGGACACTACTATTGAAAAACAGTTTATGAATAGTTTTCAATAAAAAATTTAAATTTTATTTACATTTTATAAAATTTTGTACATTTTAAAGCCTTTTTAATACGGCATAGCGTCCATTTTTACAGATTGTATCGTAAATTCTATTGGGAATAGAATAATGCAGTGATTTTATATAATCGAGCGATATGGCCGACTAAACTACTTTTATGCCTTCAGTAAGTTCCTTTTTGGTAGTATACTGCTATCTAGAGGCATACACAATATGAGGTAGCCATTCCCTCACATTTGCATTGATGTTAAAGTCCAGTTAGTAAGGGAACCAATCGAGCACATTAACATTTTGGTATCGTAGCCATAAATTTACCACCCAGGCAGTATGAATTTTTTACATTTTCATGCTAGAATGTCTACTGCAAGCTTCCAAAAGTGTTCTGAAAGTGAGACAGTATCCTTGTAGTCGGTATTCTTATATATATATCAAATTTTAGAGAAATCTTTTTACAAATAATATTTTAGTAGTTAAAAAAGCCAGATAAATATATACAGCCATTCACTATCTATTTTATAAAATACTAGCAAAAGTATTATTATCAGAGGCACCAACCAAAGTGGTAAATAAAATATTTCAAAGTATAATTTCTGGCTTAAATTAATTACATTTTGAACAGTGTAGAGTGAAAATCGTTAAAGAGTGGTCGTGGCCAGTCCAAAAGTATATGACAATCTTCCGAATTCTTAATACCGAATCCGTTGGGAAACAAAAATTTTTATGGCCAACAATCAAACAGAAAACGAATTTTACTTAGAGAGATTGAAGATAGAGTTAGCTAATGTGGCAGCCAATCAGTCAAATAATTCGAATCCTAAAATTCATTCCAATTTTAACCATATACTCGTCAAGGTTAAGATATCTAAGAAGGTCCCTTAAAATAATCTCCTATAACTTGGAAAGCTCTTTTCTAAAGTTCACTTTGAGTAATAGGAAAATCCTGGCACTCCTAAAGAAAGTCAAAAACTATCTTCTTCCTATTGGGTGTTCGATAAAGGCGTCAGTATTCATTTAATAGCAGTCTTAATCTATCAGCATGTGTAGCGAAATATACAGCCATATTCTGATAGACGTTTGTTTAGCAAAACGATTTCAGTTTTGAAAACGTTACATTTTTTTAACAACACAACAAAAATTTGTGAAGCTTCTTGGCTTGTCTGCAGAAAACAGCCAGGTTGTACGTAGGAATCAAAGCTGCGATCACCAGATTGGTTGGTTAGTCCTCTACCCACTAATCTGCGGGGGTATGTTAGTGAAACTAGGCGTTGTGCATGTGAATATTAAAATTAAGACGCAAACTTAGAAGAAAACAATATAAAATCAAAGAACATTTTTAAAGTCGCATTTTTGTTTAAAAACGGTAAATTTGTTTTTAAATTTTGTACATATAAAAAGAAAATTTACTTATGTAGCTTAGAAATGTGCAACATTTTTTTATATTTTCTTTAATTCTTAGTAATAACAATAGTTATGCATTAATTTCGTGACAGAATCCTTTTTTTTTTGCATTTACAGAACTTCTCACAAGCTTAAAGGATAATATTTTCAAGGGCTTTAAGAGTGTATTCAGAAACTGAGCGAAATGATTTCCTAACATCAAAATAACCTTGCACATCTCAAGCCTCTAACATCTGGTCCCAGTTCTACCTAGATAATACACCATAAGACAATGCCCATCCAATATTTACCTCCCAGTGGCTTTCAAGATACTCTCGATCTTGTTCACTTGTTTCAAAATTAAAATAATTTTTATTTACCTTCAAAAAGATTACAGCCTTTCTTGACTAGATATTTTTAGTATATTAAAATAGATTAAATTTTAGAACTATTTCATCCCTTGGACATATCTTTTTGAGAATTATTTTATATTAAATATTATTTAATATTTTTTCAACTATTAAATCATTTATTTACACGAGTATTTGCATGAATACATGGTTGAATGTATGGAACCATTAATCAATTTGTAATTCTAACATGCACATACTAAATAAATTATTAAGCTGATCTTTGACAACTTTACGTTATTTCCATTTCAAATTCAAACTTAATATGCTTGAAAAGCATTAATCAAATGGAAAGAGCTAAAGGAAGTACGAAGCGGTAAGTTTAAAAAAATATTCAGTCACTCAACTTGACATACAAACTTGATGTGTAAAATTTTAAATCATCTAAGAAAAGCAAACAATTTTTTTTTTCAATAACTGAAAATTTCATTAAGCTTTGTAAGTGCCAAAGTACATTTATTTACATATGTAAATAAGTAATGATATATTCATGCAAATTTTCCTGCAAATAATGATACTGATATTAAAAAAAAAAAAATTCCATGGTGACTAACTAAAACTAAACATGACTTACAAAACTGCTAATATATAAATTAAGTTTTTTTCTATTTTAAAACTATTAAAACAATTTTGCTTAAATTTAACAATTTCTTTTCTAGTTTCTTAAATAATTTATTTAGCCATAAATTTTATTTATTTGTGTTGAGGGTTTAAAAAGAGAACAACAAAAAAAAAACAAGTATGCTTCCTGCTGTTTCCCCCAGTTATATGGCTTTTTAATGACAGAAAAAAAAATGACTTTAAGAATGCAAGTTCTATATATTTGTTTTTCCATTCAATGTTCAAATTAAATTTTTAGTATTAGTGTTAAGCAAAATAGGTTGTATCTTCAACTCAAACGAAAAAAAAAATAGTACACAAAAATAGCGTATGAATAAATAGTTTAGTTTAAACCAGCCAGACGGACGACATAAAAATGAAAAAAACAAGTAGACCTTAAAGTGTTTGAAAACTGCAAAGCTTAACAACAAGTCACGAATGTGTCGCACACCTTTGAATATTCAAATTGAATTAACGAGCTAAAAAGGAACTTTACAAATGCACTATGGCTTGCAAGTAATAACAAGCAATATAAATAAGTGTGTATGTGAGTTACAACTAGTGTATTGAGTGTACGAGTTGAAGAGAACAAGGTAAGGAAACTGTTCAAGCATTGGCATCATTCATAGTTACAAGGTGCCGCCAACTGCCATTTTAACAGTCTGTTAAATTCTTGCAAGGGTCTCTTAGAATTCTAAAATTTTCCAGAAAAATAATTTAATTACAGCCCAGGTAAATATTACCGGGGAAATGGGCAAATTATGGCATTTGACATATGAGCTGTTATATTTGAAAGTGGTACAATTCCACTTTAAAAAAAAAAAAAAAGTCAGCTTTAATTTTAGTTAAATGGTGTCCTTATCTTACTAAGATCACCGCTAACTCATTATTTTTTTTAATGGACTTATACCACTTTCAAATATAACAGTTGAAAAATCGAAATTTATGTATAACTTGTATTAAAATTTCCTTCAATATCGAATGCCTTACTTGGACACTGAATACTAAATAATGACAGTTGAAAAAGCAACTTCTCATATGGGTCTAATATAGATACAAACGTTCATTCTGCGTAAAAACTGAAAGAAATAATTTTGTATTATTAGAGAGTGAACGATCACTTGGAGTTTATTGGATAATTATAGTCTATGGCCATCAAAACAAGCTTCATTTGGAAGCTATAGCGCTAAGTTTTAAGCAATGTACTGCATTCTGCTAGCTATTGCACTAATTTATGTTCTTATAAATTAAAAATAGAATTTTATTCAGTTATGTGTTTGTTTAGAAGCGTTCGCCATGAGAACATTATTTTTGAAGTCCTACATAATTGGAATTAAGCACCAAAAAATATTATTACTTTATGAGAATAAAGGTCTAAAAAATTTTAGGGAAGTATCGACTACAAGTTAAATTTAATATCGTCAAATTAATTTAAACTTCCTCTAAATAAATTTTCCTTACTGTATGTAATTGTATATTTGTAATACGTTCTTTTCACCGCTGCTGTGAATGTTCACGTGCAAATTTACTACTTTCAAATGTAACTTGTTTTAGATATTTATAATTCATTATTTTCCAAAGCACACACTCTCGCTCATAGAGCACAAGTGAGTTAAAGTAGCAGGTAAATCTAAAATGAATCCCGTTTATCATGAGCCGGAAAATGTATGTACGAGTATGTAGGTGTATAAACCGTTGTCTTCATTCTTAAGTCAGCACAAAAAAATATGAATAATTTATAGTAAATTCTTTTTGGTTAAAAACTAATATTTCTAAAATTTCACAAATTTATTAATTTTTAAAACAAATTACTTTTCAGAGTTCTTGCATTCATTATGTCATTCTTATAATTTTAATAATTTTTATTGCTTTTCTATTAATTTTTCTTCAATATTAGAAATTTTCAAAGAAACAAAAGCAAAGCTACTTTTACACCATTTGAATTCTTATATGAGTTTGTGGTCAAAAAAATGTTATTTAAAATTTGTTGAAAATTGAATTAATTTTTCTTGAAGCTAAACATGAAGTCATACTTTCGTATGCCAATTAAGAAATCTAAAATTAAAGAGAACTCTAGAGAGGGACTCTACTGATAATAAAAGATTTAAAATTATTTGTTATTGGGTTTTGCTACTGCTGAACTGAATTTTTCAACAGTCAAAAATTCTGTTGTTACAATCGCCAAAATCGAAATACGATAATACAGTCAAAAACATTGTTGAGAGTGCTATAATTTGGTCTGTAATACCGAATTTCCATTTTTGTAAATTTTTTAGTTACGAGGAAACAATTTATTTTACCCATGTACTTGAAATTAAAAGAAAATGTATCGCATGTAATAAAAAAATTAATTCTAAGAAGAAATTAGGTAAGAATTTTTGTGAAATCCCATATTATGAGTTATACCCCTCTGAAATTTTTAAGTCTTCTGTGATTACCACCACTGAAGTTTTGACTGCTGAAAAATTCAATTATCACTACCGAAGCTGCTTTCACTACCGAAGCTGCTACCCAACCTATTTCAATTTCATAGCATTCGTTGCATTATGTTTAGGAAGTTTTAAATTGCAGAAGTTTTAATTTCAAACTTGGTAAAAAAGTCCAACTCAAATACAACTGGTGTAGAACATTACGACTCTTGTCGTTTTTGTCAAAAATGACAAGAATCTTTGCGACATATTCTGTCTGTTTGCTCAGCGACCTAGGACTTTTATTATTATTATTATTATTTTGTAAGTATTTTTAATACTTTTATAATTCATAATAAATTCAAATATTATTAATAAATAATTTTTTCAAATATTCCATGATAACTCTTCTGGTCAGTAGGGACTGTTTTTGCCATTGTAAATTTAGGACTCCATTCGACCCAACATTTCCCCCAAAAAGTATAAATATTACCCATTATGTCACACATTAGTTCTACGGTTGGCCATCCAAGCAAAAGAAATTATAATAAATTACAAGTTTTAAGAAATTATAATCAAAAATGAGCCATTAAGAAGTCCAATAGTTTATATATTTTAACCATGAAGGACTTCAATAGTCTGTATATTTAAGTCATGAAGGACACCTCATGATATTAATGAGCCATCAAGTTGTTGTTATTGGGTGATACTGTGATGTGGTGAAAGTCCGAATATTACATTTCTTCACTCTTCTAAATATATAGTGGTTGCTTTTCCATTTTATATTACCTTGTTAAGTTGTTGATTTTTATTGAACAGCGATTGTTATATTGCGATTGTTGAAACTCTTTCAATTCTAAAATTAACTGTGTTTATCAACTGATATGGTTAAGCTTCTCTAACCTATACAATTTGATTTTTTTTAAAATCTGGTGCTTCACCTCCTTTAATTTTTTGTATAAAGTTTATGGTGTTTCATTGAAACCTCTGTTCTATGTTTAACCATTTTAGAGATTCAAGCATGCTGTCGCTCGATGTATATTTGTTATAATACATTTTAGAATGATCCACATTGTACGATTTCGTATTTTCTGAAGCAGATATATAATATTGTCCAACCGAATTCGAAATGTGGCTTTATGATAGTATTGTATATGTAAATTGCTGTTATAATGGATACCTGTTGTCTTATTCGTTATGTACTCATTGACCCATAAGACCTAATTAAAATGAACTCCAAAATACTAAAAATATTAGAGAGGAGAATTGTTTGGAATTGGGCTATACAATAGATATTGCAGGTCGCAGTGCACTGAACTAATAAAAGAGAATATTTAGCGCATTTTACTGTGTTTATTTGAATTAATACAAATAACATAAAATTCTTTCAGTGCAGTTTATGTGTTAAAATTTTCTATGATTTTTAAAAAAGAATTTACATATAGTCCGGTTTTGGGTGACATAAAATTTACTTAAAATAACCCTTTTCATTCGTAAAAACACTTGCCTGTCAGATTGAAAATTCTCGTACATTTATTAAACATTCCCACAAAGATGTCATACATACATGCATCAATGTCAAGCGTGTCTAGGGCAAGTTTCTTACACATGTTTCACAAAATTGCTTCCATGAATACTAAAACTACAAAATGAGAGACCAACTAAACGTAGCTAAATTACCATAAAAGAAGTATGTTTTGTTATAATAAGCTGGCTAATGGAATGAGTAGTGAGTGGTGAGTCAGTGGTGCACAAACACATACTTACTCTTAAATTAACATTTATTTTTTACGAAAATGTAAGCAAAGCATAACAATTTTAAAGGTTTGACTTTGTATGCCAGGTACTTTACGAGTACAGAAAATCCTAAAATGTCTCGCACTTTGTACCACAACTTGTACATGAAGCTTGTATTTCCGTTACCACAATTGAATTAAAGATTTGAGGGTCAATAGGGGAATGAATGGAAGAGTTTATTTTTGTATAAAGTGATAAAAGGGAATGACTACCGAGTATTAGGCATGTGAAATAAACAAACTCAATGCTGGCTTTATAATTTAAATTATTGAAATTGTTAAACTAAATTAAAAATAAAATTTAATTACAATTACAAGTTACATTAATAAAAAATTCTCAGCGGGGTTAAAAGAATTTTAATTAATTTTCTACATGCCGTTAAATATGAAAACAGAAAAATGTTTAAAACATTTTTCAATAATAATGGGAAGATATTGATTTTGAGTAAAACATATTACGTTTATTTCTTACAACTAAATAAAAAGAATTTTTTTAATTTTTAAAAAAATCAGGTAACCTGGCATTAAGTGCATTTGATGTGGAGGGAAAATGATAAAAAAAAACATTTTTTAATGAAATAGTTAGAAAATTCCTATAGAAATTCTCGATATTGAGTATGTATTATGATTTGGCTTTAGATTATTAAAAGACTTGAACCGTCTCTTTCGTTGTGCAAATATTTTAACAAAATATAATTTTATAGAGTTCTCACTTTTTCGAATTATTTAAATTTAAGCCTAAAGCATGGAAAATGTGGCGAAAAAATGCATGTAGACTTCAATATCTAACAAAAAAATAGTATTAGTTACATTTGCAATAATTTTGCTTATTGACAAAAATTCATTGTTTTCCAACCAATAATAGATTTCATTATTATAACGAAATAGTTCATTAATTTAATGAAATATTTCGTTAATGAAATGAACTATTCATTGAATTTATTTCACTAATGCATTAAAATAATTGCAATAATTTATATAATTTATAAAATATTTCATTGAATGAATGAACAATTGTAAAGAAGTCTTCTCATTGTCTATTTGGCATATATTTCTTTCAGTGTAGTACAATAAATATAAGACTAATAATTAAAAATTATTTAGTAAAATTAAAATTATTCAAAAATATAAAAGTTTATTCAAATAATTTTAATTTTGTTATGAAACACAAAACATAATGCATAATGCAACTGCACTGTACGGAATTTTACTATTTTTTTATTCAAAATTAATTACTTAACAAAGAAATTACTTAATTGTAAGATCTGTAAATTTTTCTTTGTCACACACAAAAAAAAAATTAAATTTGTCAAGCACGCTCACGGCTACGCGCACTCACAAAATTTTATTTTTATCACTTAATCCTATGTAGTTATACGTATTTTCATCAAAACAAATAATTTTTTTAGATGTACTTGTTTTTTTTAGTTCGTTGGTTTAGTGTTTGATGCAAAACAGAAAATCAACATTTCAAAAAAAATTACTTTTACCCAAAAAAATTTTTAATTTTCATTTAATTATTTGGAAATTATTGCACGCTTATAGAAAAAAAATCATAAATTGAAAGAAGCAAAGAGATTACTGAGATTGTGACTTTATTTAAAGGGTCTTTCATTTCCTGTTTAATCTTCCTTTATAATTAATCATGTAAAAGAATTTCATGGCCTATTACACAGCTAAGGGGCTACCACAAAAATAATTACTGTTTTCTAAAGTGTGAGAACCTTTTTTAAACTGAATTGACTTGAATTATTAGTGCATTTTCTTTTACAAAAGCAACAAGTAAAAACAACCCCTACAATAAGCCAAGAAAAAAATACTAACAGAAACCTTAAATTTATATTTTGTTCCCTTATTTGTTTTATATTTAACGAAATAAAGGGCAAACAAATATGATATTAAACATATGAAATGAACATGTTAAAAAATAGAAATTGTTTTCTAGAATAAAAGTGTTTCTTCAATTTGAAATTATTTTTCTGTTTTAACTTGAATTCAAAAAAAAAGAAACCAAGATGAAGATAAAGAATAACAGAGTGATGGCGGCTGAAATATTTTAAATTAATTTTTTTTGTACTACATTCTGTTTTTAGTTGTTAAAAGTAAAAGATGACATTACAAAAGGTATGTGTATGAATTTTAAACGATTACAAATATTAAGCAGTGGCTTATAGAGAGAATTGGTTCTACTCTACATAAACTCCAGCCTGCTGGTGCATAAAAATAAATAAATGATATTCTTGTTAATTTAACTGGAAAAATGAAGGTGTGTTATGAATTTCAATACATACACAAGCACATAATTTTAAAAGTACAGTTTAAATTTAGCTACTCGTACTTTGTGGTCTGAGGATACACATAATTGAGATTTTTATAATCTGATAAATTTATTTAAATCATTTCAAGTGAAATAATCAAAGTGAGTAAGCGAGCAGTGTGTCTTCATGTTGATGACAGTCAAACTTACAGCTACAAATATTTATTATTTTATTTGTGAAATGAATCATGCGTTAGATATTGTTATTTATTGTGCTTCGTTATTTAAATACGAATAATTAAAAAAAGAGACGATTTGATAGATTACGTGTATAAGAAAAACTTAACTATAGATTCTAAAAAAAATATTGGCCAGTGTTTCTAAGAACTGTGGTATATAGAAAGTATTTCGTTTATATAATCACAAGTTTTGTCATTAGTGCTATAAAATATTTATTAAAATTCAAAGGCCAAAAAATAAACTTCTAAAAATTATTACAGTTGCTTCTTGGCATGTGATCTCGGTTGTCAGACTAACATTTTTTTCCAGTCAAAAGTACAGATGCTATAATTAAATATTTTACTTGTAGTAACTGAAATTCGGCTACTAATTTTAGAATAATATTTCTAAAAGTATTATAATATTTTTGCGATATCAATCAGCTAGTGGTTGCGTTATAAGCTCTCAAGTTCGACTACCTCAATTACACAGACCTACAAAATTAATTTTTTTTTAAGTTTTATGGTCACTTTAAATTATTTATTATATCCCACATCAGGTTCTCGAGATATAACTTTGTATAGCAAAAAGAAAGGGTTACCTCACATGATTTGCTTTCTGACTAAACTTGCAAAAACTCGTTAGGATTGCAAATAAAATAACTTCTTAAATATTTTATTATAATTTTTTTAAAAGTCTTGTAGTTTTTGAGACATTCTTAAAGTTTTGTCTGATCTAAGGTCAGAAGGTGATTTAGAATGAACAGTGACGAAATTGGTATTACCAACGACAAATTGTTCCAAATTCGCCTGTTACGTGATATCACAATAAAATAATTTCGACAAAAATATGTACAGCAATTGATGAAAGAATGAAAAACGAAGGGCTGCATAATACATCTTAAAGGTAGTGGTGTAATCTTAGCCCATAATGATAATAATATAAAAGCGCAGATTATAGGTTTGACAACTAAAGCAGAAGTCTTTTGGTAAAATGAAATTTTCAATGGCATTTGTCTTATGCAAACAAATTATGATACAATTAACCCATTAGCATGTGTAAAACGTTGGTCTTCAACACAACGTCAGAAAATGTATGTCAATAATCCGAAAGTGTTTGAGTCTTACCAAAAATACATGAATGGAATCAATCAGAATGATCTAGATCTCTACTCGAAAAAATTTTTTAAATCAACTAATAGGCGTCCTATAACGCACAGGACTTTCCTGTTTAAAACATTATATGTGGAAAACTATTTTTATTTTAATTTATTTGTTAGTTTATTTTACCTTTTTCTTTTTAATTAAAATGGCTATTTTATTAAGCTTGAGGTCTTATTTTATAAATTTATTTTTATAACGATATTTTGCTTCAACTTGCGTAGCCTCTTCAGGATATAATTGTAAGTTGGAGCGAAATATCGATATAAAAATAAATTGACATTTTAATTTTTATTTTAATTTAAAAAAACTCGGTTTATTTTCTTCTATTCTTTCTCATTGTAGATATTCTTTTAGTTCTCTAGTGTAAAATTATAAATAATTTTCGTGAAGCACAAGTGGAATCCAGTAATTAAATCTAAAAATCTTGTAAAAGTGCAAATGCAAAATATCAAAGTTCTTTGTTGGATTTTCAGTGTTGTAACGAAATCTGCTGTACAACAACTTTTTGAGTTTAAGTTAAATAGTTGAAAATAAGTAAAGGAATTCCATACTTTTTTGTCACTTAACTGCTGCTTATGTTTCATGAGAAAATTTCAAATTCTCAACGGCCTCTTAACAGTAAATGACAAAAACAAACATTCAAATGGGATCAAAAAAGTTCACATACAATTGAAAATCATATGTACGAGTAATTCTTTACAATATTTAATTTGTACAAATTGGGTGTTAATAAAAAAAAAAAATATTATAAAAAATATTACTAAAGAATTTTTATTAGGCTTTAATGAAATCTATGCACGTTTGAAAGTATATACTCGTACAGTAAAATGTATTTTTAACGAACAAGCAAAAGTACTATTTAAATGTTTCCTTATAAAAGAAACAATTGGTCTAATTGATGAATGTTGGGACTTGGCAGCAATGTTAGTACGAATGTTACGAACAATTTCAAAATATTCACTACAACAAATCCTCTAATAATTACAAATGAAAATGGTAGACAGATACATTTAAAAATTTTCCAGAAATACCTGTGAAAACAAAATTGTTTAACAAATAATTGAAAATTAGTTTGACTGAAGCATATTAAACGTTACTTAGAGTTGTGGTAAAATTATTTTTCCTTGCACTGTTCAAAAAACATTTTGTTATTCACATGCATGTCTATAAATGCTAATGTGTAAGTATAAAGTGAATAAATAGCAACGAGCCAAGAGTTAAAGGTGATTTATACACGTGTATTGCCCATGTAATTGTCTTCATATACAAAGTATAAACGCATTGATAGAAAAATAGAATATACTACGTGTACTAAAAATAAAAAAATAAAAAAGAATTGCCGTTTTATTTTAGACATTTTTATAAATGACAACAACAATTTTGAGAAGTCTCTGAGTTTTCAACTAATGAAGTTATTTGGTGTTTAGTTTATTGGCATTTTGAAAAGAGTGCTTAGTACCCAAAACATTAATAACAACATAAGTATGTATACCCAGTTTAGGATCAGAGCTAATCACAATTGTTTTAAAAGTAGCTCTGAGTCCCAAGATGTTCTCTTTTATCCTAAATAAAGGAAGTAGCACACTATATATACTTGAAAAAAATTTCGTTAATTTTTGTAAAATAAAAATTCAAAATTCCGCTTTAAATTTTTTCTTTGATATGATACAAAGCTTTCAAAGATATTATTGAAGTTATTACGAACAAAATATTTCTCTAAGCAAAATTTAAAAAATTTATAAAAATTGTTAAAATTATACGAAAACACAAATTCGTCGTTTTTTTTTATACACGGGCAGTCTTATGTTTTTTTTTTTAGTAAGACGTAGTTATTGCTAAATAAGCAAAATTATTTGCCACTATATCGACCTGATCGCAGTTTTTGAATAATGACAAAACGCTAAATAAAGTCAAACTTTTATTAGAGAGTGGTGGCATTTAATTACAGGAAGCAATAGTTTCTGCAGGCAGTCTGTGATATAAATTCCTGATGTCATTGTTCAAAAGACAGCAACCACAACTGCAAATTGCTTGCTTACTAAATGAATCCATTTTTGTGTATTTGGATTTTGAATCGGCATCTCCACGTTTCATTGGAACATAAAAGATTTGATTTGGCAGCTATTTCAAGTCCATTTTTACATATTTTTCATTCTCCATAATAAGGCAGTTGTTGAATTTTTCTAACACTTTATCGTAAAGAAAGCTTAGCCGTTTTATTGAAATAGCAGTCTGCTCTTCACTACGATTTGAATATTTTATTGTACGATAGCTTCGGTAGTTGTGTTTTTTTGCGCGATCATTATCAGTAACAGGCAGATTTTGTTGCATTTTCTTTTTTTACCAACTTTTTTATATACTTTTTGCTTTGGTTATATCTTTTAAAATTTTATTTGCAATCGTTTTTGGAATCTGAAACTTTTTTGCAGTCATTCAGATGCATGTCGGATCTTAAAGACATTTGTGCAGAATATTTTTTCTATTTCGATTTTCCTTCGCTAACCAAGCTAACAAATAAACTTCTACTAACAAAATTTTTTTTACTAAATAAGTTTTCGAAAAAAATTTTATTTACTAAATTGAAGTGATGCAACTAAGTTTTTCTAAAATGCTTTAATAAACTGGCTCCACTCTATGTGAACAATGCTTTACAATTGAATATTGCACGGGTATAAGGCCCTAAGGCAAATTTGTCTAGTAATGAATCAGAATGAAAAACCTAGAATGACCATCTGAAGAAATAATTCTACAGACCAAAAATTTAACAAACATATTCCTTAAAATTTAAATTATTTTTCACAAATTCTGTCAAGAATTTCTTTGGAGTCTAAGCAGTCAAACCTTAATACATGTTAAAACCACAACTTACATTTTAAGTTTCTTATCCTTTCATTTTCATTGTAACTGTTTATATTTTTTGCTTCTTACACTACAGTTTTGTAACATTCATTCAATAAATTCATAACAAGTGGTTTCATTCATAAAAAAACAAAACCCAGCCATAATCTAAATTGACATTTTTGTTTAAACAAAAAACAAACAAAAATAAATAAGTAAATATAAAAACAAACAAAAAATTTTGCTAACATATAAACTTACACGTACGAAAACAAAACGTAGACATGAATTTTATATTGAATGAAAAAAAAAAAGAAAAAATTAAGAAAAATACAGCAAACTAAATCAACAATAAATAAGTAAAAAATAATAGAAACAAAACAAAATAAATAAATAATATTGATTGATAGTTTTTGAAAACAAACACATGCTTTTACCATAAAAACGTCATCTCCAAGTCATAGACACTAAGACGAGAGGGTATTGCACCCAGATATGCCATTAAAAATGAGTATGTGGTGGTTCAAAGAGATGCTGCTGTCTTCAAATGGTGCTTAAAGCCTAAAAAGTATTTGAAAAATATTTTTTTTTGTCTAACAAAAAACACTTGAGACTTCGTACTCGTATAAAACAGCTAAGTTATCAAACGAAAATTTTGTATTTGTGTTTGTGTGTATGTGAATGGGTTTTAGTGCAAACAACTAAATAAAATCAAAGAAACTTAAATTTGACTACAACTTTGTCAATCAATATTGTGATTTTCTTAAGTATTTTATTAAATAGAAAAGATAGACAGTTTTTGTATAGTTGGATCGTTGAGATGGATACATGTGCAGACAGGCACATTTACTAAAAATAATAAAATTTTATCAACTAAAATTTAGTTGCAACCAAGTGACGTGCTGCGAGTATAAGTATTTGGTATCGTATGTCTATAAAAACAGACTCATATACAAACAGACGTTTTGTTTAATTCTCTGTTTTATTTAAAACGTCATGCCGGGATTTTTAATGAATCGTTTAATGTGTATTTTGGTTGTTTGGTTGATCGTTGGTTTTTTTCATTTTAACAATTTTGTACAGCCTCATGTAATAATTGCATTAAAATTTTCCTTTAATATTTTAATTTTTAAAGTTGTATGAATTTTTTCTTTTTTTTTTTCTTTCCGCCTGTTTAACATTTGACATTTTTGTGAGGAATTTTTTGTTTCCTAATATTTTGTTACACAGTGCCCATTCAATTTGAATATAATTTTTTAAGCGTTTGAAAAAAAATCTTCCTTTTACCTCATAAAGTACACAGGAAAAAATTAATTTGTATGATTGTTTGACTTTTATTTTCTTTTATTAAAACTGACTATAATTATAATTTTAATTTAAATTAATTTAAATGACAGCTTACCTGTCATGTCAGTCTTTTTTAAACTCTAATGTTTGTTTTGTTCAAATTAAATGAGAAAGCTAAGTTTTCTTTCAAAATTGTCTATAGAGCTTTGTGTGTTTTTCTTAATACGGGCTACGTCTAGTGTCATGATGTTGTCTTGTCAAGTGTAGGGAATATCTAGCTCCACTTAGAATCTAGCGATTCTACTTGAAATTATCAACCAACCAGTGTTTCCCAAAAAACTTACATAATAAAAAGTAAATAAATGTAAAAAAAAAATTTTTTATTAAATATTCAAATAAATTTTTTTTTTATCGTTTATGATCTTATAATGAATAGACTGATAGCAAAGCAAAATATGGCTGGCAAAATATTATTGGCATTAAATCTTTTATCATATATTTATCCGATTGAGTTGAAGTAAAAGAAATACAACGTTTGTTTTAAATGTTAAGCTGACGGTCGTCAATGAGAGTCATAAGATTCTAATTCAGAAATAAATGTATTGAAATAATTTGACGCAATTGGTCTTAAGTGATTTTTAAAAACAATCTCGCCCGTTTAGTTTTTTTAGGAACTTTTTTAAGGTTACTTGTTTTTAAACTGTAGATATATTATATCTTTTACACATTAATTATTAATTAAATATTTTAATTAAAAAAAGTGTCATATTAATTAAATTTTTTAACTCAATCAATTATATGTACTGTTATTTTTGAAAGTGGTAAAAGTTCACTTTTAAAAAAAATTAATGTGTGGTATTTTAGTTAAATTGTTGACATATACTACTTTCAAGAATACTCGTAACAGCTCACTAATTTGCTGCACAATTAATAAAAAAATATTTTTATTTAATAAGAACTTAAGATGCTTATTAATTCAATCATATTAATTAAATATTTAATAGAATAAATTAAAAAATTTAATCAAAATTATATATTTGTTAATTTATTTGAGAGTTTTCTTCTAAATTAAAACTGCTGAGCTTGCATTGTATAAATTTATTGTTATATCGATATGTCGCTCCAACTTGCATAGCTTTTATAAAATAAAAATATAAAATAAAAATTTTTTAATAGAAATTTTTACTTCCTTTATAATTTTTTTCTATGTGTATTTCAGCAAGTTTTGCACAAATTATTTTTTAGGCTTTCAAGAAACTGAATTTACAAAAATAAGTGAAAATCACTTTTAATGCAAATAATCTTCAATATTTTCGTTACTTATTTTTTGTTTCTTCATTTTTTTTTTTTGCTTTTTGTTCATGCTTAAGTATTCAAATCAAATTTAAATGTTGTGTAGTTTTGTGTGCATCAAATTTAAATGATTTTTGTTTAGGATTTTGTAATCATAAAAATCATTGTCTTGTTTAAGATGGGTCAGTTTGTTCCTTTAAGTTTTAACATGCAGCTTGTTTATTTAAAATAAAATTGATTGAAACAAGTAGTAATAATAATAATTTTATACCATGAAATGCCATTATTTCAACATTTCTGCCATGTCTGAAATAAATACTTGAATTATTTTTTTCTTATTCATGGTATTTCATAATATTTATAATCAGATTACGTTTTTTATTAATGCAATATAATTTTGTTGTATGCATACACAACAAGACTTAATACTCGTATTAATGGAATTAATGCTTAAATAAATATGTTACAACTTAATCATACATTGATTTTTGTAAATAAAATAAATATTTATTTATTTATTTATTTTTTTTAATAATTGAATAATTTAAGTGTTCAATATTAATGAATGTAAATTTTTGATTAAATGATGGAAAATTTTATAGTTTATTTCTTAAACATAAATTATTACACAAAATTTTTCATCCCATAAAAAAACCTGTTAAATATTATAAATAAATATATTAGTTTTGATTTAAAAATGTTGGTTGAACAATGAACAAAATCAGTTTTTTATGTTTATTGAATTACATACTCATTCATAATCTCTTAAAAATTTTGAAGGCGAATGCTTTTCCCTTCGGTTGGCTAGCTACGATACGAGCAGATTGACAAATAATTTTTATTTAGTCAATTGCTTTTACAATTTAAATGTTCTAATGTTTGCAATTATAGTTGGAAGTGATCTACTGAGGATACAAGGAGCGTCTGATGAAAGGGTCCGTGTAGATATACTATCCCCTTCGGTACATATTGTACTGAATAAAAAACTCATGAGAATATCATGAGTAAAATAATAAATTTAAAATAACCCAACACACTTTCTGGAATTAAGCACGAATAAAGATTAATTATTTGTTAAATAATTAAAATATATATAAAAAGATACAAAAGCTTAAACAATATTTATTTATTTATTTTTAGGTAAAAAAGGTCAAATAATAAAAAGACTTTAATTTATTTTTATTTACTTTTTTTTTTTTGTTCCTTAATAAAAATGCCAATATAATAATTTTTCTTATTTTACAATAAATATATTTTAAATGACACTTAAAAAAAACTTAATGAATTAAGCTTTTTTAAATCATTTATTATTATTATAAAGCTGGCTTTAGTTAAAAATTATAAATTTAAATTGAAACAATACATTTTAATAAGCATAACATAAGTTCCATTGTTTGTATTGATCTTATAAAAATAATCTGTCAGATTAAAAAGTGGATGATTTCTTAAAATCATTTAATCATTTCAAATCAAATACTTTAAAATGCTTTAATACTATTTTCTTTGATATGAAAGAAAAATGTGACATTTAAAACAAACAAATGACAGATTTGTGTTTCTTGCAAAATCTTCAAAAAAATAATAAAAAACTTTTTAACAAAGTAGCAATTAAAATTTAACGACAACCAAATCAAATTGCCATGAAATAATGTCTGTGTAAATGTTCTTCAAAGTAAAATCCAACGGCAAGTGCAGTTTGAAAAAAAGCTTTCAAAAAAAATTTTTTTTAACAATCAATGGACAATGATTGTCAACAAAGAAATGTTTTAAAAATAAAATAAAAAAGTTTAAAGAAAAAGAAAGAAATACTAAAAAGTAGAGAAAAAGTAAATGAAATAAAGCTTAAAGTGAACAAAGACCATTTAGAATGTTTAATTGATGCTGATTTTGTAGTGATGATAACAACAGTGAGCTCATTAATAAAGTGGTTGGTTGGTTTGATCATTTGTTGTTAGTTACTGCTTCAAAACTGTAACAACAACAATTGTAGAGCAGTTGATACTCCTGCTCTCCTTCTTCTTTTCAACCTTACTCTGCCTTAGCAAATAACAATACTAGACTTTGGCTTATGCAGAGCTTACGCTATTGCAGTTGAAATAGTTGTAGAAATTTTTTTGTTTTGTTTTCATTTCAATTCTGGTATTAAAAAATTGTTTGCAACCAGCAGCCACCACCCATGGCTGGTTGCATACTTGAGCATACAAGTACATACTTGCACTTGGTTGACTGTGTATTTACAGGTATGTGGACTATGAAAAAGCATTATAAAAGATACATGAGCCCAAGAACCTAAAATCATTTGAAAAAAAGAAAAAAAATTAAAACCTTGCCCTTTACATACAGTCCTCTAAGACGCTCTAGTTGCAGAGACAATGGAGAGTTTGTGGTTCTTAGACACGATTTATTAATTTAAATTGTAGTTGTTTTTATCTTGATTTCTATAAGAAATTAAATCTACTGTGTAACTTGTTACACTGTCATGGTAAATGTCAGTCAATTTAATTTTTGCTGCTCTTTTTTATTATTATTATTATTGTTAGTTGTTGCCCTTACTTTTGTTAATATAATTGACTTTTTTTAGGGCCTTACTATATGTGAATTAAGGGAAGGGCTGTACAATTGACATCAAATTTTATCCATCAAACTCAATTGACAACAAGCAAAAAAAAAAAAAAAAAAACCAATAGAAAACAACACGAAAGCAGTGTTACCGCTAAATGCAGCCAACAACAAAATAAAAATCATGCAAGAATACGCAAACATTTCATTAAAATGCTTAACAACTTTATTTTTATTGACAAAGGAAATGAATGTGACATTTCAATGCAACAATTTTGAGAACATTTTCGGTTTTGCATGTGAAAATGCGTTTAAATTCTGAATTTATTTAAATACAATCAAATAACAATATAATATTTAGAATAACGATTTCTTTAAAATTTTATCCCGCAACAGTTACAAATTTTCTCAAACATAAATTACATTTTGTCGGTAAATAAAAATACAATAAATTTCAGAATTATGTTCTCTTGCTCTTGCAATATTAAATAGAAATTTTAATATAAATTAAATTAAAATTGATTTTCCTTAATTCCAATCGTCTAGAAAATTATATCATTTAGTTTAGTTAAGCAAGTTTTTCTAATAGTTAAAACTGCATCTCAAACAACATACATTTATGGCTTATGAATGTTAATTGTTCATAAATAAACATGATTTTAATAAACAGTTAACAGCTTAAGCTATAACCATCAATAACAGCATTAAGAGCAGAAGTTGTGTCTACTCAACGTTTCATCAAGTCAACACATAAACGTGAACTACAAAACGCCAACAAACCATTTAGTTGCTGTTAGTGTGTAATTATTTTCCCACATGCGACAAATTTTTAATTGCTAAATACATTTTTATATCAAATACTCAATTAATTAAAGTCATAAAAACTGTTTTAAAAAATGAAAATAAAAATAGTTTTTTTTTCAAAACAATAAAGTAAATTTTATTAGTCAGCATTTGGAAAAATGTATTGTGGGTTAAATTAAGGAAACCAATAAGATAAGTAACTATATAAATTAGGTGTTAGGTAGTTTTCAAATAGTTCTTGTACACAATTTTAACAATTTTTTAATACTATATAAACCAAACTAAGTTTCACCCTGCCTATAAAGTGCTGATCATGTTGCTAACATCGGTATGTCACTAAATCGTTATACACGACTCTAATTCGTTTAATTTTGGTATATGATTCTGTTATTTGGGAACCAGTGCTATCATTTTAACCTTTTTTAGGCTACATTTAGCCTTTTTTCTGGTATTTAACCTCAAAATTTTTGATTTAGCTTTCAGCTTATTATCATATTTTTTGTTTTCAAAATAGGTTTAAGAAAAATCTAATATGCTGTAGGTAATTATTAGTCATGCTTTTTTTCTTTTAGCAAAGGAAAAAAATCGTATAATACATAAACAAAAAGAGAGTCTGAAGAAAATTCCTGAAAATATATGAGTTCGTAATAAAAAATGAAGAAAATTTTTTACTTTTAGTTGAAAATAAATAAATAAATATTTTTTAAACTTTTAGTTCTTTTTATATTTTTTAATTATTATTAAAAAGCTTAAAAATATTTATTTATTTATTTTCAGATAAAAAAGGTCAAATAAACAAGATTTATATTTTTACTTTTAGGCTAAAGCTTTTAACTTTTTGCTAGTTTTTTTAGTGATTTAGGCTTTTTTTAGGCCAATTTTAACATACGACTGCATTTTGACCCTCTAATACTCTGACCAGCTTGCTCTTATTAAACTTGCGTCAATAAAGTGACATAGCACAATGCTGAATGTGTCATTTTTATTAAATTTTATTAAAAATGATATAAATTCCCGATTTCTGATAAATAAAATTTTATTTCATGTTTAGCAGCCAGTAGTGCGATATCTTGTAAAGCTTATTTTTTGTTAGCTTTATAAACTATACCGATAACGATCCGCTTAGAAGGATCTTCAACATTTTTAGCTGACTAATATTCTGCATATCCTAATGCTATAAAAAATTAATACGAATAATGGATTTTCGAATCTTTATTTCTTTAGAATTTTTGTTATACAGTAGACGCTCGTAAATTGGAACCTGGAGTATTCTAACTTTCAAAAAGTTCTAAAGTGGAGATGCAAATTACATGGCGACAGAGGCTATATTTCAAAATAGATTTCAAATACCATGTTTAAAATTGATAAATTTTATTTACTTTAGAGCCTTCGAATATAGAACATTTCAGGGTTTTTTTTTTGTTGCATATAATAAAAGATTGGCTCCCAAAACTGGAGTAGACGACATATAACTAACTATCCATTAGAAAATTATGTAGTCTCTAACTTAATAAACGCTACTTTAGAAGAATATCCTTTCACTTTATTAATTGTCATAGCAAAGCAAATGGAAGACGTACTGGGAATTGTAGTCTTTTAAATTCAAGCAAATCAGTTGAAATCAAAATTATATCTGATACAAAAATATTTTCCAGCGCTTCAACTTTAAAATATTTAATCAGATCCTCCTCAACAAGAGTCTTGAATAATTGCAAAATTTAATGTAATCAATAGATCTTAAGGTACGCTACTTTAAGGTCGTCTAGGTTTGTAATTTACAGCCTAAATACTCTTACTTTGGATTATTTTTAGGCTTAATATTTTTAAGCATGACTTTTTCCATTTAATTTTGTTTTAAGAACACCATTTTAGCATACCTTTTTTCCTGTAAATAATTTCTTTTCTCAGAAATACTACATACCTACGCACTCAAAGTTCATGTTTAGAAACACTTGTGGAGCAATAATGCAGTACTATATGAAAAAAAAAACGCTGCCACCTCTCTCTCTTTCTCTTATAACACTTTAATTTAATATCATATCATGGCTGTAACACCCCACACATCCGCACACACCATTTTTATTTATAGGTAGATACTGAAATCTTCAAACTTGTTTTTTTTAAGAGAAACACTTGTGGAAGAACAATACAATACTACATTTACGTTTTGCTCTCTCTCTCTCACTCTCTTATGCAAGCAGAAATAAATATGGGACATGTAGGCGCTCACCACACATACGTATCCGTGTATAGGTACATAAAGTTTCATCTAGCTTTTTTTTGTTCATACAGGCACAAGCCAACTCTAACAATTGCTCTCTTTTTCTCTCCTTCTTATATAAGTATAATTGAAAATGCTTATGAGTTTTTTATTACCACACACAATTCTATTTTTAAATTGCCTCATGTTTTAATAAACAGTTATTCTTTTCTTAAATATTTTCACCCAATTAAAACAAAATTAGTTAGTTGACATTATAAATAAATTTAATTGGATGACAAGTGAGAGAATGGATGATGTTTTAAATATGGAAGCCACAATTAAAGAATTTTATTTTTATTTTTATATAGGGTGCTAATTAAATAGAAAACATCATTTTAGAGTAGATCTATTTAATGTTGGCAATTTGCTGTAAGTTTTATAGGAAACATTTTATATACTCGTACGTATATTCTTTTGGAAAAAAGCGTTTAAAATATTTTTGCTGAATCCTATGAAGCAACAATATTGAGAAAAAATTTAACTTGGCAGCTTAGAAGAACATATTTTTTGATTAATAAATAATAGCACTTCAATTATTCTCCTTGAGAAAGGCACACGAAGGCCTGTCGAAATATTGGAATTTAATTTAATAATAATTAAAATATATATATAAAAGAGACCTAAAAGCTTAAACAATACTTATATATTTATTTTCAGATAAAAAAGGTCAAATAATCAAGACTTAAAGTTTTATTTTATTACGAACAGCTGAAAAATTAACACAATTCATTCACTATAGATAAGTGTTTAATTCACAATTGAATCCAAAAATTCAAAATAATAGGATATATCCGCAGGAATGAATAATAGCAATTTGTATATCAATCGATATTCCTTTACGCTAAATTTTTCTTTTCGTGAAGAATCAATAACACGATCACTAAAAAATAACAGAAGTTAAAAAAAAATTGTACAGAAAAAAATCAAGCAGATAAAAACTTAAAAGAAGCCTAAACATCGAATATCATAAATATAGTCAAAGACAATAATTATAACCGCGAGCGCATTAAAGGTAGAGGTTGTTTTAAACCTCAGCAGATATGACATAAGATTCTACGTTAACTTACTTACTCGCCATCTATCACATCACATGAGTAAAATCAGTGTATTACAATACGACTCCTATCTTTTCTGTCGGGAAGAACGGGAAACGTCTTTGTAAGTGTTCAGCGGTAGCAAGACGCAGAATGAGGTGCGGGACAAAGATTCCAGGAAACCTAAGCATGATTAGTCCTATAACAAGTACGAGATTCGTAAGGAGTCTCGGATTGTAGTTAGGAACTGAACTGCACAATAGATTTTAAAGATCGTATGATGAAAGTAATGAAATTATTAGAAAGATTAACTAATATATTTTAAAATTTTTCTAATTTATAATTCATTTTAAGGACCATAGTTTTAATTGGTAATTTTAAATTTTTATTTAAAAAAAAGTTGAATTTGAATTTTTTGTAACTCGGGACATTTCGGAAAATATATGACAACTTTATGTCTGTACGCTCTTGAGTGCTTACTTCAGTTACATTCAAAAATATATTTCATTTATTTTATATTGATAAAGTAGCACTTTAAAACCAATTTTATTTTAATTCATAAAAATAAATTAATAAAATCTCATAAATTTAGTACAATTCTTATTACAAA
The DNA here is from genome assembly GCA_947397855.1 of Thelaira solivaga. NCBI lineage: Eukaryota > Metazoa > Arthropoda > Insecta > Diptera > Tachinidae > Thelaira > Thelaira solivaga. The sequence continues at coordinate 13,777,078 of OX377610.1, forward strand.
ATCACTGGGCATTTTTTTTTTTTTTATTAAAGCTGCCTTGTCTAAGAGAATGAATTTGAAATTTATTCCTACAAAAAAAAAAAAAAAAAAAAGTAAGAAATATATAATAAAAGGCAATATCTTATTGGCAGCAAAGTACAAAAATTCTGGTAATAGATAATAAAAATTGCAAAAACAAAATGAAAAACACCAAGTGAAAAAAACAAAGTAAATTTTAAACTACATAAACAAAACGCGTGTGAACGTCAGTAGCTAGTATACAAGTGAGTGGATATTTGCAGCCATTGAAATGCACACACGAATAGAAATACACTATAATAAATATAAAATACTTATAAGAAGTAGAAAAAGAAGTCGACAAAGTTTAACTTTAAATTTGGATTAATAAAACTGTTGTAAGAAATATAAATGAGCCCAAATCGTCATACTTGTAGCCTAACATTTTCATTAAAAGAATGTTTCATTATTTACTAAAGGAATAAGGAACTAAACACTGAACTTGGCACTGGCCTAGCACTTTAGGTTAATGACCAGTCATTGTTTTGAAATTTTCATGTAACAGGCTAGTTACTTTAACATTGCGATATCCTAGTAGAGGGTCAACTGCAACTTTTTACTTACTTTGTGACTAATACAGTGACAGTATAAAAAAATTTGTGCAAGTAATATAGTTCTCACTAGCCATAAACGGATTTACTTTTTAAATAATATTAAAAGTTTAGGTTTTATTACAATTTTACATTTTAGAATTTTTTTTTATAAACAGAGAAAATGCTTAAAAGGAATTTATTTTCTTCTGTGCTTTTATATACTTTTTGGCATTATTAGCGTGATATATTCTTTAAAATTTATAAATTGTTATTAATAATTATGAAGCTACTGACAAAATATAAATAATGTGTTCCGCAAATTTCTCTCAAAAGTACTTAGTTGAGACTACATTATTTTGCTAGCAGTTCAGTGTACAGCTTAATGTCAATTCTATTGAGGTTCAAAATAGGTTCTGCCTTAATATGATCGAAGTTAATATGTCTTAACGCCTGACCGCTTAGACATGAATGAAATTTTTATTAAAAATACTTTAAAAAAGTTTATATATTACAAGCTGGCCCGGCAAACATTGTTGTGCCTTCAAAATTTATTTATACAATAAAAATAAATAATATGACTAATTTATTAAGCTTTGAAGTCTTATTTTTAAAAAAATTTATTTTTATATCGATATTATACCCTGAAGAAGCTACACAAATTGGAGCAAAATATCGATATAAAAATAAATTTTTTAAAAATAAGGCCTCAAAATTAATAAATTAGTCATATTATTTAAAAGAAAAAGCTCGAATAAAACTAACAAATATATAATAATAATAAAAAAGAAATAAAATATAAGTAGGTTTATGCCAAACATATAATAAAAAATTTTGCCAAATCGGCCTAGAAGTTCTCCGATTTGAAAGAAATTTAAAAAGCGGACGTGGTAATGGGCATGGTTTTTTTTTTAATTTTCATAATTATTTAAGTTGGTTTTGATCAAAATATAAAATTTTTGTATATTAGATCTTCTTACTCCAAGAAATCGTACTCATAAAGTAAAGGACCGTGCAAGGCTGGGTAAAAACAGGTAGCAGATAAATAAGCCAGATACCGACAGCAGCGCCATCTGAAGGGCGGAATTGTAAAGCTAAAACTTCCAAGGCGTAACCAAAAGGCATACATAGAAATTCAATTAAATCGGTCCAGCCGCTTAGGAGGAGTATAATATCAAACACATGTACAGTCGAATTTTATATATTAAGATTATCTATCACTTAAAAAGATTTCTTGATACAAAAATTTATTTTTTTTTTGTAAGGAAATTTAATTCTATACAAAAAACAAATATATACAAATATTTTTTGTTATAAAAGAGAAAAATAAATGCATAAAAACAAGTTAAAAATAACAAAATAGATTTTTTTTAATAACATCGTAAGGTTCTCTGTGGTCTACCATTACTTGCTTAATTTATTTTCTTTTACTTTTTCAATCTTTGTTTCTACACACTCATAGCTGCCGCTAACTACCAATTGGCTGCATAAGTTCTATTTCAGTTACATATAAACATCGTTTTACAAAAAAAAATTAAAAAAGCAGTTCAACTTTGAATGCACAGAGTACACATAAATTGCCAACAAATTATGTGATAATTACTTTAAAATTGCTGTCATTACTTAACGCCATATGGCTAAAACGAAATAGTTTGAAAAAAAAGAATATAATGAATTAGAATAAAGAGTTGAAATATTGAAGCTAAACGTGCATTAAATGAAACATTTAAAGGTGATAAAACAATTACATAAAATGTTACAAATTTTGTAAGTTTTGAGAAAAGCACACTTTATTTTCCATTTTCAATAATATTTTTTGAGAAGAAATTTAATTTGTTTTTGTCTTAGGAAACCTGTTATTGCGTAAAAATTTTTAAAATGACAAGCCTTAAAAGCTACTGTAGAAATTTCTGACGGCTGTTTCAAAGAACTTTGGTTAAAGAAGTAGTTAATTCCCCGAATGTACTTTGAATCCATCCGTCTATGTTGAGGATTAGCTTCGCCGTTTACCTATTCCACCTGAATGGTTTGGGATCTCAGCTCTGTAGTACTAAAACTCTGTTCACTTTCCTTCAAGTTCCACGCCTTTCTTTGTTCATTCACTAAAAGGTCAAGGGGTATCTCGCCACTGATTAAAAAAACTGTTGCTCCTAAAAGCATGCGCCCATAGTTGCATTACTACCTAAGTAAATCATTAACCCAACCTTCATATGGCTTACTTTGAAAGAATAATTAATTCAATTGAATAATTATTCGAAAATATTTAAAAGATAAAGAGTTTTGTGTTATGAATATATTTGACAAAATATGTTGCGTTTTTTCTAAAATAGCTTGCAGTAAACACTATTAAGCCCTGTCATAAAAAAATTGAGTAATTTTTTTCTAGAAAATATTTTCTACTACTAACTTATGATTAAACAAGTCATTAACAACATTTCTGCAAAAACAAAAAGTTTTCTATCGTTATAACAGCAAGCAACAAAGTTACATTCTTTGATTTAAATAAAATGAAAAACAAATCCCTTTAAATGTCCAACTTCTCAATTTAAAGTAAAGTTAATGGGAGACTAAAATATTCTCAAGTCATTTGACTGGTTTCTCGACAATTTTTTGAACCAAAAAAAAAAAAAAAAAAAAAAATAAAAAAAAAAAAAAAACACTGATCGACAAAACAAGAAAATACAAGTTTTAAATTAAATTGTTTTAAAAGAATCATCCGTTGCTTACAAGGTGGTTGCCGTGATTAAGAATAAGAAAAAATTTAATTGAAGCATCTTTCATATACAGCTGGCTTAAAACAAAAATAAATAAAACTTTTGTATGAATTATCATGACAGCGGAATCTATAGTGACATAAAAAAACCTGCAACATTTTACTATTTAACATGTATTTATATACACATTAAGACACTTGTCTATGCAGGAATTACGAATAAAGTAAGATTTATCATTTGACATTAAAAGCAATTAAGAAATGTTTTTTTTTTTTTTTTTGGTTTGTTTAAAACAGAAGTGATCTACATGTAACATGTTGGTTGAAAGACAAGACATTTTAATGAAATTGAATTGTCAATGAAGTCTTTTTTTTTTTAATTGTCATTTATGTAGCATTTTCCAAGGAAATATTTGAAATTTCTCAACAAGATGCATTCATGTGTTTTTTGAAGTGTTTTCAAAATGAAACTTGAAGAAATTGTTGCTTTCAGAATAAATGTGCTTAGTGATGAATTTCATCATTGTAAGCTTGAAATGTGGCTGCAAGTTCTGTGAGTGTGCTTTAGTGAAGGCACACAATTGCAAGGCTTCAAATTTTCTAAGGTTTAACTTACAATTTTGGAATATAATTAGTACAGACTTTTAGTGTCGAAGAAAAGATATTGTTGTTCAGCGAATATTTAAATAAAGAAATGTAAAGAGGAAGATATATGATAAAAATAGTTTAACAAATGAAAACTCACATTATGCGACCAAGACATATTTCAAGTGTGTGTGTACAAAATAAAAAAAAAAATTTGGCTAAACGATATGCTATTCCAATATATCATTTACCCTACACTTCATGACACACATTTTTAATACTTATTTGTGCGTCAGAGATGACCTAACTTATCCGACGAAATTTTTTATCGGGTTTTCTAAAGTCTACAGCCAGTGCAAACAAGATCCATGTTATTATAGTTAATTGCTTTAACCTTCATCTCATCTTTGTAATGAAAACCACACAAAAAATATTCCTTATGTAAGCTTGAGAAAGAAGAAAATTAATCAGTTTTATCGAAATTTCTTGACTTTGTCGGCTTCATTTTTAAATTATATAAAATACATTTAAAAATTTGAAAATAATTTTTTCGAGAGAAATACGAAAAAAATGTGGTTTTCTACACACATATATTTTGCACTCTACTACTATTTTGTCTTCAAATATTTCTATCTCAATACCCTGTATTGATATTTCTACTGTCAAGAATGCATATTTTTGATTCCATGCTCTAAATTTCCTTCTCTTGACATAGGTTATCTCTGTACCACACAGATTTAATTTATGTTGCAGTTGAATATGAAATGCTTTGGAAATATTTTAATTCTTATTCAGTCATTCATTCAGCCTTCATATTACCTATCTTCTTTTTTTTACATCTTTCTTAAAGATACGAAGAGATAACAAAAAGGAATTGCCGAGTACGAGGAAGTTTGTACCCCTTTTTATTTTTCTTTCCTCTCTCTTCTATAAAATCAAGAATTGCCCAAATAAAATTGCTCTGTGTGGTTCTAGTTTTAGCAAAGAATTCAGGGTCCGCCTTTAGTATCATTCATTATTAAAAAAAAACTGAACTCATGAACTTTACTTTCAAGCATTACCAAAAGACTTAATATCCGAACTTTAATACCGTCCATTGGTAAAAAATTTAAGGTACGCTTACAATAGCGCCCATTAGTAAAAAAATGGAAGCCATGCACTTCAATACAGAACATATATAAAAGATTTAAGACACAGGCTTTAGTATTAAAAAAAAATTTGAATTTAAAGAACTTCAATATCCAACATAATTAAAAGACTTAATACACGAGCTTTAAAACCTTCCATTATTAGAATTCATTTTGTGCGCTGTTTGTAAAACACCAACAATCAGAGATGGTATATAAATTTTTATGTCAACTACCAAAATTGTAAAATATTTTTGAGTCATTTTCATACAACATTTCCAGACAAATTGATTGATTGTAGTTCATTAATAGCACTTTAAACTTTTATAAGGTAAGTAATTTTTGGAAGCTTTTTTCATGTAATTTTTAATGGTTAAAAACTAAAAAGTAGTTCCTGATAAACAGATGATGGATAAAATTTTGCCGAGCTGAGGTGAAATGGGAATGATATTTCTAATGTTGTGGCTGTAACTAAGGTTCACTGAATAAGCGCTTCAAACACAATTCTCATATTTCTCAAGGTTTTTTCTTGCTTTGAGACAAAGATTTTTTGATGTGCATTTTATTTGTACAAACGGACTTATCTTCTCTAACTATTTCTGTAGTACTCTTTGATGTAGACCTTTGTTTTTTTGACAGCTTGCTAATGCTATTTTTCTTCCTTTTTCCATTTATACAGGTATCCTAAAAGGATCACATTAAAGGACTCAAAATAGTTGTCTTCTGTGTTTCTTATTAGGGCGCCCTAAGGAACCTAACCTAACCTAATTATATCATAAATTTAAAATTACAAGTAACATTTTTTCATTACTCTTTTCTCATTACCCTTTCCTCAAATCTTTCATTTGTTCGTTTGTTTTTTAAAAAGTTTAAAAATTTAAATTTTCATGAAAAAACTTAAGCTATGAACAACCTATCTGATTTCTCTGGGAAATTAAGTTAAAGCCCAACTTAATTATCTCAATAACAAAAAAATTAAATATTTTTGCTTACAAAGTAAATTCCTTGAACTCTTGATTTCATTTGAAATAGTTTAGAAAATATATTTTATTAACTTAATAAAATTAAGCCATTAAAATAATGTAATAATTTTATTTAAAAAATGAAATAATTTAATTTAATTAATTAAATTATTTCATCATATGAATTGACATTCCATTGAATTCATGACATCCCTCATACTTTTATTTAAAAATTTCAGCAGCAAAAGAGTTGCTGTTTTATTTCAAGGTACTTTTTAACTCATGCTTGTCATGGATTTTGAAAGATTTCGAACAGTTAAATTGCTTTTAAACGATTTTAATAAGAAAAAAAAAACCAAATTAAACTCTTTTTTTTTTTTAATTTAATGAATTAAGAACGTATATTTAAGGCAATTAACTTTGTATCCATCTGACTGTTGAACGTTTAGTTAGACTTTAAGCAAAATTTGTTCCCATATTTTATTTACCACCTGATTGTTTCTAAAGTTTGTTATTCGAAAATAGTAAGCAACAAGTCCTTTCATTTTAATGATTAATTTTTCAAAGTTATTTAACCTTCGGAATTTATAATATTTTATTATTTTGAGACAAGTCAAGTTTACTGCAAAACATCATTAGTTGTTCTGATACAAAATGACAAGTTTAGAAAAAGAAATACTTAAACTTTAAAGACTTCTTTGCGAAGCTATGATTTATGGCAATACATTGTAAAAAAAAACACCAAAAATTATTTACAAAAATTTTAAGTTTGAAATCAACAGCAATTAAGTACGAAGATGATTGTAAAGGTGCTTGCAAGTTAACAACATGAACCATGAAAGTTAAAATTACTTTAACGAGTACGACAACAACATCAATAATAATGACAATAATAATTTTCATTAATTTTCAGTCAGATTGCAGCAATCTGGCATACATACAACACACAACTACACTCACAAGTTTAATTAAAATTAAATGATGATGCTGCTAAAAACAACTGCAGTGCACAATAACAGTTCAAGTATTTTTGTGTTTTTCTCTTTTTTAGTAATTTTGCACTTACACCTTATGAAAACAAAAACAAAACAGCAATTTAGCAACAAACTTAGCTCAATAAAACAACACTAGTTATACAAAAACTTTACAAGACAAACTTGATTTAACCAACAAAAAAAAAAAAAAAAATAAACACCAACAACAGACGTAATCAAAAATCAAACATTTGAATAACAAAAAAAAGTAAAAAAAAAAAATTCATTTTCACTTTCCGCAAAATTTCACCAATTTTACAACAAAACAAATTTACTTACTACTTTCTCTGTCTGCTTGTAAGTGTTTCCTTTCGTTTTCTTTTCTTCCCCCCATTACCTTAAATTAAGTTTATTTTTCTTTTTCTTATCAAATATTTGGTGTTTTCACTTTTTTTCTTGGAGGACTTGTATGTGTGTGGCAGTGAATAACCAGTTTTGTTTGTGTCAGTGTTGACAGGCAGATGACTAGTAAATTGTAATTTATGCAAAATCCATGCGCATTCAGCAAGAGGGAGACCACGAACAAAGCAAAGCTTAAGAGCTAAAAAAAAATTATATTAAACAAAAAAAAAAAAAAAAAAAACTTGCCACTATTATGGCCATAATATTATTGCCAAAAATACGACAACGACAGCAAATAAAATTATGTTGCAACAACACGTACTGTTTTCTTGCCAATTATGCTAAGAAATAAAGAAAAACAAAATATTATAAACTTGCAAAAGATCTTCAATAGCACTATGGGCAAAATCTATATAAATAAAAGTCATTTGCTTTTTGTGTGCTTGTTCGTTCCATACATAAATTTGCCAACAGAGCAATTTTGAAATGCACGTTTTAAACGATATAATTTACGTTTGAAATTCTATTTAATTAAAATTAAATTTTTTTTTTATTTTTTATTATGTTTTATTTCTTTCACTTCATCCATTTTACTTGATTTTAATTTAATACAATTTGTTTGAAGTTTATTTTAATTTATTATTTTTAATTTTAAATTTATAAGTAATTTTAATTTAACTATTTTTCTTATGTTCATTCATTTCTGTTTTAATTTTAATTTAAATTATATTATTTCTTTTTCAAACATGTTTTTTTTAAGTCCACCAAACTTTAACATAATTATTTAGTTCTTATTAAATATAATCCTATTTGATACATATCTCTCTAATTTTTGTTCTTTTCTAGCCTACTGTGCATTTAGGGAAATAAACAATGCACAAAGAAATAGGCGGCATTATTAAACACTACAAACTATGGCAAAAAAGAAGTAACAAAAAGCACAAAATCCATTACCAAGCAACTAACCAGTCATGCAGATACAGAAAGATAGACAGACAGACAGACAGACGGACATAATGATACATAAGGAAAATTTATTATGTGTTATATAGGCTCAACGTTTATTTTTCCGTTTTTTTTTTTATTTTTAATTTTTTTTTTTTTTTTTGGATAGAAGCTGCTGCCAAAGCACAAACATCTAGTTAAATATTATTTTTGTGGCTTACAGTTGCTGGTTTACATTTGTGTTGTGGTTGTTTGCCTAAAAGATGAATGAATGAGTGAATGAATGCCTAGATGGACGTAAGATAGGATCCAAACCATGCCAAAAACAGGCAGGCACATATTTTAAGGTGATGGCGACACCAAACACTACAAATAACAAGCAACCAACCACATGCATTTTTACGTTTTCAAAAATCAACAACACAAAACAAATCATCATCATCATCATGATACGAATTTTATATGTGACTGAGTGTGTGCAAAACATAAAAATAATAATTGTTAAAAATCATGACTTTGTGTTCATTATCATGTTAATGTTGACGCTGGCAATGATCATTATTACAACTTACCAATCAACCACAGCAACCAGCCAACATTTTGCATTTTGTGGTTAAGGCTTTTGTGGCAAAAAGGGAAGACTAGATGAGATGTTGCTGTGAGTGACGATTTTACAGCTTAAAGGCATAATTTTTGTGCATCAATCATCAGTGTTACTGTACATATGAAGGCGACGATGTAGATTTTGTAATTTTTGAAAAGGAAAAGTTATATAAAATCCCTTTAACAAAATCCCATCCAAATTGCAACCTTTTATGTATGTATATACTATGTAAATACTGCTGCGTATTGTCACATAACAAAAAATTACATTTTGTAGGCTGCCATTATCAATTCTTAAAAATCTGTTACTTTGATCTGTAACAACAGTCACATATTATGAGAATTCTTTTTGTAACTTTGTTTCCCTTTTCTCTGCTCTATGTGTGTTTCTGTTTTATAGTGAAACTTTGATTGTTTGGTAGTCTGTGGAGTTCTTAATAAGGTGTGAGTATTGCATATCCCGCCATGTTTATGAAATTAAGGCAGTTAATTTTAATGAGTGTTTGATGAAATTGTGGCAAAAAGAAACAGAAGAATGTAAGAAAAAGTGTCCGATGTCTAGCAAACTCAACTAGAAACTAATTTTATAATCAACTACAATGTCTACATGACAAATGTCTATTAGTTTATTACGAAATATGTTCAGTATTTCTCTCGTTACAGGTTAATGATTAATAAATATTTCAAAAACTGTTTGAATGAAGCCTATTGCCGGAAACAAAATGCTGGCGAATAACTTTAAAAAAAATTGAAACTCTATTTTGAATGATGTGCTTTAGTTAAGTGAACTACAGGCGTCGAACTAGGAAACAACAACTTTAGAACTACAAAATTGGCTTTTGGTATATAAAAAATTTGAAAATTTATTAGAAATAAAGTTCATAAAGAAAATCAGCTTCTTTAAAAAAATTATAAAATTTTATTTTATAATTTAGTGTAATTAAATGTTTAATTAAAGCAATTAAATATTTAATTAACATCATAATTTCTTTAGCTTACTTGAAAGTTTATATTACACTGAAAAATTTTTGTTTATATTAATGCCGCTATTATGGCTCACAACTCAACTCAGTTGAGGTCATGAGTTGTCATTGCACGAACACAGAATTGTAATCAGTAATAACACAAAAAGTTTGTAATATAAAAATTACAACTAAAGTAGGGTTAAGTGGTGAACCATAATTGAGGCATAAATATCTGAATTTTGTAATTAATGCAAAAATAAATTTGCTTGATGAAATACTTAATGAATTCAATGAAATAATAATGAATAATTTTTAATGAAATCATTTCATTGCGCTTATGACACATTTTTGTGTATCAGTGTTTTAAATTAATAGCTGACTTCACGCTTGAAAGTTATTTTAAAACTACTGTGTATTTGAGACGAGTTTTAACTGCAAAGCGAGATTGACTTTTTTTTTAAAATAATTGTAAACTAAATAATAAATTTAAGCAACTGTGATGCTAACTCATAATTTTTTCAATTATTTAAGCTTGTTTTTAGCTACTTAAAACGTACCCAACATGTTTTATCTTAAAACTAAAAGTTAGTACCATTTAGCAAAAATAAATTTAATTTTAAGATTTTACACTTTACACTGAAGCGTGAATTTTGCTAATAATAAATTGCTTTAATTCAACAATCTTATCTAAAAAAAAATTGACGTAGACTTTAAAGTAAAATTTATGAACAAATTAAATATATGAAAAATTTCGATAACGTTGACTTTAAAGTCTTTTTGATAAAGGGTTTAATCCAAAAAATTTTAATTAAAATTTATAATTATAGCTGCAAAATACACAAGGAGACAAAATAATATGCAAGCCTTTCATATCATACACAATATGGGCTACATTTGTTTTACTGCTGGGTACCAGAGAGCTAAAGTACAACACCTTTGAAATTTAATAAAGGGCTTAATTATAATTAAATGGCTTGAAGTTTGAGATATTCAATTTATTAAGTTCAATTCCTATATATTATATAAAGCAGTTTTTTCTTATTTTATTACAAAATGTCTAAAATTTCTTATAGAATGTGTATCGTAAGATTTTCAAACGTGCTGCATGCAGCTTCTCAGTCTAAAGTCAGCCACAAAAAAAATTGATGTAGCCTCTTTTAGTAAACAAATCGCAGATTAAGAAAGTTAGCAATTTTATCAATTGTGATGTCAGAAAATCAATCATATAGCTCAAAATATTTTTAGGCGAAAGAAATTTTACTCCATATTATAGAATTCCGGTTATTGCAACTAAGAAATTCGATTATCACAACTGAATTTTTGATTGGAAAGAAATTTAGTTCTCACAACGGAAGCTGTTTTCTGTGTGTATGTATGTCCTTGTCTCTTTGTGTATATAAATTCTTTTTTATACCAGATAAAGTCAATGCTATTATCGTTAGGATCTTAGTGGGACGTTTTTTAAAATATATCCCATATTTAAAGCTCTTTCGGTGTACCCATAACTGGATAGTTTCAATTGCCAAAGAATCTATCTCTTAATTTATAAAATAAAATTGAAGCAATCTAAATTTGAGCGCCTGCTGCTTAAATTGTATTTAAACATTTAACTCATGCTTTTCAAACTCCGTTAAAAAGCCATTACTGAATTCGCTCAAATATTTAATAAACGTTGACATAATTATATTACTGTTGGCTACAAAAAAAAAGGAGGAAAATTTTATAAATCGTAAGTAAAAACGCAACGCACAATGCTTTGAAAAACAAGTTTTTATTAAAGTTTTTTTTTATAAAACATTTGTTGATTAAATTGAATAATCAATAATAAATTGAAATCAACTCGTATATGTGTAGCAGCAAGCAACCACAAATTAAGCGTTGAAATATAAAGTTTTTTTTCGGTTTTTTTGTATTTGAAATTGTGTGCTGATTTAATCAACCAGACAGCCTGCCTATTTAATAAATCAATTTTCTTAATTAATATTATTATTTTTAAATACACACACTCAAACACAAATGCATTTTTTTGCTGTTAATATTAAAAATTATAAAATAAAATGAAAGTAGATCAATCAGGAACATTAAAAACTAAAATTAAATATATAAATGTAGAGATAATCTTTAATCTGTGGTCGTGCAGGTTGTTAATTTGCGAAAAAAGCCTCTATATGGAATATCTGTCACTTGCAACATGCTGTTAAGTCACCCCAAAATGAATTCAAGTAAAACATACATATCCTTGTGAAAAGTGCGATAGATTTGAATTGAATGCAAACTTTTTATAATTTACACAAAAATTAATGTTGAAAAATTACAAAAATTAATTGATAGTGAACAATTTTTTCTTAGTTAAAAGTCTAAGTTAAGTTTTAAATAAAGAGCTGCATATTATATTTTGCAGGTCACACTGTGATGGTGTGTGACATGTGTTATAATAAAAAGTGCTTGTTAGCCACTTAAGCTATGCTTGTGCAGGGCTCTAGTTTTTAATGCATCATGAATTTTGGCTAAGAAAGTAAATTAAATGTATATGAATATTTAAGTAACCAAATAAATCGCCATAAATTTAAATAACATTTTGCAATATAACATTTGATATGTATGTACGTAATTTAAATAAAAAAACCACATAACTGACAATATACTAATTTTTTTTTGTTGGCGCCGGAGCAGTATTTTTTTGATTCATTACAACTTTTTATTTTTTTCTTTACTTTTTTGGAAAGAAAGAATTTAGTATGAGTATAATCACAGAACAAAACCTGTTTGCCAATTAAATACTTTAATTAAAAATGTTTATAACAATAAATAAATTTTTAATTAAATCAATTAAATATTTTATCGAAACTATATGTTAAAAAAACTAATTAATATGATAAATCTTTTCATTACAAAGTTTAATTTGTGTATATGTTTTTCTCCACACAGAAGCGAACTTCGGTTGTGAGAACTAAGTTTGTTACCAATCAAAAATTCAGATGTGTGGATTAAATTTTTCAATTGTAACAATATATATTCGATAGTATAGTCCAAAATTTATTTCTCTCAATATTATTTTGTTTTATAAAAAGGAATTTCCATTATCAAAACTAAAAAAATTCCATTCTCACAACTGATTTTGAGTGAAATATTCTTATCTGAACATACCTTTTATTGTGATAATTGCATTACAGTTTTAAAATTGACTTAAGATTTCTGTTCTTAACTTGGTTGTACTTATCATTCTAACATTCTATGTATTTTTTTTTTCCAATAAACTTCCAATATACTTATGTCATATCATAATATGTATGAGGTGTAATATTTTCTAAGAAATACAAGATAAAAAAAAATATGATTGAGCCAAATATGTATATACTGGTGGAAACATAGTGTGAATGGATTTATGGTTACCTTAATCATAAAAGTATTTCGCTTCAAATTTAATATATTTAAATGTAATAAAATACGCCTGTATTTTTTTCTTATATATATTAAAAATTTCTCTCATTTGCAAATGTCGCAGTTCAATTCCCGGTATATATATTTTTAAATAAATTTTTTTATACCTTTCTGATATAACTTTTTTAAATAAAATTTTTATGTTAAAAAAATTTTTTAATTCTATTGAATTTTTTCTTTCTATTGATTTATTTATTTATTTATTGCATTATACGGCTGGTATAATTTTGTTTAAAAATTTATATGACTCTACCAGGATTCAAACTAAGGCATACACAGTTAACAAAAACTAACTCGCCACTTAACCTCTTTAGAGACAAAGCTCAGTAGAGCTTGAACGATTCAATTTTATTTTATATGTACTTACTTTATTTATATGGTTACAAGAAAGAAAAAAATAGAAAACAATTTATTTTCAACAATATTTTTTCATTTAATTATCTTTTTAAAAATTACTTTAAATTCATACAAAAGTCAGCTCTGAATAAGAGACTACTTTTTTGTGACTATGATTATGGTCCATTATATTTATGGTAAACACAACATGCTCACTATAAACATATTTACGGCTTCAGTTAAAATTTTATCAAAAATAATATGATTATAATATGGTTCATCTAAGATGGTAAACATATTATGGTTAAAGATATGTTTATCGTGATAAACATAATATTTTTTATATGTTTCAAATTAACAATAATATTTTACGAAGAACATTCAACCATATTTTTTCTTGCGCGTTCATATAAGCTTTTAGAGCTTAACACTTTAAACTGAACTAAACATAACGAACTATAGCAAATTCATGTATTTTTTAGAATCATTAAAATTTAATAAAAAATTTTATAAAAAGTATAAAAATATAAAAAAATAATAAAACAATAATAAAAACTATTTTCTATCTTCTTTTTTAACGAAATTATTCTTTATTTTAATTGTGGGCTTGCCAGGCCAAGCGGCTTAATTAGTGTTCAAACATTAATTAGTAGACCTGTGGTTAATCAACATGACCATAGTTTTATTGATTAAATATTAAATAATTCAATTAAAATTTATTAAATTAAGTAAATTTTTAAACATTTTGGTCGATGCTTTTAAAGCTTATAAAAGTGTAGTTGCACTAAGAATTTATCAAAAACAAAAAAAATTTACATACAAATTTTTTTAAGCCAACAAAAATATTTTTATAAAAATATTTTGCACCAAAGAATTGATTAATGATTTTGCTAAACTAAAAATGCAATGAATACTCAACTGTATTTTAATTTTTATTAAGAAATAAATTAAGGAATCAAATTGCATTTTGCGTATTCAATTGATCAATTTCCCAGACTTATAGAAAAAAACTAGACCACCTTCCTACAACAAACAACATTCGATGACGTTACAAGTGTACTCGTATAATTGAAACCAGTTGAATTGTTAAAAAGTTTTGTGGCGGATTTAAAATAAATGCTTTTAAGGTTAATGCAAAAAAAAAAAAAAAAAATATTATTGTTGTTTATTAAAGCTTAAACAAAAATGTAAATTGCACGACATGCTTGCAGAATTTTAAGCGATTTTTTGTTTGTTTTTTACTTTGCATGAAGAATGCAATAAAACAAGCAACTTTAAAACAAAACAATGCAAACGAATAACTATAAATCAAGAGATATCAATAAATAAATGAATAAATGATATTAAAAATTTTGCATAATCACTGCAACCACCCATGGCACAGGTTGTACAAATAAATTTCTGATTGACTGCATTATCTATAGACGATTGTTATAATGGCACGTACTAAATTAAACCTTTAAAAGTATTTACGTGCAATTAATAGTCAGTCTCAAATTATTATTTTAAAGCTGTAACGAACAAAAAAGTCTGCCATTAAAAATAATAACGAAGTCTTAAATAAAATTGTAAGAGACAGCTAAAAGTAACTTTGATAAAACAATTCAATTACACTTTATTATTTATTAAAGGGTTCAAAGATTTTTTAAGGATGTATTGAAAGCTTTTAATAAAATAATGCAGGTAACTTAACGTTCCCAAGTCGTAGTAAAGTTAATACACATTTACTTTAATTTTTATCAGATGTACATGCAGAACTTATGACTTTCACTTGGACTAGTTAAACAAATTAGGTAAGTGCTAAATATTAAAATTTTTTTGGCTTTAATTTGTAGCATCCGTTTTTTGATATCGTTTCTCTTGGCCTGTGTTTAGTTATAGTGCAAATAGTATTTTATCCACCTGCAATAAGAAATAAAAGTTTTATTTGGTTGCCCTATAGAGTAGTGGGCTGTGTATTAACCTCACAATCTGGGAGTAGCAGTTCCGATTCCTATCGAAACTCTAGGTGCTTGATTGTTCAAAAGGTTCTGTGGATCGTAGTGCATGTGATCTAATTAAAAAAATTAATCACGAACCGCTGTCCAACTGTTTGCCCTGAAGTAACTGTGGATGCTGTACAAAAAAGTGTTTGCCTGGATCCATCTGAATCTAGAACATAGCTGCATCGTATTCTAAAAATAGATAAAAAAATTCAATAGCCCTCCTTTTAAATAGCAAATAATAATATACAGCTCATTATATTGCGAATTTAACTTAAATAAATAAAATAGCTCCTTGTAAGTATTTATGAATTATATGTAAAGGCATGAAAAATTTATTCTGATCTGTTAGTTATTTGAGTATTTTTCAGGAGAACATGTGATGATTTTTGTATTCTAAGAAAACTTTTATAATTTTTGCATTTTAACAGAACATTATTCTGTTATATTAGACGAAGTAGAAGTTATTTATGCGAGGTTGTAGAAGGAATCTGCTTCCGTAATAATACATTTGATTAGATAACAATAGCAAGTTCTCATATCAAAGTAATTCAAATTATGGAGAAGGAAAATTTAAAATATTTTTTATAACTAATGCGAAAGCAAGTCTGTATAGAATTTTGGGGAGAAAAATTCTGTTGAAAAAATTTTTCATGGATATTTATTGCAAAAAAATATTTTTATTTGAAACCACAAATTTTTTTTTTATTATTTTGAAGAAAAAGACGTTCGCTCCTTTACTCTTTACTACTACAGTACAAGCTGTTACAGCATTAATTTATTTTATGTCTCAAAAGTAAAAAGAAAATTATGTAATTTTTTAAAAAAATTCTATTGAATTTAGAAAGTTTAGATTTCATTTTTTTGAATCACTTTCAAATATTTTTTTAAAAGAAAAATAAGCAAAACTCTTGTTACAAAATTTCAGCAGAATATCCACATGTGTGTAACAACAAACTGTCTTTAACATGCAGTTGACGTTTTACAAGCATTAAAATATTCTACAGCTAAAAAAAAGAATGAAAAAGATCTAAGAATAACAAGCCCCAATGAGAACAGGCAAAAACAAAAGCAATCTACACGAAAAGTGCTTATATGTATGTGTGCTGATCTTGTAAGTGATTAAACATAAAACATGTAAACAGATGAGTAGAGAATGGGAATGCGACTACCAAAAAGCTTAAATACTAAGTACGAGCACTTGCATATTTATGTGTGTATGTGTGTTGTATAGCAAACAAGAGGTTTGATTCAGAGCAGGAGGGGGTGAACAAACTAAACAAGATGAAGATGATGAGGATAAACAAAAAATAGTCAAAACAAAGTTTATGGTAGAGGAGGTGGAGTTTCTGTAATGCTGATTTCGTAATAACAAAAACAACAATAAAAAAAAAGAACTGCAACATCAACAGCAACAATTTACAAGCTGTTGTTGCTTGCACACACAAAAAGCAGCATGTTGCAACAGTAAGAAACAATTGCATTTTACCACATATAAATAGTTGCACGAATATCTAACTAAAAAACGCAATATTACTATAAAATATTTTCTATTTCTTGGGAGTTACTTTTCATTTTTTTCTCGCTACATTTTATGTTTCTTTATCATCTGCTCAAAGCTTTGTTGCTTTTGGGTTGTTGTTGATATTTTGCTTTAGTTTTAATTTACTCGTATGTTAAGCAGATCAAATATGAGTTTGTGAGTGTGTTTCAGTTCTTATAAAATTTTTCTGTTTATGATATGTTTAAATAAATGAAATGCAGAGAACACACTCCATGGCTTGTAATTACAACTCTAGTAAATGAATGTAGTAATTTTTTTTGTGTATTGCTGTTCTCTAATGCATTTTTTATGTTAAAAAATCTATAAAAAATTTGTTTAAAATTTATAAAAAAAAAAAAAACAAATAAAAAGAAAATGATGATTCTGGCTATAATATGTAGTTACTTTGTGAATACAATGTTGCAAAACCTAGAGGTTACTTTAGATCTGCGACATGAGCAACAGATTTCCAGGTAAATAAACAGTTTGAAAAACAAACCTTACGACTACAACACAATGAAATAAAAAAAAAATTAAACAGTACAGACAAACAAATTTATTTTGTTGTATTTTATTTTATTTTATTTTATTTTATTTTATTCTTTTAAAATAAATCCGAAATAAATTTTAATTAAAGCATATAATTCTACTTTCGTCTGTTCAATATAAATTATTTTCGCATTAAAATTAATTTGAATAAAAGAAAACTAAATAGCTGCCAACAGCTAATAATTTTATTCTCCACACTATTTTAATGCTTTATAGTCAACCAAAATTTTTATATCTTTTCTTTTATAATTTGCTTCACTGTATAATTTTTAAGTTTAGCTACTTCTCTTAAAGAAAAATCTTTAAAAAGCTATTATTTTTACAAGTATTTTATTGATTTTTAAACAATATTTTGCCACATACATAAAGAAGTACCCATATAATGGAAGACCAACCCTTTTTTTAAGCACTTCTAGCTAAAGGCAGAACATATTTTGCATAATATTTTTTCTAATGTTCTCATCATTGTTATTTGATTTATCTCATTTATGATACCCTTCACTGTTAGCACTTCAGAAGGGTATACATAAGTTAATCGTTTCGTTTGTAACTGCTATTTCGAATATTGCATAAATCTGTGAAGGACACAAAGAGCACATGAAATAAAAGAGAGTCCATAAGTGATTTTAACTCAGAGATATATATTTTTCCAGTGTACAGCAACATTTTGGCAAGAAGATTCTTGACTTTGTAGCAGCTCTGAATTAAAATAAACACGATAAGTAGATGTTAAAACCCGTTTTCAGGCAGTAAATATAAAGTAAATAAGGGGAATTTATTTTATGAGATCATCAATAATGTTGACTTCTAAATAACACTGACAAATTTTCTAAAGTGTTTGTATTTGTTTTCGATTAACTAAAGTGTGCTGGCTACGAAAATAATGTTTATTTTTTAGCAAATCTTGTTTTTAATTAGAGGGCATTTTAAATGATGACTTTTTTATGTACTTCCTTTCATACAGTTACTGTGGTTGTGGAAAAAACTTTTGAATGAAACAATTGTTTAAGTTTCCAGCAGTAATTAGTCATTATATGTATGCCCCATCTTAATCGTAGCAAATGAGAAGATAAATAGTGTATTTGCTCATGTTACAGCTCAGCTGTTTTAAATTAGACTACATATCGTTAATTAAATGTAAATAGTGTCTTGATTTACTATTCAGAGAAAAAAATTTTTTTTAGTAAATTTTGTTCTTTAAGACGAGATTTCAAAATTTCGGATAACTCTTTCGACAAATTCAAATTCTTTACTAAGTCGTGGTGGAGGATTTGACTCTTGGGTAGATGTGAATTCAGAGTAAGATCATGTGAAATTGTAAATAAAAATTTGAGGCTTCTATATATTTTTTATGGAAAATAATGCATTTTGCACACCAACATAAATTGGAATTGAACACAAATAAGGATTAAATAATTTTTTTGCAACTTAAAAAATTAGACGAAAATGTGCGTTGAAATATCTGTAACAAAGCTAAAGAAAATCATTTAAAAATGAGCAGGAAGCCACCTCAATTTAATTGTTCAATAAATTTTTTGCTTAAATTGAGCAAGCACACACTATCATGAACGCAGAAATGTTATTGCTTTCAGAAAAAGTAATGTCATACCAAAAGTCTTGAGCATACGAGTACATTTGTTGCACAAAAAAAAAATTTAATTCCTAATCTGAAATCAAATAATTTTATCATTATTTGGATATCCAATGAGGCGACATTCTTCAGAAATTTTGCTCTCAACAAAAATATATATGAACTTGAAACTAATAAAGTACGTGTGTATTTAAATAAAGACCAATATACCACATGTGCTTATTAAATACCTAGTCTACAGAAGGGCATATATGATTCTTCATACAGTCGAAATAAGCTTTTTGTATTTCTTTTGGTAAAAAATGAACTTACATTCCTACATTCCTTTTTCATTGAGCGAGTATGTAAGTTGAAGCCACCCATCATTATATTTCTCTAATTTAAGCATTATTTAAGAAAAGTTGTATAATTTGCTTTTAAATAATATACGTATTCCTTTTTTTAAATCGTTTAGTTTAAATAAATAAATATCAGTTGGTTGCTAATAATTTTGTATTCTTACTGTCTTGTATCTTGTAATATTAAGCTATGCCTCAAATGATTCTTTGTATCCCTTATATTTTTTTTAGATATATATTTTTATAGAAAAACTTGTGTACATGTCATTGTGATATGGGGTTTTATATTGCTTTATTCGTTAGACTGCACTCCCACAAAGTGCAGTGGCTTCATAAATATCTTTTACAATAAATAGTATTCAACTTGCTTTTAGCACTAAACATGTAAACTTAGCAAAAATTCATAACGTACATACATAATGTACTTTTTTAAACGTGTGCTTATTAAATTTTCAGATTAGTTTTCATTGTCTCTAAGTGAACTTACTCCTTTATACCCACATATAAAGGATATATTAATTTATGAATGAGAAACGATTTAAATTTGCCTTGAATTTGATGAACTTGAAATTTATCAATCTGTTTTTAGATGACCTATTGATTCGCTTAATTTTGATAGCATAGGTTGCACAAGGCTACCCAATAAAGAAGCAGTAGGGGGCTAACTTTAATCCTTTGATGTTACTCATTTGTGATAGCTTTTTTAAAGTGAAAAAGAAGAAAGATAGCAGTAGAAAAAATTTAAAAAAAATAGGAAACAGAAGGACAAAGCTTAGGTTAGTAGAAAAAATTGTAAGAAGAAGAAGACGAGTCCTTAAGTAACTAATAAATTTATTTTTTCTATTACACTATGCAACAAAAGGTAGAATTTTTTATTCTTCAGAGTTTAAGTTACTATGCTATAAATCTGGAGGCTACAGGTTCGATTCTTGCCTATACTCTGAAGGTTTTCTAAAGAAAAGTCAATAAGTTTCATGGGATTTGTGTTGTTTTAGAAAAAAAATGTTGTTTAAAAAAAGAGATTTTTTTGTTTATTAAAATAATAAGTATCACCCACGTTTTATTAAAAACATTTTATTCAATTAAAATAAAATAAAATTAAGTGCTTTATTAAAAATTAAATTTAAATTGTCTATATTTGGGACTTGCTTCAATATGCATGATGTTTGTGCTGTAAAATTATTTACCTGAGGCGTTTTATTTGTTTTTGTATTTTTTTTTTTAATGTATTACTTGTATAAACACTTGTTCACTTTGTGCTTAGTAGTTTTTTATGTTGCTTGGCAAATGATGTTAAAGGTGACATGTAGAAGGCGCGTTTCTTTTGAGTCATTATAAAATTCTGTTTTAATTATGAAATATTTATTTACGCTTAACATTAAAATGACAAGAGAATTACGTTAAGTTTAAATAAACAAAACCTGTTATTTGAAGCTCAAATTACAATGGCAGTGAAATAAATTTTGCACAGTGGAGTTATTTTAATATAAACTTGGTAATAAATGTAGAATCTTAACAGAGTAACCTATATTGGAGGCGCAAGCGTAGCGTTTTTTACTGCCTAGCATTTATGTTAAAGCGTCATCCGTAAATAAAAGTGCTAGTGCGTATTTTTTTTACAAAAGTGTTAATGATTTTGTTTAATAAAATTTTGTTTATTAAAATAGAGTTAAAAAAGCTAGATTAAAAAAAAAGTAACTAAAATGTCATTACTGATCAACAGTAGAAAAAAAAAATTAAAAAATAAAAGAGAACTGTTTTGAACTTCCAAACATGCTGTCAAAATTTGATTTGCTAATTGCACAGCTTAAAAATTTCCATTAAAAACAAACAAAAATTAATGAAAATCTAATATTTCGGTTGTTGCCATTTGATGGATCGTTTGCTCTCATTTTTGACGCAGATATTATGACTGTAATTTCTGAAAAAACTGCATACCACGTAGTTTTGTCCGCTTTGTAAACAAAAAGAATGAAAAACCATAAATTCGGTTGTATTTTTGTTTCTACTTGGCCATTTATTGACCGATAGTTCTGATTTTTGATACTATTATTTAATTTTTCTGTTTGTTCTGTATTTTAGACAAAATACAATAAAAACCCACTTAGAAAAGTGATCAAAAATAGAGATATTCGCTTATTGCTCTGCCATTTAAGAACCGATTAGGTGAATTTTAATAAAAATCGTAAGCCAGCAACAACTGATAAATTGGTATGCTAAACTCTTCTTTATGTTGCCTGGAGACTTCAGAAAGTTAATTTCAACGATAATACAGACAGACAGACGGACAGTATATACTTTGTAGGGTGCTCCACATGTACGGTGTAGAAATTATAATCGGAATCACAAACTTACTTACAATGAAGAGTATAAAATATTGCAATGGCTAGGACTGCTAAAATTGCTATATCTAAAATTGAAAATATAGCAACTTTAAAAGCTTAAATTTCATGTTAAAAGTTATGGACAACACAAAACTTATCTTTAGCTTTTCATTTACTTTTTGGTTAAAGTCTGTTTATAATAATCAAAAGCCATTTATCTGTCTGATAATATCCTAATTTTAGTTATTGGTTAGTTGTAATAATGGTCCTAAGCTGTATCTTAAATTATTATTATCCTGTTTTCATAATGGAACCACATTAGAAGACCCAAATGAGCCCAGCTGCTTTTTTCTTATTTAGGTCCTGTATAACCTATTATTCTGTTTAAATACTTAATACTAAAAAAAGTACAGCATCCCATGCTGATGAAACAAATGCTTCGTATGAGGAGCAATTCAGTGTCTGGGAGTGATATCAATATACATACTTGGCTGACTTTCGGTTGAGACCTGTTATGTGGCTATTGAAAGTTAAAAATATATACTAAAGAGTGAATAATATAAATTACTCATATATTGTTTTAGTCATGAAATAAAACATTCAAGCTCATATAAAAATGAAACTTATGAATCTTAAGCACATCAACTCTAATAAGGAGTTCTTTCAGATTGTTTCTTTATTAATTTTTTTAATTTCCAAATCATAAGAAAAGGAAACAACAAACTGAAAATAATAAATTTTCACAAAATATTTCTTTCAACTAATGAACTGCCTTCCTTTGATATTCCAGCCTACGGCCACATAATTTCGTGTTAATGTATAACTGCTTTAAACGCAAAGAAATGAAAACTAATAAACCAAATCATAACTCACACTAACTTCCTTTTTTTCATAAAAAAATTAAAATAAATAAAAAACGACAACTGCTACTGCCATGGTTGCCAGATATGAAAGCAACTAGAGTTTATGTTACGCCAAAGATTTCAACGAAAAAACGCCTCTTAATGCGCGTGCTGGGTTTTATATGATCAAAACAGCCAATCCAAGAGACACGTTACATATAGAAAGATCGCAAAACGAAATCTATAAAACAGTTTGAGATGCAGGTGCACACACAAAAAAAAAAAAAAAAAACGAAAACCAATACATTTTCATAGAGACATGAATGAAAACCAAACAACCGACAGCAACTAATTCATTATTAGTGTCTTTGCTAGCCGCTACCTGGGCTGGAAAGTTTTGGTTTTAACTTTAAGCCATAAAAACCAGGCAGCCACACAACACAAGCGAACAACCTAAAAAATAAATAAACAGTTAGTTTTGTGTTAGTGGCTTTTGATATAAATGAAGCTTTGGGGGTCATGTTTCCATTATCTTTAATCCACTACGTGTACGAGTATGTGTGCTGAAGATATTAGAAAAAAACTCACTTTAAAAAAAATTGAAAAAGGAGCAAAGAAAGTAAATAAAATAATAATTAATTTAAATATTTTGGTAGCATGAGATGTTTTTGACAATTTTTTTAAAATTTAAAAATACTTAAAGAAATTATTCTTATGTAACCATAAAATGTTATCAAAACTCACACCAACATTAATAAAATGAAAACGAAAGTTTGATATCATGAGACAGGCTCTTCCCAGAATTCACACAAGTCACAATTCACTTACTTGCATTTCACATTCTACTTCTCTCAGTGTATCACTTAAAAAAAATTTATTATTTTCATATTAGGAAAACCATTTAAATGATAATTTTGATTTAGAGTTAAAAACTTTTCAACGCAAAATAGTCGGACAAAACATAAACCAACAAAAATACTTTTTGTATCATAATAATTGGTTTTCAAACACCTGCGTTACATTACTGTCAGACTTTAGGCATAATTTACATTTGATTATTAACATTCAATATTAAATTTTGTTTGAATTTTGTTTTCCTCACTGTTTTATTTTTATTTTATAATCGTTTCTTGGCGTCCAAGTGTCTACGCGTTAAATGATCAACAAAATTAAAAAAAATATGTTTCATAAGCCACATAAAAAAAAAGAAAAATTAATAGAAAAATAATTGAAACCGCAAAACAATAATGGAAATGCTATTATTTATACGCGATATTTTTTTTATTATTTTTTGTTTCTTTTTTTTATAATTTTTTTTTATAAATCAATAAAAAGACATAACAAAAATTATAAGGCTTAATTTATTGCTTACTTGGCAGAAATATTGTGTTGGAGTTACAACTTTATGAACACCCTGCATTTATTGACGAACTTTTTAAAATTTAAATTTAATTTAACTATAAGCCTATTGCTACAAAATTTAGATTTTGTGGACCATACAATTGTAGCGACAAACAAACTTTAGTATAATATGGCTTTAAATTATAAATCAAGCTCTCTTTAAAAATCTAGAAAAAAACTGATTACCTGAATTAATTACTGGACACTTGTAGTAATAGAACTAATACAAGTTAAAATTTAAGGTTTTTCCTTTGTTTAATGAATAGGATTTAAATCAGTCTCCGAATGAACTCGTCTCATAATAATATTCCGGCACTTGCAGCGAACGCACTAATCGGTATTTTACATTCCCATAATTCATTTGTTTGCTCTTAATAGTGAACGAACTAAATGAAAAGCAAATTAAACAAACGAAATAAACAGAAAAAAATTTTAAAGCTTTTATTGCATGATTTTTAAAATTTTGTTCCGGTATTAGTTTGTTTTACATTTTTCTAAAAAATCCTTTCTTTACTTTCTCGAAATGAAATCAATTTACACAATAAAGATTGCAAGGACAATCAAAAGCATTTGAAATATATATGGAATAAAGAGACAAAGATCAACTGATTAAAAGGAGATCTCCTGAAGGTGAATTATATAGTCAACTTCCCTAACAACTACTTGGTTAAATCTTAATAAAATTGTCAGTAAAAATACCTAAGCATTTTTTAGACTGACATCAATGAGAAATTTATTTACAAAATATAAGGTTTTACTTGATGACCTTCTTTGTAGACTAGTGCGTAGTGTATCAAGGTATCTATTTTAAATTTGATTTCTTTTTAAGATTTGCGTATTTCTTGCAGACTAGCCAAGAAGTTTTCCTAATTTTTTATTGTTGTAAAAAACCACTGCAGACTGCAGCCTTGTTAAAAATTTTAATTAAAACAATTGTCATATTGAAAATTGTAGTTATTTTCGATATAAAATGTTGCAATTGACTCCCTCCTGGTACATGGCAATGATAACTTTCATTGATATGACCCTCGACTAGTTCTTTTGCACCTAAGGTCCTTTTTGTTTATTAATTAATTTTAAGAAAGCAGTACTTATTAATAATAAACTATAATTTTTTCCGATGGAATTGCGTGTGTGCTTAAAATATAAGAAACGGCTTAAAATGAAATTTTGTGGTGGCCTATGAGCGCCCGTAAACTAGAGGAAAATTGTTTTTTTTTTTGACTAAAAAAATCCCTTTCCAATCGATAAAAAGCACAGATTTTATCACCATTTTAGGTTAAAAATTTTTATCTCTCTCTCTCTCTCTCTTGCTTTCTTTGAATCCTTAACTAATTTTTTAATAATTTTTGAAATAAAGTCTTTCAAACAACTAATAATTCCTTTTTTGGTTGTTTACAGGCATTAAATCATATTAAGCTAAAAGAGTGCAATTTATTATTTCAATATAAACATTTTTTTTAAAGATTTATTTATACTTTATATTATAAAGTATTTTTTTTTTTTGATAAAAAAAAAAAGCGGTATGTTTTACTTTGCAGAAATAAAATATAAATGCATCTTGTTGCTTGCCATGTCTTTCCAATCATTGGCTGAAATAAATCATAAATAAAGAAAAAATTATGACAATATGATCAAATTATTGCATAAAAACCAAAATCATTTATATCAAGTGCTGGTTGGTGATTTTTTTCTAAAGCAAAAGCAAGCAATCTTAATCAAAAATAATAAAAAATATTAAGGAGGTTCATTAAACGAATACGATGTTGAAGATAATTAGAATAATGTGCTGTAAATGTTATTAAATAAATTTTATTTCATATAAAATTTTCCAGCTAAACAATTAAGTGAAGGGGTTTTTCATGACATAAAATTTTAATATAATTATTTTGTGGTTTTTTCAAAAACTGCAAAAAAATACAACCAAAATTAAATAAAAGTAAACTATTTTTAAAGTAAATACAAAAAAGGATTTAAATGAGACTAAATTTTTTGTAAACTAAACAATGCTTATAGATCATTTACCCAAATTTAGTTCTCTTTATAGAAAAATTTCAATTTCATTAGTGATCAATTTTAAGTGAATTGAATTTAATTTTTATTTTTTAAGTGAACTCTCCTGCTGCATGAAACAGTATTTTATTCATAATAGACAGTCAGTGTATGTATAAGAAACAAAACTAGATACTAGTGAACAAAAAATTCACAATTCAGTCTTGTCATTCCTCTTACGCATTTAATAAAAATTATTGGAAATCCTTTAGTCTAGTCATGAAGTGAAAGCATGCTGTAGTTACGTGTTGCCAGCATGTATCGACTGTTTGCTTAAGTTCAATTCAAATGTTTTTTGTTTTATTTGTTACTTTTTTCAACATTTGTAAAGTACACCAACAACATGCAGCATGTAGCATTAAACATACACAACAATATGTTCAAGAAATTTACTGCAACCGAAACAAACAACAATAATAAAAAAGTAAGCAACATACTAGTACATATGAATCATGTCTGCGTAAATTAATTCATTTGTCGTTGATGAAAGATACAAAATAAGAAGAAAAAAAAATTATAAATATTAGCGCACGATATGAAACAACTAGCCGGATGTCATGTTTATGATAAAAAAAAAAATTATACAAATTAAGATGTTGCACAAAGAAAGTTTTGCAACTTTGTAAAATTCAAGAATGATTGAATGTTTTAATACAAAAAAAAAGAAAAACTTAAAACGAGTAATTTAAAATAAATAAATCAAATTTTTGAAGGAAATAATAAATAAGAGTGAATGAAATATTGAGCAAATAATTGCTAAACTTAAACTGTGTAATGTTTGTATATAAAAATAATTAAAAAATAAAAACAGCCTTTTTTAATGGAACATTTTTAATTTTAAGGTTCTTTACCGAACAAAAACGCTGTCATCTTCCATTTTAAAGCCATCGATAGTAATCCAATAATATTACAGTAAGCTAAGCGTTGATTGCTTAAAAGACTTTCACATTTCCATTGTAATTGTCCCTTCTAACTTGCGATAGATTGAGTAAATTTAGAGCTGCACTGACTGCTACCAGCTTAACAGTAAAATTGAGAGAATTGAGTTCATTGATAACTCCTAAAGCCTGTGTAAAACACATCTTCATTACCCCGCAACACTCAAGCAAGCTATTCGATGCAGCTCTTTAAGGATTAGATGAGCCTGTCTGTTTTACCTTTAGCCACTGTAACATGTAACCGTAGGTTACCATACGTACCGTAATAGTTTTATATAACCGCGCCACTTTTAGTCGTAGGCCCCACGTTTTATCTCAGAGCTTTCCCCCCCTCAAAAGTTGCCAATAAATATTTTGTTTATTTTCAATAAAAGTGTTACCCAAAAAAAAATTAATAGATACTTGATTTCGTCAGACAGTTTTATTTTATTTTCAACTAACTATAGAGTCACTAGATTTTTCTAGAAAAAGGAACCAATTTTTTTTTTGATTTATCAAAAGCATTCTCTTCTAACAACTTTTTGTGAGTGACGTCGGAAGTTAATTACATACAATCGGTAATAATAGAGTCAAACTTGTTTCACACGAAATCGTTTGCATTGCCCTGAACTTTATATGAGTCTGTAAAAGCCCAACCACGACCAATAGATATAAGTAAGGCGATAAGACGGCTGAATAAGAAGATTGTTATTTTGACGTGGCAATTAATTTTTTTGCTACGCCTAAAAGATTCTCATTCTGTTACTTAGCATATCGAGAAACCATATTTGTTTATTTTATTTTTTTTTGCACACAGAAGATTTTCCATTGAGTTTGTAATTTTTAAAAGATCTAAAAGGACGAAGACCACGGCAGCCAGTTCCTATAATGTTATTAATATGTAAGTTTATTTACTATTAATAAATAAAAATAAAATAAATAAATAAATAAAAGATCCAATTTTTTTATGCTAATTCACTATAAACAAACATCATCAGCGGATTTTTTAAATTCAGAAATAAACAAATACGCTGAGTTGGGAGTTACGCTAATTGGCTACACTTACAATTAAAATAAATAATGCAAAAGCTATAGGAAAAACTGTTTTCGTACTGACTCACCATTTATGCAATCATATTTTAGACGACAATTATTAGTACACAATTGTGTTTGGATTTGCAGACTAATTGTCAGTAATACTTCTCTTCGCAGAGTACACAGTCATACACGAGTAAGTAGTTAATAAAACAGTATTTTTTTCTTCAATTTAACCATTTTAAAAATGTTAAAACTAATTAATCACTGCTTAGATTGTGTTACCACTTCAAATGTTGAGTTTTTTCTCATGCAAAAATTTACATCAATATTAATACCAAAAAAAAAAAAAAAAAAAAAATTGTCACTTGTAAGTCGTATTGGCCTTTAGGGATTTAACTAACAGGGTTTTAACGTGTAGATGTTTGCAAAAAAAAAAAAAAATTATACAGAATTTTTGTTTTTAAATAACAATTTATTTTTAACAGTTTATGGTTAAAACATAAATTTTTAACCAAATTAACAATTTTATAACAACTAACAGAAAGTCAACTAAATTAATGACAAATTTTTGCTCATTCCCACACTTGCGTTATTACATATTTGAAATTAAATTCATCAATATTAATTAACCAGTTAAGATTTTAGTTGACTACAGTAGAGTAATATTTTTTTAAGGCTACGGTCAGTTAAAGTTGATGATTGTTTTAGAGCCTTATGTTGCATGTTGTAGACATTCATTTGTTGCTGTTGCAATTGTTGCTATTTATGTTTACATTTTGGTAAAACTAATTTTCGTTACACATTTAGCATGGATCATGCTATTTTCATTATTCAATCTTTTTGGTTAACATTTATTGTTAATTACATTTTTATTGTTCGCTTTGGCAGTAGGGAAGGAGTCGCACTCGCTATTGATTTGTTTCAAGTTGAAAAGTCGAAAAAAAAAAAACAGTCTGCTGATTAAAACCTGAACAACAATAAAAGACACAAATTTACGTTACATTATTTTGTTATAAAATAATAGTTTAATTAATGATATTCGACATTTTACATTCTGTTTTAAAATATATTGGATTACACTTAAAGATAAAATCAATTTATTGTGAAGAAAAATTGTTAAGGTTATTTGAATTAAGAAGTAATTAATAGTTTTTAAATCTCTTCTAAAAAATGTTTGTATCACTTTCAAATAGACTTGAAGATAATATTAATCTGATCTTAAACCATGTATTCTTGGATATTAATAAAAGTTAATGTATTTCAAATCTTGTAATAATATTAATATACGAGTATATATGTAATTATATACGTAGCAATTTAGATTAAATATACTTAACGGTATTAATTAATATATATGTACGCATTCATGTAAACAAGTTCTAGCTTCTGTTAAAATAAATATAATAAAAATAAATTAGCTGTGCATTGAAACACTTAAAGAAGAAAACAACTTATCAATCTGTAGGTTCTAAACTTTTTGGAATTGTTTTAACATTTTCTGAAAAATTCGTAGTTTTTATTTTGTGATGCAAAACGGAAACTTCTAAAATCCTTAAGAACAACACTCTCCACTGCATACTTTGCCGAAGTACCATTCATGATTTTGCCCATGAAAATTACCGAAATCAAAAAGGAATTTAATCTGTGTTGGGTATATAAATATACCCGTATATATCATGAGATATCATGCTTTAATATTCTTAAAAATTTTAAAAGACTAGCTGGTCTTTAGTTAATTTTATATTAAAGTTTCAATAATTGAGCTTTTATATTTGAAATTGGTAAAAGTCCACATTTTTATAAAATGAGTCTGCATTAATTCTATTTAGATTTCGTCCTTATCTTACTAAAACCACCGCTAACTCATTATTTTTTCTAAGTGGACTTATAGTAAATACTTTCATAAATAACAGTTCAAATATTCAAATGTTAATGTTCTTGGCCTGTGATATACGAATCGATCACTTAATTAGACTTAAGCAGTTAACTTAATTACAATTGCAGCTGAAGTGTAGAGAGGTGATATATTCTAGAATAAACGAGATCATAACGAAAACAAAATCGCTTGCTAGAATTAAAATTATTATATATTTTTTAGAGTCTTTAATTCTTGAAGATAATTTGGCCATGTTGTAGCTACAACGGTACTTTAATAAGCTGTAAAAATCAAAATATCTATTCGCTTGCAAAGATAGAACGAAAATTATTGTTTAAAAAAAATGCTATTAAAGAGAAATTTAAAACTATTGGTGCAAAGCAAACAAATTCAAGTTCATTTTTGGTTAAGTTGCAGTAACTGCGTCCTTGACTTTTAAAAACTAAACAGGTATTTACTAAAGGGCTGCTTAAGCTTACTTGAAAGCCACACATCGCTACAAATATGTGTAATATTTTATAATAAAAAGTGCTTATAAGTCATTTCAACTAAATATGCTTGTGCAGCCCTTTAGTATTTATCATGAATAAAATTACTATTTATACTCGTACTTAATAAATTTTTTAATTGATTTAATTTAAGAAAAATATATATTCAGCTAAAATTCCCACAGCACATTTGTTGCTTAAGCAATAACATTAAAACAATGAATTTAGTAATAAAAAAAATATTTTAAACAAAACTTATTAATTCCTTTTTTCTTTATAAAAAAATTTGTTCTTTATACTCTTGCCGCCATTTTCCTTTGTTATTTTTTTTTTCTTTGTAATTTTTAACACATCACCTTAAAACTTGACAACTTCTGCCCTTCTCTAAACGCTTAGAGTTGTATATCAATGAGTTTTAATATATTTAGTTTTTATTTACTAGATTTTTGAACTTTATTTTATATGTTTTTTTTTTTTCAAGCTATACACGTTCATAATATAAAGTTATATACCTGCCAGTTAAGACGTCAATTCCTATTAACAACTATAAATTATGCCATCAAGCTATCAGCGAACGCATAAAACAACTTTTAGAAAAAAGTTTTTCCAAATGCTCGTATTATTTCTTCTATGCTATGGCAAATGGTGCTTCCTCTGCTTTAAAAAAAAATTTAGTAAAAACGAAAAGAAACATCTAAACATCACAAATGTTCAGCACGAAACATAATTCACACCCTAAACAGGCATTTTTAACAAAATATTCTTTCAAGTTATAATTACACTATGGGGCAATGGTGAAAGAATAACTAATAACGTTTGTAAAAAAAATATATACAAGAAATTGTTTACTAATAAAATGTTTATATTTTTAAGGGGGTAAGTGATCAATATATTAATTCAATTACTTTATGTCACAGACAAAAACTTATTTGACAACCACTATTTTTTTCTAATGCGTTATGGTCGCCTAACTGTAAAAATTATAAGTATTTTAAATTCAATGGATACATTTTTGCTTGAGAATTTTTTTTTTTATAAAATATTAAGTTTTTGAAAAGGCTTTACGCATTTTATCACAACTTTGAAATGACGTATTCAATTTTGTTACGAAATACATGAAAAAATTGGCTTTACCTTTTTTCTAAATGTGATTTTTCAAGTTATTGATAAAATATTATTTGTTAGTTTATTTGACCTTTTTCTTTTTAATTAAAATGGCGATTTTACTAAGCTTTTTTTTTTATGGCTGAATGCCATATGTCCAGATTGGTTTAATAATGGCTTTATATAATAGAACTTTATATTCGAAAGATAGAGATGAAAATGGACCTATTACCCACATTAGTCGAGCTGTTTTTAGTTTTATAGCTGAGATTTTGGCCTCAATGTGACGTGACCATGTTAGGCGTCTGTTTAGAGGGATTCCTAGATATTTAGTTTGGGTTTCTACCGGAAAAATGACGTTATTTATTTTTATTAGCGGACAATTTGCCTTTCTTAGTGTGAAAGTCACATGGATACATTTTGATGGATTTACTTTGATTTTCCATTTATTTAGCCAACCTTCCAGCTCGTTTATATGAGCTTATAAGTGCTCAGATGCAGTTTCTGAAAAAAAAATCACTAAAAATTTTTTCCCGAAGCACTAAAAACAATTTCAAAAACGTTAAGTTGACGAAACTATTTTTTTTTTCAGAATAACTGCAATATGGCTTTTGTTCTTATTTTGCAAGAGGTAAGAATTTCAAAATACACAATACTGCTCAGATTAAAGATGCTTGATTGGTTTATGTGGCAGCCTAACGGCCTTCAAATAGAATCGCAAAATTCCCTTTTTGAACCACCTACTCGCCAAGACTATGTAGTAGTAAAGTGACCTAGATCCACCTTTAAGGCATCTAAGAAGGTCCTATAACTTTACTCCCGATATTTTAGATATTAAGTTCATTAGATGTGCACCGAGAAATATGTGTCTCGAAGCCATAAGAGACGGGCACTCGCTGAGAAGGTGAAAGACTTTTCTTTCTCTTGGGTGACAAGCAGCTGCTGCAGTTTTCGTTGAATGGCAGTCCCAGCCTACTAGTATGTTTGCCGATCAGACGATCTCTACAGGGTACTCAATTAAATATTTTTTTCAGTCCCTTAAATGGAGTAGTTTATTTTGGATATTTTTTGTTAATTAATATTTTTGGTAGTTAGTTAATTTTATAGAGCTTTATAATTTTCGTTCTGTGGAGTTTGTTAATTTTTTTGGGGAATTATAACACTCTATACAGTGGGATTAGTTCACAATGAATTGATTCTTTAATTTATAGAGTTAATTTGTTTTCGTTTTAGAAAGCTGATGCAATGAGCTGAATAAAAAATCAAACATAAAATTTTAAATTTTTTAAATAATTTTTGGAGTACAGGAATTCAGTGTCATTCGTTTGGACTAACACTCTTCACTATTTTTAGATCATGTTGTCTCTCATCAATATTTTAAGCTTAAAAAGAGTTAATTTAGCTGAAAGGAAAGTTTTAAGTTTTATGCACTCCTGGTTTCTCAAATACAGTTAAGATGAATATTAGTCGAAATAATAGCATTGATTAGGCAGACTTAAAAAAAAATTATAACTCTTAGACCATAGTGCACAAAATAATAAAACAAACAACAAGTGGCCCAATAAAAATACTAGCTGCTGTTTAACTCAATCCTCAGGATAGTTTTCTCTCTGTGTTTCATATCACATGCAGGGATTGCTATTGTTAATAGTTAGTTTAGTATTTATGAGGTATATATTAAAACTAAAAATTAAGAAAAAAACTTAAATGGAATTTATGTTTAGAACTCAGCAACAACTTAAAACTACAATAACACAAAAAAAAAAACATAAGAGATGAATATCATTTTGTCTAGTGTTATAATAAAACACAAAAACTCATACTACTAAACAAAACATTATTATTCTTTACAGCAGAATGTGAGAAAGGGGCCTGAAATATATAAAATAAAATAAAGATAGAAAAAGGAAAAACTCCCTCAAAGCATATTTTATGATTTTTCCCCGTGCTTTATACTAGCATTATCTTGTTTTATATTTTTCTGCCAAAGCGGCTAAAACATCTAAATTATAGTGCGTTGCCACAGTTGTTGTGGCATAAAGCTGCATAGATTTGTAATTTTTTTTTTCATGCCAAAATGCCAAGGTAGATACACATATTTCACTTTTAATGGCAGCTCTCTACTCTCTGCCATAGCAAAAGTATCTGGCAGAATTGCTTAAAAAAGAAAAAAAAAACATTTTTTAACAAATTCGCTTGTTATTTTTATGCCCTTCACAAAAAAGTGAAAAGGGTATATATAAGTTTGTCATTACGTGTGTAATTTCCACACCGTATATGGGACACCCTATACGGTGTATATAAATTCTGGATCCTTATAAGTAGCGGAGTCGATTTAGCGATGTCCGTCTGTCCGTGTGTATGTTGAAAACAACTTCCTGAAGTCCTTAGAAAAGTTTAGCATGTCAATTTGTTGGAAGTTACTGTTATAAGTTTCGTATTGAAATTCAGCCCAATTGATCCATAAATAGCTGAGTTATGGTCTCTGAAGTGCAACGACCTTAATCTTTTGATCATTTCCCGGGCGTTATTTGCGTAATTTGTGTAAACTATAAAACGGACAAAAAACCTCTATATACAGTTTTATTAGAAGTAATATCCATAAAGTCTGTGCAAAAAATCGGAGCAATCGGAAATGGACGAGGAATATCAAAAATACAACCGAAATGTTAGATTTTCATCAATTCGTAATGTTTGTGCCAAAACTCAGAAAGATCGGTCCACAAATAGCCGAGAAAAATGAAAATTATAACCGATATTTCACATTTTCATTAATATTTATTTACTCTGCTTTTGTTTTTTTGTTTTATGCTGTCATGTGTGTAATGTTTGCACACACAAACACGAAACTTAAAAAGTGTATATATGTGTGTGTGTATTTTTTAATGCAGCCATATTTATGAAAGAAAACTTTTTCCATTGTTTAGCTTAAAAAATGCTTACAAATGTTTGCAAAATTAAATTAAATTATACATAATTTGTACGACTATTGGATATATTTCTTGGAATTTCTCTTTTTATTAATTTAAAAATTATGTGCTGCAGGTATTTTATTGCTTTTAAAAATGAGCTTCTCAGAAAGGACTGTTTCTCAGACCTTGTTAATTTTAGTTTCTTGAACTGAAACTAATTAGTTATTTAGGATTATTAAAAATAGTTATTCGAAGAAAATTATTTTTATAAATTTTTGTCATCTCTTTTTTTATTTCTATATAATTTTTTATTTGTAAGTTTATATGACCTTTTTTATTGAAAGGCTAGTTTACTAAGTTGAAATCGTATTATAAAAATTTAATTTTTCTTAGAAATTTCACTCTAATAATAAAAATTAAAAGTATGCAATTCAATTATATAATTTTTTGAAGTGAGTAAAGATATATATGGTTAGTAATTTCTTATCATTTCAGTATTTATGACATATTCATAAATATGTTTAGGAGACATATACGTACGTTGATTTCTCTAAGAGATTGCAAACGAACCATAGAATATTATGGTTGCTCTAGCGCCCAAGTACTCAGAAAAATTTTTTCATTATTTTAAAAAAATTTTCTAAATTCCCTCATACCCCAGTATTCTTCTTCTGGGAGGTTTTTACCATTCTCCACCTTGAGGAGGTACCATTCCCGATTTCGACTAGGAAAAACACCAAAATCAAAAAGGAATTCAATCTATAGGTTCTAATATTTCTGTAAGTGTTCTAACATTTTCAGAAAAATTCGAAGTTTTTATTTTATGATTCAAAACGGAAATTGCAAAAATCCTTGAGAACAACAGTATTGGGGTGTATGGAAATTAAAAAAAAAATCTTTAAAAATAGTTCAAAGTAACTTCTGAGTATTTGGGCAATAGATTACAAATCTAGACAGTCTTCTCTTTAAAATGACATGTGTTTCATCTCACAATCCTTAATGGTTCATCGTCAAGTTGATAAAATCACTTAGAGCAACATCACTGGGGTATATGGAAATTTCAAAATAATCCAAAGTAACTTCCGAATGAACCACAGAATATTACGTGATGGGACGTATAGTATTTTAAGGGAATGTTATCCAAATTTGTAATCTGTCACCCAAGTACTCAAAAAAACTTTTCATTATTTAAAAAAAATCTAAAGTAATATCTGAATATTTGGTTGGTAAATTACAAATATAGATAATCTCCTTTTAACTATTGCTTAAAACATTTACCCCCTTATCCAAAAAAATTAACGCAGACTTTAAAGTTAACGTTATCGAAATTTTTCATATAATTTTTCATAAATTTTACTTTAAAGTGTACGTTAACTTTTTTTGTTAATCATATGCCGAGTTAACAGAGAACGTCAATCTGTATTGACATTTCGTTCACTGAGACTTGAAATGAATTAATTGTTCAACGCCAAAACAAAAAAAAAAAGATGTTATGATAAATGGTGAAAAAATTAACAAAGTAGTCACGGCAAAAAACCTGGGAATTATATTTAACAGAAGTTTAACTTGGACTAATTATAAAACTGCACTAATTACATAGGTATACTTAACGTTGAGAACACTGTGGTCTGTAAGATGGAATATACTGGTGTCTAAAGCATACTTATTGCCAAGCC
Source organism: Thelaira solivaga (assembly GCA_947397855.1). NCBI lineage: Eukaryota > Metazoa > Arthropoda > Insecta > Diptera > Tachinidae > Thelaira > Thelaira solivaga. The sequence goes on from OX377610.1 coordinate 13,813,351, forward strand.
TAACGTATTTGAGCAAGAAAAAAAAATATAATATATGTGTGTCATCTTAAAAGGCGTGACGTGTATCTAGTGTTTTTATTTTCCTGCACTTGTGCATTTCCCGGCAAAACGGGATTGAAGCATTAAGTTCCCAGGATTCCAGGAATTCTCGTCAAGATTTAAATTAAAACTTTTTAAATTGTTTTATTAAAAATTATTATAAATGGGATAAAACAAATAAGCAGATATCCAAAAGAAAACAAACAAATATAAAAATATCTAGTAATGGCATATGTTTTCATGATTAATATTAACATTACGACAACATAGTGTTTTTACAGCCAATTTAATTGGTTTAAAGCAGCTTTATAAATCGTTTACATTAGATTCAACAAATAAGTTGCTCATATTTAAATCAATTACGGATTTGTTAGTTATTTTTTAAATACTATTAGTTATTATAGTTTTAGCGTAAAGAACATTTTCAATTATTAATTTTTCTCCTCAAGTTGGAAAAATGAAATCCTTTAAGAGACATGAACTTTCTTATAAATTAACTTTTTGTTGTATTTAGATCTGACACGTTTTTATCATTTACGAGTACATAAATTAAAATAGTTCCTTGCGTTTTTCTTAATTTTTCTGGAGGTTCTGCTTTACATTTAGTATCTTCAACTTGTTATAAATATATTCATTTTAAATTTAATTTTGTGATTCTTCTTTTGCAAGAAATTATGTTGGAACATAAGGACCAAACTGCAGTGTCCACTGTTTTCTTTTTGAAATATTCCAATGCATATATAATTATTAAAAGATTTAAAATATTAATTTTTTTTAACAACAGAAGTCTTCGAATATTCTTGCCTTGTCTGCCGAAAACACCCAAGGTCTAGACAGGAAAATTTTATAGAAAAATTAAAAAAATTAAAAGTGCCAAGTAATTTCAGCTGTTATTCTAAGGATTTCATGGAACGGGAAAAACTTAACCTGCATCAGATTTTTTTAACACTTTTAATGGAGTATCATTTGAAAATCTTTTAAGAAATATAATTTTTACAGAAGAGCTAAGATATTTATTTAGTAAAATTCGTTTTGCCAGGTTTTTAAATGGTAGCAAAATTATAATGCCCACATTCCTTGTCTTAAATCAAAGTAATAATTTTTTTACAAATGCTCTCAAGAAACAAACAGCAACGCATTGAGTTTTATAAAATGTGTCAATAATTACTTTGATTAAATACTTTAAACAAATATTTTACTTTATTTTAAAAATTGTAAATTTGCTTTAGCTTAATTATTTAAAATAAAATAAATAATTTTTATTTTGTTTATCAAATGTGTGTACACAAGAAATTCCTGCACTATAATTATTAGACAGTAAATAAATAAATAAATAAGTAAATATGTACCATCAAACGCACTGCTGCCTGAAAATTTTCTTAATTTGAATTTTAAATTATTTTATAGAAACCTGAAATTAAAGCATAATAGGCTTAAATATAGGCTGATTTTTCAACAAATGATTACTTAATTTTATTTTTATTAAATTGTCTTAATTATTAATTCATGATATTGATTTATGATAAGTATGAAATAGTCTTTTACAAGGCCTGTAATAAATTAAAAACTAATTTTTAGTGGCACTATGATGATTTATTATTTCTTTACAAGCATAATTTAATAAAAAAATTTTGTTACTTGCCTATAAACTTTTTTGAAATGCCTCCTAGTATTTCAATATTCAATTTTAATTCGTTGCAATCAAATATTTATACAAAAACAATTTAATTAAGGGTTTTAATTTTAATTGCTTTTTTATTGAAAATCTTATTTAAATCTGTAGATTTATTGGAAAATTAAATTAATGCGCTTTAATGGCAAATTCTTAAATTTATTTTTATCTAAAAATTCAACTGGAAAAAATTTCTCTCTATAGTTTAAGCGGGAAAATTAAAGAGTTTTAAACTTTTTTATTAGACATCTCAACTCTGACTTATAATTTTTATTCTTTTTTACTTTTAATCTTCTTGAATTTGTTTTTGTTTTGTAAAATTTTTATGGCTTGTCTTCTCAAGCTTTATTTTTGAGATTCTAATACAATTTGATCGTGTCTGTTGTATTTTTTACTCTGTTTAATTTGACGTTTTTTTATATATATTATTTTTATTTTATTTATTTTTTTTTTTTGTAAATTCTGGTTCTATTATTATCAGAGAATTGCGCACGTGCACTTTTTGTGGTTTTAGCTTTTTTTTTACTTTAACTTTGTTTTATTTATTTCTAGGATGCAAAAAGCAAATGCTTCTGCTCTGAACATCATTAGCTTAAGCAGAATATACGAGTTTGTTTCAAGTTAAAAAAAAAGAAATTGTAAGCAAAATTAACGTAGCGTAAGGTAGAATAATATAAGCCGTACTTAGAATTAAGGAAATATATTTTTTTAAACAACAAACATTCTATAATTGAGGAAACTTGTGTATATTATTTTATGTTGATTGTAAAATTATTTTTAAATATCCCTGACATTTCTAATTAAAGGATTTTATGTTATTTTGATTACATTTTGCAAAATTGGCAATATGAAAAACCACACGCACAACCTTAGCACTCTGAGCATTAGCGATTTTTAACCTGTTTTTATTTTTTAATGTTCAGTGCAGAAAATTTTCGAGTTAGTGTCTATTTATTTTGCGTGAAGGCTTGACGGCCAACAATTATCAACTCAAACTCCTTTACGGATCATGTAGTATCCAAGACAACCAACCTGTGGCACAAAGATATCGCCTGACCACAATTCCTATATCTAAATTAAATCGCACACAAATTTGAGTCTCAAACTTAGAAGATCAGAAAAGGTGCAACACTGTCTCCTTACTCCCAAGTGCCAGCGACAAGATTATTTGCCTTATCTTCCTCTATACTTTTTACTTCGTCATGTACATAAGTAATTAAAAAAAAAATAAGAAGAAACAAAATGATAATTATTTAAAAAAGCCGAGTAGGGTACTTCAAAGATTTTTTCCTTGACTTTACGTTTAAACAAATAATTGTAATCGTAGTCAAAGTCACAGTTTTACTATTCATCGTACGAGTAGTTTTAGAATAGTAACATGTGTGTGGTAATTTAATACTTTGCCTTTGTTTATCGTATTGCGTCTTGAACATTTTTTCTACATGTATTTTTTTTAAGTCATGGACTTTATTTAAGCAAAAAAAATAAAAAAAAATGAATCTAAAATGCCTTAATGAAAGCCGCTTTTCATATGTAAAGTGCAGATACCAAGGAAGAATACAAAATGGAATTTTATGTTGTTGGTGTGCTTGTTGTCAGAAGACTCAACCCTAGTTGTATGTAATCCAGAATGCTGCTTATTTTTCGTTAAAATTTTCAAAGCTGAAATATTCAACAGGAAGCACTTTTTTATGTTTATTTGGGCTTCTTTTTGTCTAGATAAAAGTATAAAAATTAAATTAAAAAAATAATTTTATTTAATATACGTTATAAGCTTAACTTAAATGAAATGATTTGCCAATGGCTGATTTCTTAACTTTTATGCTAGAGTCCATACTTTCCTTAATAACTGGCTGTATTAATTTACTTGGGCAATTCTAAAACCTTAACAGCAGCATTTATTTTTTTGTTTTTAGTTACTGAAAATCACTATGTATACTTAATGGGACTTTCAGTCTAAAATTTTTTTAATTTCCGTTTTCTTATTAAAAGAAATAATAACTCGAGCCAGCATTTGACACTATTTTAATTGCACTATTTGTCTTTTTATAGACTGAAAAATTGATAGCAAAATTTTTATTAACCTTAGAAAGGCAAACAAACGGTCATTGGCTGGCTTGCGTGGCGGTCTGACAGAATGACATTCATCAACTAGCATCCTGAGATTTCCTTTTGAACCATTTATTCGCCAAAAAAATAATAATAAAAATAAAGTGATTTTAAGCCATCAGAGGAAAGTCTAAGAAGTACAAAAAAAAAAAAAACAAAAAAATAAAAAATAAATATTTTTTTATATTTTTTATCAAAATTAAAAAAAAAAAAAATTTTTAATATCCAAACATGTATTTCATATATTTGTATGTCATATATTTTAGTCACTAATAAACTGTTTTGAAAAACAAGTTAAATTCAGCTGTGCCGAGTCTTATATGCCTTTTACTGGGTTAGCGAAATATTAATATTTTCCACATTCTTCTCAAATATCAAAAAAAAAAAAAAAAAAAAAAAAAAAAAAAAAAATACTAAAAATTATATAATTTCATAGCTAGCTTTTTAAGCTTGAGGTCGTATTTAAAAATTTATTTATTTATTGTTAGAGCGAAATATCGATATATAAATTAATTTTTGTAATACAACCACTATGTTAATAAACTAGCTGTTTCAATAAAAAAAATGAAAAATTATATAAAAATAAATAAAAATTAAATTACCGCGAGTTCTCAAAAAAAAATTATTTCTGAAAACCAAATTTTTAAAAGCAATAAAATATCTGCAGACATTCCATTTTTTTAATAATAGAAAAAGAAATTGTAAGAATGATATCTAATAGAAAGGCAAAATATATAAATAATTAATTTAATTTTGCAAACATTTTTAACAATTTTTTAAACTTAACTTAATTAATTAAATTCTTTTTCATAGAGATATCTGCATTTGTAATATTACACTCAAAACATTAAAAACCACACACACACACCTACACTTTTTTAGGTTTCGTGCTTGTATGTATTTACAAAGCATTACCCACATGATAGCTTAAAAATATCCATAAAAAAAGCAAAGCAAAACTTATGGAAAATCTAAAATATTGTTTATAATTTAATTTTTATGTTGACCGATGTTTTTGATATTTTGCACAGATATATTATATCTGATAAAACTGTATACGAATATCACGCAAAAAGAAACTCTCGAAAAATGGTAAAAATAGAGGTGTCACGATTTTTAATTCATCTGGCAGAATTTCAATAGCAATAATTTAAGAAAAACAACTGACAGATTGGTATGCTATACTTTTTTCTACATTATCTAAGGACTTCAGAAAGTTGATTTCAACGACTTGACGTACAGACAGTTCAGAATATATATTATTTATAGGTTGCTCTATTTACGCCGTAGAAATTACAAGCAGAAATTACAGTGAAGGGTATAAAAACTATAGATATTTTCGTTCGCTATGGACTCCAATAAAACAAAATTGTTACAATAGAAAAAATTAACAATTTTGGTGCTTCAATATTAATTGCAATAAGAGAAATTTGTTTTCATTATAATTTGGTTTAAGGAATAAACTCATTCCACTTAAAAAAATTATTTTTATTTTATATCGAAAATCTTACTCTTTTGCATATGTGATTGAAAATATGAATATAGCTGGTGTTTATAGTAGTATATTTTACCAAAAATACTAGTAACTAATTTTTTTTAAGTGAACTTGTACCACTATCCAAAATAACAGTTCATGAATTAGTGAATCATCAAATTGTTAACTGAACTTAAAATGTATAATTAAAATGCTGTCCATAGTTTAAAGACAATTTATAGACCTGCTATAGTTACGTACCAGTAAAATTAAATGACTTAAACAACTCAATACTAAAGACTTGCTACAAATCAGTTCTTATTATTTCCCACCACATATTTTAAACTTAGTTTAAAAATTCAGTTCAGTTTCTTGTGCAGCAAAGCAAAATAAAATATTTTTTTCTTTAAACAAACCGGCTCAAATTTAAATTCAATTAAAATTCACAATAAAAGTGAGAAAAATTCGTATGCCTTTTATGCCGTAGAGAATACAATAAATCATTTGAAATTCATAAAAATCTACCAAAAATAAACTTTAAAAAATCATCATATAAATGTCATGAATAATCAAAATCAATTTCCATCAAAACACAACGAAACAACATTAAAATCTCAACACAACAGCAAGTTGTTACAGATTTTGTAATATTTTCTTGCCTATTCAGGAGATGTAATGAAAAAATAAATAAAATAAGAACTTCAGTAATAAAATTGCAATTTTTAAAAATATTTCAAATATGGTTGAGTCTACCACTCATTATGTTCCAAACAGGCAATCATGATTGCCATCATACTAACAATGATATTTATAAAACTGATGACGATGACAACAACAGCAACTGCTCCATCATCAGTCTAAGAAATTATTATCTATAAGCCAGTTACAGGTTTATTCTGATCATGCTGGTGATGACGACGATCATGATGATCGATCACCATTTTTGTAATGTCATCTTTCTGTTTATGTTTAATTGCACTTTAATAAATATTGAAGAAAAGCAAAAAAAATTATTTCAACAGTCAATACAACATACTCGTATGTGGCTGGAGTTTTTCATTTATTTATAATTTTTGCTCTGGACATTCAGAGGCTATAAAGCTGCAAACCTCTAAGGTGCCTGAATAAATGCAAGCAACATTTATGGACACAAGCAACCAGCCAGACGTACGATGCGTGCGTGCTGCTTCAATTATACATACATATATTTATGTATGTAGATGACAATTTATATTATTTTCTAAATTTTTTTTAATACTCTTGAAAAAAAAAGCACATTAATATTTTTTATAAACAAAAGTTTAAAGTTTCATTTGATTTGATTTGAAAAATGGGCAACTAAAAAAAATTATAATTATTTTTTGCTTGTTTTTGTTGTTGCTATTTTAGTAATAAAGACACGCAATTTTTATAGATATTGACACACATAAAGATTGAATTTACAATAATATTTTTGGCCATTTTCAAAAGTGGTCATAAATTAATAAAACTAAAGAAATATGGAAACTTAAAATATTTGATAAATATCTGCAACGTGTTTGTCTACATGATGTTAAAACATGACAGTTAAAAAATATTTTTTATAAAGTTTTTTTCTCTCCACTAATAATTTATTAAACATTAAAAATATTATTTGGTTTTGCTCGTTGCTGCAATTATGAGTTTCTTGGAAATTGTTTAACAACCGCATAATAAGAGACGTTTTTTGTCTTTAAAGAAAATTAAATTTATTTTTTGCCTTAAATTGATTTTTAGGCTTCCAGTTTTTCAATTTGGGTAAACAAATTTTATTAACAAAATAATTAATAATAGTAATCATAACAGTTAGATTAACTAACAATTCATAACAATCTTACTTTGTTTTGCATGATTGCACATGAGATCCATTCTAGTAACGATTGGGTAGACTACTGCTTGGCCAAAAGAAAGACCCATCTCACTTTTCTAAGAACAAAACAGTTCTTTGACATCCTTGTGGTTCCTGGGTCAAATCTTTGCTTTCAAAACATTGGAAATCACCGACTGCATGTGGTAGTAACAACTAAAGCTACCAATACACGAGATATTTTTATTTGCACTGTATATGTCAACGTTGCCTTTTTACCCTTTTTAAGTCTTTTTTTTTCGCACTTAGCCTCAAAATTTATGATTTAGCCTATAGCTTTTTTCTTAGCCTTTTTTGTTTTTTAAAATAGCCTTAAATAACCTTTTTTGGAAAAATGAAAACAAATCATACCTAAACAAATTGGGACTGAAACCAAATTACTTAAAGTAATATTTTCGATAAAACTTGGTCACACGAAGGTAATGTCATAAGTAAAGAAAAGTATTTGGCTTCAAACTTGTAAAATTATTCTAAATTGATTAATTGTTCCATTTAGTATTTAGTACTACCGTTTAGTAATGCTGTTTAAAGAAGAATTTTTAATGGATTTTGTCTTGACCAATGTTGAAGGAGTTGTTTTAAATTTAGTTGACACAATACACAAAATGTTCACTTTAGGTAGCTAATAATGGAAAAAATGGCAGCAAATATGCAACTGTTGAGTTGAGCGGAATTGCTCAACTATATGTTTCTAAGACATCATTTGTGACCAGAAATTACTAAACTGATAAAAATTTATAATTATGTAATTTAAATTTAATTTTATTTAAAATTTTTACAAGTTTTTCTAAATTTAAAAAGAGAGCTAGTTCTCGATTTATAGCAAATTACATCGCGTAACCTTTTATTTTATCGATATATCCTGCAGACAAGCAAATCGCTTCGTGAGGTTAGCTCTAAGAGAACATATAAACTCTAATAATGAATTATAGTATAGAATGGTATGAATACTGAATTTTAAAGTAGTTTATTTAAATAAATTAATAGGTAAATAATAATAAATCTCGAGAGCTTTAAGTAGGATTAACATAGTAATTTATTTATTTGTTAGTTTTATTTGATCTTTTTCTTTTTAATTAATATGGCTTTATTTGAACATATTTGATGGTAATAAATTACTATATTATTAAGCTTGAGGTCTTATTTTATAAATTTAATAAATATTCATAATTATATTCTGAAGAAGCTACACAAGTTGCAGTAAAATATCGATATAAAAATAAATTTATAAAATAAGACCTCAAGTAATTTATTACTATCAAATATGTTCAAATAAATCATGAAACCTCAGTCAACACAAAAAAAAATTCATTTGTATTCTTGTATAATTTAATGTGTCTCTCGAAAAAAAATTGAGGACAGTTTTTATGAAAAAACCTTATTTTGAATTCAATTACTCGTTCCAAATTTTCAAAGATTTTAATACTAAATATATCTACCCATGATCGCCACATCTGCTTCAAGCGAGCATTTTTTTTTTGTTTTTTTTTTTTTTTTGGAAGCTGGAGCAACAGAAAATATACTTGGTACTAGATTGTCAAAACTTCTTTTCCTTAATTCAATATCAAAATTATTAGATACTAATTGAAATAAATAAAATTTTGATGAATAAGTCTTGTATTTAATTTTAAATATAATCAATTTGTTTGTTAAAATACTTCTGATCGGCGCAATCACTTAACGCTTAATTTATATGACTTTATATAGATTGATACTTGAAATGTTTAACTATTAATATTTAATTTAATTTATTTAAAACTTGACAAGTCATGCTAGGTAAAAAAAAAGTATTTTTTCTCATGCACCCTCCAAAACCAAAATGTGTAAGTGGACATTTCCTTTTTTTGAAACTTGAAACTGTCTTAAATTACATTTTGTTTAATGATGATTTTCATTAGAGTTCAAACAAGCAAATACTTAGATTTTTTTCTTTTATAAAACAAATTGCCAAAAAGTAGTGGTTTGTGTAATGTGACCGCAGCTTATGAAAATAAAGAAAAATATTTTAATATTTGTACAGTACAAGAATTTTGTTCTTTAGTTCAATGAATATTTCATTATTTTTAACCAATAACAACGATTATGTTAATGAACCATGTCATTAATTCAAGGAAATATTCAGTAATTTATTGAAATATTTCAGTAAGTCAAGGAAATATTGAAACGTTGTCGTTGGTTGAAAAATAATGAATTATGCTTTGAGTGTAAAGATACTTTTTCCCAGCTAAATTTTAAAATTACTTTCATTTATTTTCTTACACTCAATTAAACAATTTCTTTTTTGTATTATTGCCAGCAGCTTAGTTAATTGGAGAAACTTTCCTTAATTTAAATTGTCTGAGTTATTTAAAAAAAAAACCAACAACAACTTTATACAAAATATCTATATAAGCCAGCTCGTTATAAACACATTATTATTATCCCCAATTATTCACACACTCCCGCTCTCTTTAACTTTAATCACGCCTTTTCTTAAATTTGTTTAAATGCTGCTTTTTAAATCATATTTTTTTTTATTATTTAAAGTTAAAATTGGTAAGATTAATTATAAACATTATGAGCAATTGCTGGACCACCCAGTTTTCACTTTCAGCTATAAATCTCACATAAATAAGATTCAATGAACAACAACGGCAATGAAATTAATACTCGTATACGACGCATTCTCACCTAAGGCCGATAAACAGTTTTCCAAGAGATTTTTAAACTTAAAAGAAAAATGAAAATGAATGTGAAAATAAATATAAAAACAGAAAAATTATTTGACCACACACTCATGTATCATATCACAGTAAATGTCAGTAACAGCTTCCCCAAACAGCTTTCAAAGTTAAATGGCATTTCCTGCTTGTAGAGTCTGCTTGCAATAGCCAAACGTTAGTAAAATTTTACAGAGAGTGAGAGATAAAGACTAGCCTGAACAAATCTAAATAAATAATTTATTTTGAAGGCTAGAGACATATTTTTTATGGAAAGCCCAACAAATAAAACAGCAACAACAATATGGAATACTTTATAAATAATAAACCTGGTTGAGGCAACAGGAATTGCTTACAAGATAACCAGGTGCGTATGTAAATCTTAAAAATATTTTTTTGCATTATTGATGTTGTCTTAAAGGTTTCCCTGAATTGTCACGTCATCTTATTGGCTTCTATAACTTTAGGCTAAGCAAATGAATAATTATATTCATTTAAATGAAAACACTTGGCTTGAGTTAACATAAGGATATTGAAGTGAAACTGCAGCAAACAAGTTAATCAGTATCAGTACAGCAGCGGCGTGAATGTTTAACAAAAACAGGAAATTCTAACACAATTAGCTGTTACATCATGTAACGATAAAAATGGAAGCTTCTATGCAACTGTTAGTGCTTGTATACCAAAAACGGAAGCTTAGCTAACACCAAACAAAGTATCAATTAAAACTGATTTTGAGGAAGGAAATTTTAATAAACAGGTGCTAAATAGTTTTTTCTTTTTTAATAAAATACGAGGGCCTTTATTGGCTATTAATTATTATAGTTTCACCTGCTACTTTATTACCAGATGATTTATAATTTTGTTCACAACCATTTTATATCACTTTCATAATTCTGGGTTTGTTAATAATAGAACAATTGAAAAAAACCCTTAATACTTATAAAATCTACCATTTTGTTCTTTTTATGACTCACTTACTTAGCACTCTATGAATTTATATAGGGTCCGCCAAATAACTTTTTTTTTTTTAAATGTGTGGTACGTAGCGCCGTCCTGTTGAAACCAAATGTTGCCAATATCCTCCTCTTCAATTTTTGTGAACAAAAATTCGTTCAACATGGCCCTTGCTCATTTTCGAAGAAAAATGGCCCAATTATGCCTCTGGACCAAAATCCACACCAAACAGTGACTCGTTTTGGGTGCGTCGGCTTTTCAATGTATGCGTGCGGGTTTTCTGTGCCACAAATGCAACAATTTTGCTTGTTTACATACCCGCCAAGATCAAAATGAGCTTCATCTGAAAAGATGATTTTTTTTGGCAAAATCGGCATCTTCTGTAAGTCGATCGCAGGCCCACTTAGCGAAGCGAAAACACAACCATATTCTTTCAACGGAAGGATAAAACTAATTATCTGTCAAATCAGACATGAGCTAAGTTTTACCATTCACGAAATAAGCACTAGTTGATGGCGGACCCTATATGACACTCGAAATGTTTTACTATTAACATTGAATTTAATTTATTTAAAACTTGACAAGTTATGCCACATAATAAAAGATACTTTTTACTCGTATTCCATTAAAATCAAAATGTGTAAGTGGATATTTCCTTTTTTTGATACTTGAAACTGTCTAAAATTACATTTTGTTTAATAATGATTTCCATAAGATTTTAAATAATCAACTTTTTCAAAGTGGTTTTTAGGTTTTTTATTAAAAAAAAATTGTATTGGAGCGAGTTACCAGCGTTGCCAAGAGTTAGAAAATAAATAAGCTAGATTGGCTAAAATAAAAGCTAAATAACAAACAAAATAACATAAAAACAACATAATAAATTATTTGCAATCATATCGTCCAATAACATTTAATCTTTATACGAGTATGTGCTTAATTCTAATTATGGCCAGGACTTTAACACTGATGATTCAGAGTAGCGTCTGATGAAATGGGTAATTTGAATATGTTTTTCCTCTTAGTACTTATTGTATTAAGTAAACAAATATTTTTTTTTAATTTTTTCATGAGAACATCATGGAATATAATACATTTTGCAAACCAACCCAAATAAAGTTTAAAATTTTTTATCACAAAAAAGGCTAAAAAAAATATTAAAAAAGTTTAAAATTCAAAATTTTTTTGAATTTTTATTGTGAATATAATTAAAAATATTCTTTAAAAAAACATAAAAAAATTAAATTATTTGGATATAGGGCTATAAATACCATCTTTTAAAGAGTAGCTAATGCTTAGCAAAGAACTCAGTACAATGATTTGAATGCGATTTTTTGTCTTAAAGGATTTTTAACTCGTTTTATCGTAATAAAAATCATTGAACAGCAGAAATACTAAGCCTTACCACAGAACCTAATACTAAATTCATCAAATCCACAAACGTCTTTTTTTATACGAAATATTTTAGAAAAAAATTTTTGCTGCAAGAGCTTTTTTTTTGTGATAGTTTTCTGCATTAATTTTTTAACGCTTTTGGAATAATTTTGACCTGATTTCCACTATGAGGTTTATGATGAAAATAAAACACATTTATTTTATAAGGAGCAGCCGAATACTTCTTTTTCCTTTTTGAAATTAGCTTTTCTCTGATCAACTCATCAATTTAGATTTGCAAATTTTATTCAAAATATTACTTTAGGTAATTTCGTTAATATTTTGCCAGCTAAAGCAAATGTAAAAAATTGTTTCTATTAAGAATGGGACTTTTTCTGAAAATTTAAAAGAAGTAGTAACTCAATTCAACATTGTGCAGACAAATTTTAAATTAAATGCAATTGAAGCTTGAAGTTTACAGAACAAACTCATTTGCTTCCCTGTAAAAGAGAGACATGTAGCATAAAATAATTGTGTTCTGAGACAAATTTTCTTCAGCCTTAGCTTATTTATAATTTTTTTCTTTAAAAAACAAAAGAAAAGAATTACATATATGTACGCCCAAGCAAGCACTTTCAAAACAAAAATTTATTTGCAAAATGCTAAAGCATGTTCTGGAAACCTCGCGTTTTGGAATGGGAAAATAATAGTTTTGTGAATGGGAAAATCATAGTTGGATTCACACAATTGAAAAAATCAAAGTAAATTTTTTTAAATCATATTTTTTATGGAAAATGACCAATTTTCTTTCCAATTTTAGCTGAAATAAAAAGAAAATATATTTAATTTGAATTGTTAAAAATTTTATTTTCTCTTTAAAAATTCATCACTTAACTTCAGTGTTTTGAAAATGTCAATGTAAAGCGTTTTGCTTTTTTCAGAACATGGGTGATAAATAATTTTAGCTTTTTTAAGGTTAGTTTGAAAACGAAAAAACGTTACGAAACTATAAGAGAAAAAGGCTAAATCTAGCCTTAAAAAGGCTACAATGGCAAACTTTACAAGTTACACATTTTTAGTTTCTATAATTTTTTTTGGCTGCCTGTCGTGAGCTTAAGTTTTTTCATTAGTTTATTAACAATTTATTGTTTTCCAATATTTGAAAACGCTTATGAAGTTTTTTCAAATGAAATAAATTTAACAGAACACAAAACAAAAAACTTTAAATTATGACACACATATGTATATGTATTTAGTTTAAAGAATGACTCAAGTATGATTTGAAATATTTTATGCGAAGGGTGTCTCAGTAAGAGTGCTCTTTTTCTTTTTAAAATAAAAGCAAGTATGTTTTGTGAAAATTGTAATTTTTTTATTGGATTATCAAGAGCTATAATCGCACTGCTACCTTTAAAGCCCAATTCCTAACTACAATCCGACACTCCTTACGAATCTCGTAATTGCTGTAGGATTAATCATTCTTAGATCTTTTGGGATCAATGCCCCACTACCTAAGCAGCTTGTTCTGCATCTTGCCACCGCTGGGCACTCACAGAGAACATGTTTCGACCTTTCTCGTCCCTCTCGAATGTTCAGATTAAGTATAAAGTAAAAGTTCGACGTCTCCAATTCGTTTAATACCTAATGGAGCAAAGTGAAATTAATAACAATTTTTAAAAAAAAATGGAACTTCTCCGATGAAGCATATTTCTATCTAAATGGAAAATTGTTTGATTTGGGGTTAAAAAAATTCTTATGCAATCCATGAGAAAAAAATACAACTGTTTGGTGCGAGTTTTGGTACGGCTTTACTTTTTTTGATGTTGAGGTCGCAATTGCAGGGGCTATGAATGGTATTCACAACAAGAAAATGGTAACAGAATTATTTTTTTCTTAAATGAACGGCATGGATATGGACAACATGTGGTTTCAGCAAGACGTCCCCACCTGCCCCACAACGTATTAAGTAATTGATTTATTGCAGCATAACATAACTGGGACTTCCATTACAAGAACTATTCTTATCAATGATACACGATTATATATAACAAATATCGAATTGACACCTCAAATTTATCAGCACTTAATTAAGTTTATTAAAGAATTTTTTTTCAGCTTTCACTTTTATTTATGTAAATTATCAAAATATTAGTCTTTTGTATGGCTATTGTAGTTTTTTATTTATTTTCTTCTCATGAGAATATCATAATGTATCATTATTAGTACAGAAAAGTTATAAATGACAATTGTAAAAATTTTTTATGCACTTATTTTATTATCTTAAAGCCATCTCATTGACAAAAATATCATTACATGCTGCAACATTATCAGTATATTAATTCTTCATAATTTCTTAAAAGAAACAGAATCATATCTACATCCTTCAGATCTAAGGGATTCTTTTTTGTTAATGTAAAAACTATTACGACTGTTCCTAATGAGCATTAATTACCAAAACACTAAAGTAGAGTATCAAAAACAATTTTTACGTAACGTTGCATAGAAAAAAATTTTTAATTTTCCTAACGTGGCAATTGTTGTTTTATTATCATAAAAATTAAGAAAAAAAAAAGTAACAAGAAAATGTCTGCAGTAATTACTGCATAACTCTTGCTTTGCACATGCCTTTTATGGCAAGAAACTATTTACTCACTTGAAATTTTATTTCATTTCTTTAATTTGTATTCATACCTGTACGTGTAGATGTGTGGTTTTTTTTTCTTATTTTTTTTTTTTTTTTTTTTTTTTTTTTTTTTTTTTTTTTTTTTTTTTTTTTTTGAGTCTCATTCTAAAGTTTCTAAGTGCAATTGACCATAAAAAGATTTTATTTTTATTATTTTGCAGTGACAATGCTGAACCGTTTGCCAGTTTGCCATTCATTTGATACATGGCCATTTAACACCATGATACCATGTTGTTCTTTTTAAGAGTGACACTAGAATATTCATTAGAATTCCATTGAATTTATAATGTTTTGTATTTATTATGACTTTATTTTTTTTAAAGGAAAATAATACCAAAGTGTTGAAAAACTTTTTTTCCTTCTCTGTACAAAGTATGAGCATTCGTACGTTGAAGTCTTTTTTATTTTTTTAATTTTTTTTAAATCGTTAAAAAATATTAAATATTTTTTTTAAATTTAATTTTAACATTAAGTTAATTGTTAGAGTTTTTAAATAAAAAATTTGTTTTTATATATTTTAAGGCAAAATGACAAGAAGACATATGCTTCATAAAACGAAAGGCTTTAACGTTAATTTTTTTTATATAATATCCAGGTTCTGTCGTGTTAAGCTAAATATTAATGAAGTATTGTTATACATTTTTGGAAAATAATAAAATAAAATGTTGCACTAGGTTTATATGTCTAAAGAAAATGGTTTTGCTAAACCCAAAATAATTTAAATGTTTTTCTAACAAAAAAAAAATAAAAAAAAAAAAAAAAAAAAATAATAATAATAAATACAGATATTACAATATAACAAATTTTATTAAAAATTAAAAAGTAGTTTGAGCTAATTTGCCAAAAATTAATCAGAATTTAACATTCTTAAACATTTTTAAAGGCATTTAAAATGAATTTTGATACAATTCTAAGAATTTTACCCTCAGTTCCAATATGAATCCCCAGCTTGAATGGAGAATGTTAAATTTTTTTCAAAAAAATTAAATTTTTTTTTTAATTAAATGCTTTAAACTAAAGTTTTACACTGTATAAATACAACATTTTAAATCGTTTAAAACCCTTCATGTGTTTAATTATTATAATAGTATAAATTATAGCTCAATTCAACTGATTTTTTTTATAATTTATATTACTAGTAGTTTGTTAGACCTAAAGTACAACACTCATGCACTTAAAATATTTGAGGAAATTTGGGAAAAATAAAAAATTTTATTGACCTTACACTGGGGACAACATAAAAATGTGGCCCAAAAATTCAATTTAAATTTTTTATTGTGCATTTTTCATATATATTTTTTTAATTTTGTAAGGAACATATGATCTCAAGAAGATCATTCCACTGTACTCGTTTGCAATAGAGATATCTGTTTCTAATTGTAGCTTCTATGTGGTGGCCCGCTTTGCCAGGAGCTAGAAAACAAATAAGCTAGATTGACTAAACAAAAAGGTTAGAAAAAGTAGAATCAAAAATTAGAGCTTAAAATTCAAAATTTTCTTGGGTTTTTATTGCAAGTATAATTAGAAACATTTTTTAAAAAACATAAAATAAGCAAAAATAAAAAAATAACATAATTTTTGACACATGGCTATCAGTGCTGTTCTGTATTCCGAATCCAAATATATTATTCGCAATTGAAAAATTCAGCACTTCATAACTACTCTGTGGTCTATTTTAAAATTTTATTTTTGCTTTATTTTGGTAGCGAAATTATTTTTAGAATTAAAAAAACATTAAAG
Organism: Thelaira solivaga; assembly: GCA_947397855.1. Classification (NCBI taxonomy): domain Eukaryota; kingdom Metazoa; phylum Arthropoda; class Insecta; order Diptera; family Tachinidae; genus Thelaira; species Thelaira solivaga. The sequence continues at coordinate 13,829,980 of OX377610.1, forward strand.
TTTTTATTTAATAAGAAGAGAAAAAAAATTTAATTCCACATTTTTGAAAGCCGTGTGGAATACAGAACATGCACGTATAAATTGCAATTTTTACCCAATCTTTTTAAAGAGTAACAAATGTACGGCAAAGAACTTAGTACTTTGATTTCAATGCAATTTTTTTGGCCTAGAAGATTGTTAACTCTCGCTTCACCGTAATAAAAATTGCGAATACTAAATGGAAATCAGCCGAATTCTTGTAGACTACGTCTTCTACATGTTTTACCTCGTACGACTAGTGACTGTTCCGGGTTGATGTTGATGCGATAGTATATCTAAGTATATACAACTTGGATTAGCTTTAAAATTTGTTGAGGTACGCCTTTGCCTACCAGTGCATTTCCTATAGCTTTGTAGATAAGGATATCAAAAGTCTTTTCAAAGTCTACAAAAACTAGCTACAAGGAGTCAAATGTATGTTTTGACAAAATTTCTTATGCTACCAAAAGAATTCCCTATTTAGTTAAGAAATAATTTTTATGATTTTGTTTTTGTTAAGCCTTTATGCCAAATGAGATTGCACATTGAAACAAACTGTTAGTTTTAAATATGAAGATTATAAAGATGCCATTAATTTAAGGCACACAAATGTACACTTATACTCGTAGAACATTTTGCTTAATCCTATTTTCTTTGCTAGACACTTGAGTGATATGTTTTGACTTCATTTAGTTAGAGATTTTTCATTTTACAATTTTTAATGCAAATGATTTTTAGTTTTTAAAAACAATAAACCCAAAAAAAAAAAACAATTCAAAAACAGAAAAGAAATTTTAAGCAAAATTAATTTCTTAACAGAGACTTTATAATTTCATTAGAAATGCCATTTTTATGTTTGGATAATCTGACTACCAGTAGAGGCAAGTAATAAAAAGCCAGTTAAAAAAAACACAAACTGCAAGTCATTGGCATTTACATTCGAATCTACAGTAAGTTACATAAATATTTGAAGGCATAGGACGATGTAATTTAAAAATTTAAGTCTCATGATGAACACAGTTGAAAATAATTCAAGGTAACAGATAAAAAATTATGAAATAATTTAATAACGTATAGAGCAAAAGTACCGCTACCATTTTGATTGCCTATAACTTTGCTCAAAGAAAATATAAGCAAGTTTGGTTTCCATAAAAAAAGTTTATTTGGTCTTTACATTTTTTTTCGTTATAATTGGAAAATTGTATCGGCTAAATGGTTAATCGCGATTCGATAAATAATTATCGGCTCTTTTTAAGGAATTTTTCATGACATCATGCAACACCTTAATCTGAATTTCTTCAATTTCGTGATGAATATTGTCCTTAAGAAATTGAATCTTAAGAGAAAGTCTGGTGCTATTAAGTCCGGAGATCTGGCTGGCCAGTCTGTTGAATTGTACAATAAAATGCACTGATATGATGACCAAAAAAATATGCAAAAGAAATTATTTATACGTGGAAAGCTTACAAGCATTTGTGATTACATGTTTTAATTAATTATGAAAGATCGTATTTTAGATCTAATACCAACAGAAATAAAAAAAAATTATCTATATAAATAAAATTCATTTTCTGTTTGTTCACTATAAAAATTCTTATTTTTGAAAGCATTTGTCTGAAATTTTACACATACAATTGCTCGCCATAAGCGTTTTAACGAGCCACACCCATTTTACGCCTACGATTTTTACTCAGCACTGTTCATAAAGTTGTGTGGCCGTATTTTATTTACCACTTTAGTTGGCACCTCTGCTAATAATGCTAGAAAAGGTATGAGCTGAATGGCTATATTATTTGAATGGATTTTTTAACAATTAAAATTATATATGTAAACGGTAAATACGCTCTGAATACTCACTTAATAAACGATCAGGCCAGACTGAATAAAAACATCCAGTAAAATATAAAACAGGAATCAAAAGTTCACAAAAAATAATTTTTAATTTAGTATACACACATATCTCCCAAACCTTTTAGAAATTGAAAGCTTTAATAGAAATTATAGAAATTCCCGGGGTATGTAAAAAATTACTCACAAAGTATCAATTATTACTTTTCTAGTATTTTAAAATGTTAAAGTGGTTAGTTCTTTTAATAAAAAACATTTATAGCCTGACTCACTATGAAAAAAACTATTTTTCGCTTCTGCTTTAGACGACAAACAGCTGATTTGTAGCGCTTATTAAACAAATAAAAATAAATTCTTAAAATAAAAATTTATTTTAAGAATTTGGAGTATAAGGATCTTTAATCCTTATATCATAATGAAAAATAATAAATAATTTCATAAATTTATTAAAAACACTGGGCAAAAGTAGTGCTTTATTGAGAGCAGAATTTTATTAAAATAATATTTTTTTTGAATTTTAAATTGTTTTTAAAAAGATTGTTTTTGAAGTGATTGGAATATTTATTAGAAACACTGTAGTGTGTACAGTTTGTTTATATAAAGTAAATCATGTTGAGACCTAATAAAATATTTCAGTTTGATTTACATCTACGAGTATGTATTTCTTTAATATAATTTTACAGATCTTGTTTATTTTAGCAGTCAGTTCTATGGAGTAAGAAAACGAAGTTATTTTTAAATATTCCCTTAAAAAATAAAATGCAAAAGCAAGTTGTTTACTTAAACTTTTTTAATAATTTTTAATTTTGTTGTTGTTTCCACTTTTTACCTTAAAGGTAAACGAAAATGTTTGTTTTTATTTATTGCTTCGACTGAGTGACTGCTTGCAATCATGTGTGTGCCAATGGTACAGACATGACATCTTTTTATGTCTACCATATCATGTCTAATTTGTAAAGCTTTTTTCCTTTCCTTTACTTTTTTTCTTTTCAAAATGTTTTGTAGCTGCTGCCAGGAGTTGATAGAAAAATATCAATATTTTTGCCTCTAATACCCGTTTTGCATCACAAAATTCTAGCAGTTTTGAATATGTATTCCAGATATTAGAAGTTACAGTGTCTTTGGTAATTTGTTTTAGCTTTTCTGTTGTTACTTTATTGTTTTAATTTTTTTTTTCCACTCTTCCTTTAGCTACTACTGCCATTACTAGTATGGTTGGCCACCGTTTGGGCTGTATGCTGTTTGGTAACTCTGTTGATAATTTTTCTGATGTTTTTGCATTTTTATCTACATGTGTTAAAGATGACATGTAACAAATAGTTGTATGTTAGGCGTCATGTGGTTTCAAGTGAAAAAAATAGAAGAAAACAAGTTAGAGTCATTTAATCTTCATTCACTTTACGAAAAACATTTGCACAAAAAACAACATGCACACACACGATACCTTTATAGGAAGTAAAATAAAAAATTATTTTCTTTTCCTAAAAGTTATAAAAACTAAGAAGAAAATTATGTATGAAGAAGGTAAAGCAGCTTGCCAGAAAAAGTCAATGGATTTTAAATACCATGATGTGTATGGTTTTTTTTCCTTCTGCTCTTAAAGAAAACAAAATTAAAAGCAAATATAATTAAAGTTACAGACATGACTGAAGACAGTTTTGATGTTGAGAAGAGTCAATATCATTGTCAATAATGCCAATGACCAGCTTGACTAAAAGATTTAAGTATGCAAAATGAAGTGCTTGTATATTTTATGTTTTGCTAAATTAGAAATGCAAAACTTAATTAAAAATATTTGCAAAAGGTATTTTAAAAAAGCTGTCTGCCCTTCAATCAGATGTTACACATGGGATTTGTATAAAAAAAAAATTAAATAAAAAATACTTTAGAGATCTCAAGTGATTTGAAAATATTAAAAATTAACTATAGGGTCCGCCATCGAACGTTTTTTTTTTCAACTAGTGATTATTTTGTGAACGGTAACACTAAGCTCATGTCTGATTTAACAGATAATTAGTTTTATTCTTCTGCTGAACGAATATGGTTGTGTTTTCGCTTCGCTAAGTGGGCCTGCGATCGACTTACAGAAGATGCCGATTTTGCCAAAAAAAAATCATCTTTTCAGATGAAGCTCATTTTGATCTTGGCGGGTATGTAAACAAGCAAAATTGTCGCATTTTAGGCACAGAAAACCCGCACGCATACATTGAAAAGCCGACGCACCCAAAACGAGTCACTGTTTGGTGCGGATTTTTGTCCAGAGGTATAATTGGGCCATTTTTCTTCAAAAATGAGCAAGGAGTGGCCGTTAGTCAATTTGTTCACAAGAATTGAAGAGGAGGATATTGACAACATTTGGTTTCAACAGGACGGCGCTACGTGCCACACAGCTGAAGCTACACTCGATGTTGTTATAGCATTTTCAAAAAAAAAAAAAATTATATATGCCCAGTATAACTTAAGGCAAAACCTAATTAAAATATTTCGATATTATTTAAGCCATCATACGTTTAAAACATCATTAATTATTTATTCAATAAAATAAACAAAATTCATTTTAGAAATGCTTAAATATTGTAGAAAATTTATGTTGAAATAGTTAAAAAAAAAACCAGAGCTTTTTATGCAAAAAAAAAAAAAATTAATAAAATATTCAAGTAACGAACTAGAATGATAAAATACATTCATATTAATGTACTTCTCCGTACAAAGAAAGTAGAAGAATATGATACACTAGAATGTTGCCAAATGTGTGATTTTTTGTTATTTGCAAAATTGTGGAAACGTTTGGAAATTATGAAAAAAAATATGCATTTACTATAAAAAATATAAAAAAATATGAAATAAAAAGTTAATGAGATTTTTCAATAAATTCTCGAATTCGGAAAAGTACTTGATTAAAATTGATTCTAAGTGACTGACTAAAAACATGCATTTACTTGAACATCCTTGTCCCAGTCATTACTATTTTGAGAGTTTTGAGAAAATTTATTTTTAAGAAGGAATAAAATAATTGGAAAAATGTACTGACCTTAAAAGAGATTCCGTAGAAAAATAAAACAAAGTTAGAGAACTGACTTTAGATGTTAGTTATTTTCAAGCGTAATTTTTAATGTATTTTAAAAGCACTTGTAGAGCAGCATTCTATTATGACAGTTTTATTTCGAAAAATTTATTGGGTTTAAAAAAAATTTTTTTTTTAAATTTTCATTTTCAAATTAACATTAATGTTTTTTTGTTTGTCTTTAAACTCTTATTATATGATTTTTAATTTTTCTTATTTTTCGTTCAATCATTCGTTCTGTGTTTTTTGTTTTTCGTTTTGATGACAAGTGTTAATTAAGCTAATAACAGTTTAAATGATTAACAAAACCTAAACACACACGCGACTCTAAGATTTTTTATCGATTCAAAGACCACAAAGAAATAAAAATAAAAATGAAAATGCATTTACACCTTCTTCGAAAATGTCTGTTATGTTGTGCTACCACGCAATAAAGTTGCAGGTTTCTTTTATTATTTTAAAAAGCAAAGAAAAAGAAATAATACATATTTGATTGGAAATAAACTTTTAAAGACGAGTTTACTTTCATTAAACATATTGTGGCTTAAACTAGACCCTCAGAGCATAACACAACAAAACTTTAATCTCAATATTTATATCACAGTCATTGCCAAAGACTTTGTTTTCAAAGGAAATGTGGTAAAGAAAAAAATCTTTAGACTACCGTATTACTGTATTTGAAATGTTCTTTAACTGCCTTTTTGCTACTATTGTTAAATATGTTGGTTGTCAGTTGGCTTTTATTTTATTAGGAGGTTCTTAAGTATTTTTTATTTGTTTTTATTTAAAAAATTTTTTTTCGCATGTCGATTAAGTAATTTTAATTGCCTTTGCGTGTATATTGCGTTTTTACAAGAGTTAAAAGTTTTGTTTTTATTTTTTTTCAAAATAAATTTTTTTTCAAAACTCGTATTATATTGTAAATAACATGTGATTGGGTTTGTGCAAGCTAAGCTGTAGGAGAAAAAAAATAAACTTAAAATAAATAGTAAAATATTTTATTTTTCCGTTTTTAACTTTGTGATTTTAGAGCAATGATAGAATACAATTTACTGAGAATATTTTCCGGTCTAGGTTTAAAACAAAAAGAAAAAAATATATGTATCTACAACATATTAAGATTGTTTATATTTTGTAATGTTTAATTGCGTGCAAAACTTATTTTTGTTTCACTGTGTTATTTTCAGAATCTAAGTGTTAACAAGCTAGTTTTTCTTACTGCATTTATTTTATTTATTTTTTTAACTTTACTTTATTTAAAATTTTTTTTTAATTTTTTTTGATAAATTTAACATGTCAAAAAAAACGAAAAACTTAAGAAACGTACATGATTTAATGTAAAAGATGTGTTCAGTGATTGTATTGTGCTTGTGTCTCAGCTCTTTTGTTTTAGGTAATTTATGATGTTTAAGATTAGCATGGAAACACTTACTTATTTATAAATATACTTATTATACATATTTTTAGTTGGAATAAAATAATTTATTTAGATAAACTAAAAAATTATTTAATGAGAAATTCGATTAAAATTATTTTTAGCCTGTTAATGGTGTTAGCCTAAGATTTAAAGCAATTTTATGTTAAAGGTTCTAGGTTCTATACTGTTTTTTCCACTTCCTGATACATAACTTGAGCGTTAAATGACGACATGCAATAAACTCTATCTTCTGTCACTTCATTCCCATAAACATTTAACTTAATTTGCCTTTAGATGAAAATATAAAACTCACTTTAAAAGTGACAATTTCACGCTACTTTCAAAGAGGTTTCAGTGCTAGTCAAAAAATTGCATGATAAGACGGCAACTACTAAGTGACTACTGTTAGTGCTGCCATGGAAAAAAATTTTTTTTATGTAAGACAATATCAAAGAAAACTACCGTGTGAATAATTGAAGTGCTAAGTTTCATGTCCAAATACAAAAATCAGAGTAAAAAAACTAAAAAAATTTAAATTTCAATAGTGAATATTAAAAACAGAGTGCGTTTTGTCGAACATATTTGAAGCCTTCAAGTGTTAATCGATTGATTTTTTTTTTTTTTTTGGATTTAAGTGTTTTTTTTTTTTTAGTTTACAATTCTATCTGCTTTAAAAAAAAGAAAAGATATGTAAGAAGAAAATATAAAAGCTGAGAAGTTAAGAAACTTAAACTTTTGAGAAAGCAAACGGATTATTTAAGCTAAATAAAATCAAACCAATTTAATTAGTTTTTAATCGTACAATTTTTTTTACTAAAAAAATTATTAAATTTTTAATTCCATAAAAAGTTTTTTAAAATCTAACTGACACTTAAAAAAAATATGTTTTAAATTTGTACAACATGTTAAATTTTTTGGAACTATAAAGTTTAACAAAATTTAATCTCTATTCGTGATAAATTCCAATTTATGTTGGTGTATAAAATGCATTACTTTCCATGATATTGTCATGGAAAATTTTAGAAAAATTGTTTACTTAGGCAATAAGTTCTAATTTCATAAGCACTTCTCTGAATCTTCAGTAGATTACTGACAAATCTTGCTAAATTTCTGCCCAAACATTTTTTTTCGATTGGTATAACGAAATAAATATTCAAATGCTTGGGCAATATTATTTTGATTTGATTTTACTTTCTTCAACATTTTGGGTACGGCAATATGTGTCTGTTCATGTAGGCCATTAAGTCAAAATTGCAATATTCGTTTCGCTAACACAAAACCGTAGAAATGTTAGTGGAATCTCTCATAATCGCATTTAAATATTTAAAAAATCCTATAGTATGACGATAAATTCATAAAACATTTAGTATTAGTGAAAGGATATTTAACAAAAATAAATGAATAAAAGTCATTTCTACAACTAAAACTTTTGAAATTTTATCAGAAATTTACCCTTTTAAAATATAAATACGTGCTATTTATAAGACATTTATAACTCAATAATGGCAGGATAAATTTTTAGATAATTTGTTGGACTTATTTCCACTTAAATTTAATAAAATATTGGTAACCCCCCGTTTTAAGTCTACTTCTCAAGGATTTAACTTTTACAACTATTTTTTATTAATTTTTTTTTTATTTTTTCTCCTTCTTTTCTCTAGAAATTCTAACTTTTAAATAAAGGATTCGGCAAGAAAAGATATTTCTATAGAAATACATAAAAACAATTATTACCTTTAATGGCTTATTAAATATATTATAATATTATTAAATATTAATTTTTACAGTATCCCAAATTTATTGATGCAAATACTGCCGATAAGCAAAAATGATTTTTTCCGAAAGTTTTGCTCCAGCAAGCCAGTGTGTGGGATTGATTTAAATTTTTTTTTTTTTTTTTTTTGTTCAATAAAAAAAAAATACACAATGAAAAACTTGTGTTAATAAAAATCTTAAACAGCAATACAAATTAATGTCTATAGCAATTATTAATTTGAAATCTTTGCTACATAAGAAAAGATAATTATAATCCCTCTTATTCCAATTTGGTGTCATCTAGACAAAACGACATCAATTTTTATAATTTCTGGTAAATCTGTATTAAAATTCTCAATATTTATAAATAAATATTGATGACTGTTGACACTTATTTGGTATAATGTAAGAACGTTTGCTTCAAAAAAAAAATTATTAAAATTGTAAACAAACCCTAACAGTGAATTGATGTCTATGACGGACAACAACTGATATTACTTTAAAATTGATGACGATGTTGCCGACATCAAATGGAATAAGGGTGACTAACAGCAAGTAAAATAAAAGAAGAGTCCAAATCGTCTAATTAAATATCAAACGAAATTGATCGAAATTTTATTAGCTTGTATAAAATATTTTGATAATAAAGACTAAACTTGCTCGGTTTTGTATAAAAGAATAACTCTCTTCAGATTCCACAATATGACAAAACAATTTCCTTCCTTTAACTAACTTAAATCTGTATCTGCTTTAAGTTTCATGCGCTTAGTTTAGGTCATAACAATTGTATTCTACCTCTTTTTGAATCCATTTCAATGACGGAAAGGTTTTTTCTTTAACAATCCTTCAATTATTTTTTTCTAATTTTTCAATTAAAAAAAAAAAGAATAATAATTTATTATGCTCGTTAATGGCTATTTTATTTTTATCTCTTGTCATAAATAGCATTTTAACCTTTAGCTTTTTTCGCTTGAAAAAGGAAAAATTAAAAGTAATTAAGCAGCATAGCAAAGTGTTACTACTGCGAGTATTACAAAAGTTTTTTTTAAAATAAATTGTCATTTATTTTATTTAAAATAAAATTCCACTGAGAAAATCATGCAACTATCTGGTGATTAAAAGCCTTAACACTTTAACCTGTTCCAAATGAAGCATACAAAAAATGTTACTTAACTTTTAAAGCATGAAATTAAAAGACAACCAGCTTAAATTTAATGAAACTAAATGTAAAATGTAAATTCAAATAAAAGTATTGACTAGCCGTCATTACAAAATAGCATCATAAAAACTTAAGTATTTATTGATTTTTAATTAAAGTTTGTTTAAGAAAAAAAACATGGGACAAATTTTAAGAGGCATCTGTTAAAGTTTCAAAATAAGATGGGTAAAATGAAATTAAAAATCAATTTTTTATATTTTATTTGATTGATCAAAACAAATAATTATAAAATTAAAAATAAATTTATTTTTTTTTTATTAAGATTTGAGTTGAGTTTTATTCATTTATGAAACAAATAAAATGCATATTAAAAATTGGTGGTCAAAGGAGATTAAAATAATTAATGAGATTGGTAATTACTAATCCATCAATATATTTAAAATGTTAGATAAAACGCATTTTTTATTATAAACAAAAGACACTAAGTTTGTGAAAGAACTGATAAAAATAGGCTTATTCAGATACAATTCAAAAAACGACGGGAATCAGGTAGCTAACACTGCATTCACACGATCAAGTTTTTTTAGAATTCTCTTTCAAGAAATTTACACATACTGCTTGTCAAAATTCACAAAAATTGAAAGCTGTGACGTAGGCTGCACGCAATTTTAAAGCAAGTTTTTCAATAAGATGTTTTTTTTAACCTCTTCCACCGACAGTTTTGTTTCGGCGGCAATTCGGTCATTCGGTCTATATGCAGGAATATTCATGTTCCACAGAACTTCATGGCTTCTGTATAACTCTTATGAACCGCAAAACGTCGTTATATTTGTTTAATTTGTTCACAAACATATTTAAAAAAAAAAAAACCAAACAATACTGGCGGCAGAATAAGAATTCAAATTTGGAATTAAAAAACTGAAGTCAGCTGTTTTCTTGACTGTAATTTGAAACACTCAATTGAACGAAAAATTGAAAGCAAACTCTCAGCAAATTTTAAAAGTGTGAGTGTATTGGTAAAAAAATGGGAGAAATTTTAAAATTTGAATGAAAACTTGATCGTGTGACACCCAAGTAAAAAAAATCAGAAAGTTGAATAAATAAATTATTTTTCATTATTTGTCTCTGTATTGCTGAATCTCTTATAATTATTAATATAGAAATTAATTTGTATTGCTGTTTAAGATTCTTATTTATACAATATTTTCTTTGTATATTAATTTTACTGAATAAGAAAAATTGAAATTATTCGGAGACACTGGCTTATTGGAGCGACGCTTTCGAAAAAAATAAAAATCTTAAACAGCAATGCAAATTATTTTCTATATTAACAAATAAATTATTATTTAAAAAACACAGCAACATTGTCCCATGACACCCAAAATGATATGCTTTAGACTGAAGTGTAAATAAGACATGTAAATTCAATTACCACATGAGCAAAACTCTCAAGAGGTAAACCTAATTTAGGAATATTTACAGAGAAATGGGACCATACAGAATGAGCTATCGCATTCTAAGAAGGTAGTGAGTTCAGCTTAAAACAACCTACGTAAAATGTAAACCACAACGATTTGAATATTCTTAATAGATCTACAATTATTTTAGTTGGCTGTGGAATAAATCTTTTAGGTTGAGTTGCTCCTATAGCAATTTGTAATTAGTAGAAGACTTTTTAAAGGTGCTTTTAAACCCATTGCTAATTCATAATAAATTATATATTATAAAAATGTATGCTCTTATCCACAAAAATGTTGGCATAAAAGGTTAAAAATTACTTTGACTTTAAAGTCTGCGTTAAAATATTTTGGTTAAGGGGGCTATAAGTTACAATATGTCTATACCTGATGTATTTCTATTATAATAGTAGATATAACGCCGGCAGAGCAAATTTCAATTTCATATTAATAGCAGTACATGCTGGAAGTTGTTGATGGATTTATATTATGATGAAATATATTTTATTATTATTTTTTATCATTTAAAACTTAAAATATAAGTTTCTTGTATAAGCTGTAAAATAATTATTTGGTGCTATTTTAAACAAAAAGTTGAAAGTAAACAAACTTTAAAATCAAATTTATATCTAAAATGACATTTGATATCAAGATAGAAATAGCATACCGCATAGCATGGTTTTTCTACGATAACATTAAATAAATGGAGTCTTTACCTGGTGATTTTCTATCATGATATGAATTTGACATTTAGCATGATAGAAATACATCAGATATAGACCCTGGGTTAAGGGGGTGAGTAAATTATATTATTAACTCGCTTTAATGTATTGTTTGATTATTTCAATAGTCCCAAAACAATTCTGTAGTGAAAATTAATCAAGTATGAATATTTGTTTGCTTTTTTTTAATATCATAAAACTGAAAATACTCTCTAACAATTTTGAAAATATTCTTTTTTCCTTTTCGGAATTATAAAGAATTTATAAGATTAAAATTTAAAATTTATCTAAGCATACTTAACACAATTAAAAATAAATTTTGAAGTATATTTTACATGCCAACACGTTCCAGCTAACAATTATGTGAAAAACTTTAAATAAAAATTTAAAATTTATTATTTAAATATTAAGTTAAGTTTATTACAAAATTAAAAAAAAAAGCAAACATAGCGAATAAATAAATATAAAATATGCATCTGTAGCTGCTTTACAACTTTAGCATATCTATGAGAATCTAGATGACTTTGTGGTTTCTTGTTTTGCTTTTTTAGTTTCTTGCTGTATTCATGTGCAACAAAATATATGAGAATAAAAATTTTGCACGAGTTACAAAGGTTCGTTGCAGGTTAGCAAAGGTTAATGCAATAATTTGTAAACCTAAAAAGAAATCTTTGAAAACAATAAATAATTCAATTACAACTAGAATTTAGCTAGAATAAACACTCATACATGCAGTTATTTTTGGCTTTTGCAAAGACTAACTTTAGAATAAATGTAAACCAGCAAAAGTTTAAATAAAACTTTTATTTTTACTTGAGAAAGGGGTTTAGTATTTTAAAGATTTTATAGTAAATTTTTGTTTTTTAATGCATTTTTAATTAAACAAAGAGAAAACCTATGCAAAAGAAAGCTTAACGTTCACTTTCGAATCAAATTTAATTGAATTTCTGAATGTCACTCACTTTCATTTGCATACTTTTACTTCTTTCACGTTTTAATTATATAATAAAATATAGGAAGTGGCCTCTCGTAAATCAATATATGTATTTCTTATATTTTCTTTAATAATCTTTTTGAGTAATAAAATAAAAGTAAAATCATAAATAGTGAACAAAAAAAGTATTATATAAAATAAAATAAAACAAAAACAAAATAAGAAAACCTTTTACATTTCAATTATTAAAAGAATAAAAAACAAAAATATTGATAAAAATTATAAAAAAAAAACCAAAAAATTATGACGTTAAAATGATTTTTATTACAATAAAAATAAATAAACATAAGAAATCACAAAAAGTGTAGACATTATGAAAAAAGCACTTAATAGCTCATAAATAATATAATTTTTTTAATGATCAAGATGGTGATGAGCATGTGCAACTGAATTATTTACAAAAGTAAATAGAATATGATTGATATTATCATTAATCGGTATACAGTTGGGATTGCTCTTCAACGTAGTTGCTGAAGACATAATTGTTCAACTTCTCTGTAAATAACCGGCTCTTCTGGCAGATGCCTGAGTTACAAAATTTCCTACGTTATCATTCGACTTATAGTGTAATTTCTCCAGGCATCACATCTATAATCGATGATTTAATATTTCAGAGGGCGACTCTTTATTTAGCTCTAAAAGTTTTCAGCTAGATTATCCAACCAAATTTATTTATCTCTTGTTCAAAAAATTCAAAACAAAATTAATTACAATCAAGTATGATTAAGTTACTACAATAAAAACTGACAAAACATTAACAAGTTTATTTGCCAGCAACATAGATTTATAATTGAAATATTTACGAGTGTATTAACAATTATTTTCAATTAAATATTTATCAAGCAAAATTTGTTTCCAATTTTTTATCAATAAATCTCACGCGATAGTTACAAAAGCAAAACATTAATTGTGGAAACTTACCTTAATTTTTGGCTAATCTGCACCAAAAAAATTATTATCAATGAAACACCAATAGAAAAATAAAATGAAAATAAGGTAAATTAAAAACTAGAATACATAAATAAATGTGGCCAAGCAAAAGAAACACTAAACACAACATGTAACATTTTAATTTACAACTAAACAATTTAAGTTTTTAAACCTCCAATCCACAAACCGTTACCATTAAGCCATTCAGTGGCTGCTGCTTAAAGTATAAATTTATATCTCAATAAAAGAAACCCAATGCATTTCTCAACACTAAATTGTATTTTAGCTGTTGCAGCAACAGACAATTTTCAATAAATCAATTTCAATCAACATCCCATTTAAGTTATTTACTTGAATTTTTTTCTTTTGATTATAAATAGAAACGTTTACGAATAGAACAAAAATAAACCACACCTTTCCCCAATAAAAGCTAAGAGAAAAAAATATATATATAAAAGAAAGAATTGTAACAAAATAGTAACTAAAGATTGAGTATTGATTGGTTGGTTATAAACCAGATGACAGACATCATCTGTGAAAATCCAAAACTCTTCAAAACTACAAATTTATTAAAACTAAATATTTCCTGCTTAATAACACTTAAGAATATAAAGACACTTAAAGAAAAAGTTGTAGAAATAAGAAAAATGTTTTAAGCATTCAGCTAAGTCAATCAGTATAAATATTATCCTTTTGTCAAATTTTTCAAAATACTTTACGGTGACTGTGAAAGAGAGGTTTTTTCTTTTTTTTTAAAGAATGTGTTATGTGTTAATGCTCTTTGTGTATACAGAAAGAGATTTCATTTAAAGCTTATTATTTATAGATAGTTTTCATAAGAAAAGATGCTATCAATCTAGGTGAAAAGAATTTAAATTTTAATCTTTCTGTATGAAATATATTTTAGAATGAAATTGAAATCACAAGTGTGGCAATTTGGCCTTTAAACAAAACATTTTTTATTTTAATTCAATTTTTAATTGATAAGCTGGGTAATTCTAAAAACATTTTAAAGAATTAAATTTTCTAACATAACTTCGTTTCTCAGTGTATAAAATATGCTATAGTTTTTGTTGTAACTAGCATAAATAAATTCTTATATTTTTGTATTCATCAGTTGGCTACAGACACCATTCACAACAGGGCTGGTTGGTTGGCAACAAACAAGTGTCTGCAATGCTAAAAAATAATAGTAAAAATAAATTATGTTGCCACTAAAATTCTAATCACCCAGAATCTTAAGAAATGCAAGAAAAAAAGGAAGGCAAACAAAAAATATTCTATCAGCCACAATACTAAACGATGACGAGTACAACCATCATTCTCATTGCCAACTGCAAATCAGTGTTACCTTTGTTAAAAAAAAAAAAAATAATAAATTTTCCTTGAAGCAAAATTACTCAATTTTAATTAAGTTATATGATTTGTGAAAACTAATTTGGCATAAATAAATGATAGAAAAAACGTTGAAGAAAACTTTTCGATATCGATTAAAATTGAAATTTCGTTCACTATTGAGTGCCGTCATTTAGACCAGAAATTATATTTATTTCCAATGAAGCTAAAAATTCCAAAGCTTAGTTTTCTTTTTCATGTTTTTCCCAGCAAAAAAAAGGCTCTTATATAATTTTGGCTGCTCTCTTTTATCGTTCCCCCTCTTTCAACTGTTTTTACGTTTCTTTTTATTCTCTTAAAAAGAAATATAAAAAACCTTCTCACACTACAAATTTAAACTCTTGAAATCGCAAGTCTATAAGCTTAGGAACTGTAACATTTATCGCTCAGATTTTTTAACTATGGTTATTTGCTAACTAAGGTTTAAGCCATGACAACAACATTAACTAAATCATACGTAATAGCGTAGACAGACGACGACGTTGAAATCTCACTATTGCAAGTTAAAATGTTACCCTGACAGACGACAGTTACTGCTTGGCAGAATTATATACGATAAGATATTCCCTACAACAAAAATTGAATTAAAAAAACAGCCTTATCGTATGTGTCAAATAAAAAACAATGGCGAACACAGAATGTGAACAAATAATAATGACAGCTATGAAGCCAAAACGAAGAGATTAAAAAATATACAACTGTCTTAAATGCTTTAGCGTGTATAATTATGACATTGTTGTTTGTTTTTAATCAACTATTTTGTGAAATAATATTTTCGGTGACACGTTCTGTCCACATGCTTCTCTTCTTTACCTTGGAAATCTAAAACGTTAGAAAATGCGTTGTGATTGTAATATTTACAAGATAATTCGCCTTCGTCTGTCTACGCTATAAGTCACAATATGAAAAGCTTGCTTAAAAAATTATTATTTTCTTAAGAAAGTCTTCAATTTTAATTAAAACAAAACAAAATTAAGTACACTTGCGTACTTTTTCCTTTACAGAACTTTCTTCGTAACTTACAATGCGCTCTTTTTTATATAAATCAAAGCTTCAAATTGCTACTTAAAGAAGACTGAATTAATAATTTTTCATGAAATTTCTTAATCAAAAAATAAATTTTTGTATACCTAGAGCAATAAAAATATTTTTAAGAAAAGGTCTGAAATAAAATACCTGAGTTGACCATAAGTTACTCTGCAACACTGCTGCAAATATCTAAGCAGTTACCATGGATTTACTATCCAACAAAAACACTTGATATCTTAATGTTATTGCTTGTATCGTTTCTCAAATAAAATTTCATGTTGAGATGGCTTGTTTTTTCAATCCTTAATGGAATTGGATCAGAAAACAAATCCACTTATTTATTTTCGTTTGCTGCTATTCCTATCAAAAATGTTACAAATACAAGATTATGCCATGCTGTACATAAAATTAAAATTTTCCTGCACATGTAGCACTAGTGGCGTTATTTAGACGAAGAAACATTTAGAAGGGAAACATTTCGTTTGTAGGCAAATTACGGGTGGAGAAGACAGAATCATTTTTGTGTTCACATATTCTTTGTTGATATTTGCTTTACTTTTCTTTTCTTTCATTGTTTTGTGTGCAAATAATAACAATAATAATGGAATGTTGCCGCCAATATGTTCGTCTGTGTGACCGCGAAAGAAAAAGCAAAAGAGAATTCAAGATGTTTTTCTTCCAAATGTTTCCTCGTCTAAATAGGGATTAATTAGAAGAGTGTGAAAAAAATAAATTATTTTTTCTTCACTGTTTGAAGAAATCATGAGCATTAAGTAATCTTGTGTTTCTACCATTGATTCATATAACATTTAAATGGTATTAGAATATTTGTTACATGCGTTACACTCTTACATATTTTTATATGTGCAGAGCCTTAAAATAATTCGTTTATTTATAGAGAATTTTTTTTTTATTTTTGGTTCTTGTTCATTAAAGTGGAAAAATGTTGATATAATAGTTTTTTCTTTCGTTTGTTTGATAACTTTTCTAATATTGTTTGAGCGCCAGGCATAAAATATGAAATAAAAAATTATCAGTTTTAATTGGTTTAATAAAATTGTGTTTTTATTCGATTAAAAAAATATTACCTTTAAAAAACTTCTGGTGTTGCAAAGCTTTCACACAAGTAAGTTACATACATAGACCGTAAGCGGTTAACTTTGCCAAAATCCAAATAAACAGCAGATATAAAATTCATAAACAAAAGGAAATTTGGACTTCAGCAAAAATAAATAAATTATGAAACAGGAATCTGAATCAAGCCGCTATCCTTAGATTAATAGGCTATCACATTTCCCACCAGTATATGTGGAAGTATAAGTCAACTTTAATTGTCTGATTTGAGACGCCCTGTTTAACCTTAAAATTGGAATGACGATAAGTACTGTCATAAACATTTAAGGGACAGACATATTCGAATTCAAGTTTAATCTTTATATTAATTTCAAATTTACTTTTCACAAATTTTTCTTCATATTTTGAATTACCCATAATAGATGATGCGAAAATTTTTTTTTAATTATCCATGTGTTCTGCTAGCATCTAGATAGGAGCCGAGACTGTTATTTGCAGATATGAAATTATTTTAAGTAAAATTTTTTAATTTCTAATACTGTCATTTTATAATACCTGAACTTTTAGTTAAAAACACCTAAGATTTCTGTGTAAGTACAAACGTGACTCCTACATAACACTTTATAGCCGACATTAATATTTTGAAAGAATATTTTTTCGATATTAAATTCTTTTAAATGATCTATAAGAAGGCATTAAGTAAGTGTTGGTTTTAATAAGCAGAAGAATAGATGTTGTAACGCCATAGCTAATCCTGTGAATTTTACGTGCCACAATACATTAAAATAACTTAACAAGCTCCATATAATGATACCTACAAAAATAATAATAAAAACATTTTTTTTTTAAACTAAATCCAACAAACTCAAATGGCTACAAACATTTTCATAAAACCAGAAAAAAAGAGAAATAAATAAGAAGTGCACAGGTGTATTCAGTGGTTGCATTCATTGTGTAAAATTAAACACTGAAAAAAGAACTTTTTAACAAAAACAAAATAAAACATTCGTTTTACAATTTCATGAACTGTATGCTGTTGTTATTAGAGAGAAGCATACAAACAACACATACACAAAACCAACTGTAACAGTAGTTTATTTTGAGCTTAAGGAATTTCTGTTGTTTGACAAATGAATTAAAATGAAAAACTAAATTATTATAGTTTTTAAGAAGAAAAAAGTTAAGCTTAAGAAAGTTTAAAAGGAGTGTAAAATGTTTGTTCTTGTGCTAAGCAATGTTCAGTGGTTAAAGTGGATTTGCTGCCTAAATGAAAAATTGTTTAATAAAAACTGGAAATTTAATAGTTAAGTCAGCTAAAAAAGCCATTATAACTTAATACTACTGGACACATGACGAGAAAAGGAGTTAAGAAGCATCAACAAAATTACCTAAAACATACACAAAACGGTTCATTAGGAAAAGAAATATTAATTGTATCTACATGTCATTAGCTAAAATATAAAATTAAGAAACTAAAAAAAAAAAAAAACTTCAAAATTCGGTAAGTGATTGAGTATGATGCTCATACACCTAACGTATGCTTTGTACAGTTGTTACTCTCATGCAACAAAATTAAACAATTTGTTAATCGAACATAAAGAACATGTGAATCACATGGCTGCTTTTATGTCCTAATTAACTTTGCAAAGTTACCCTTTTTGGGACTAGATTTAGCATTTTTTTCTCGCATTTTGAATCTAAATTTATTTTTATCAAAATAATATTAATTTTTTTCTGTTTTTTTTTTTGGAAAATTAAAACAAATTATGCATAAACTAAGGGTGAAGAAATTTATCAATAATCAACCAATTTTTTGTAAGAACAATTTCAGTTTGTTCTGTAAGCTCCAAACTTTAATTAGAATAAATTTTATATTTTGTCTGTACAATATTGAATTAAGCTGCTACAACTTTTAATATTTTCACAAAAAGTTGTATAAAAAAATTTTTAAATTTGCAAATTAACTAAAATAATATCTTAAATGAAATTTGTAAATGTAAGCTCATGAATTAATTGGAAAAGAGGTAATTTCAGGTGTGAAGAAAAGTAATGCTCTTTAAGACACATTTTTTGAAGCACAAAAATCGCTTTGGAATCAATATTGTAAATTGTTACTTGAATTTTTGAAGTTTTATTTTTTAACATCGAAATTGTAAAATAATTAAATTAGTTTATAAATACTAAAGCCTTTTCTACATGAAAATAATAAACGCTTCTTGATTTTTATTAAAAAAGATACTTAAATTATGTTTTTGATAAAAAATTAAAAAAACTTTAACTAACACTACATTTTTTTTAAATATTTTTCCAGCTTTCTTTTGGGTATCATATAATTTTTTTAGTCTTTTTTTACCAATTTAACTTATTAATTTCTAGGTCTTCTCAACACTAGTGATAATATTAATTGAAAAAGAATAATTGAGTAAAGTAATTGAAAAAAGAGACTGGATCCCAGTACATATAGTCTAATTTACAATAATAATGAATAAGTAGGAGAGAATCTAGTTTCTCAACTATCATCTCTTTTAAATATTTTTTAATAAAAAATATGGAGTTACTTTATATACAATTTTACTAAATCACAGTTTTTTTTTTTTTTACTTAGTAAGCAAAGCTTATGATGGGAGTGAGTTTTAATAATATTTAAAATTATATTCATAGTCATCTTATCGTGCAAACAATAAACTTAAATAAACTCTAATTCTGACAGGTATGTTAACGCCTTTGACATGTATTAAACGTAAAAAATATTTTAAGAAAATTATAAGTAAAAATCTTAAACGAATTTATAACACTCTACCGCATACGTATGGAAATTAATATAACTTTGTACTTAACTAAAGCTATGGTTATATTAAACAAATATTTGTCGAACTAAACATAGCCATATCATCTACATAAGCACCTTTATGATATCTGCATAAAAAGAAAGACGGATATCAATAAAGATAGAATATTTAAAGGAAGTAGGAAGTTAGTAAGGAAAGAATAAGAAGAAAGTAATTGCTACTCCTAATGAAGCCATATAGTATGCCGATCCTTATAGTCGACAGTGCAGTAAGAGCCTGCAAGTAGCGCTCCAAGAAAAAGAGCTAGAGCAGATTTGTCAAGGCAGAGGAGAGGCAAAGAAGGTGCTTCTCTCCCTCATTTTGACAACTTCTGTAGTAGTCATTCAATGAAAAACCCTATTCTCCTTGCATGGTTACTAAAACTGCAGTGGTTTGTTTTGCCGAGACCAAATTGCTTAATTTGGCTTCCTGTAGTTTTAGTAAACCTGTATTACGATTACTGTCTAGCCTAGACCAGATAATCCTCGCTGTATAGTAGGTTCATTCATCTCTCCATCTGAACTGTGCGCTATGCAAAAACATGGTCTCCATCTGCTGTTTGAGAATGGTTTTTCAGCTTTGGTTTTAGGTAAATTTTAGGGTTAGAGAATTTTGTTTTCAAGTATATTTTTTTAAGATGAATTTGCTTTGATTTTTTTGTTTGATATTAACCAAGTGCCGAAGCGAAATTTACTGACATGCTGGTTTAACAACCTCTCTTATATAAATATATAAAACAATTCATTTCCTTTTTCAAATCATTTTCTTAAAGCTGTCAGATTAGGCCAGATTATGACAAGCTTAACCTTAAACAAAATACACTTCAAAAAATGATCACATTAACACCAACCCACTGTTGCATATAAAATGACTAAACAATAGTATTAACTTCTATTAGAAAATAAAGAAAAATGTGTATCAGATATGAATATGAAATCATATATCATTTGCACATTTTCACAAACAAATGAAGCCAAAGAATGAACGCCTTTTGGCAGCACATTATAAAAAAATAATAAAAAATAAATAAAATAAACATATTGAACACAACACCATAACAGTGAAAACTTGAATTATCGGACATTTTACATTAAAATAATTTTTGTAAATGTCTAAACCCTCTTTCATAAGATCAAAATTATTTATTGAATGTAATTGTTAGTTCTAATAAAAGTGCAAAAGGACATCGAGAGAGTCCCTTATAAAAACTTTTTCTTTAACTTGTTTTAAGCAGTAAAAGATACATTTCACACTAACAAGAAGTGTGATTAAAAAAATGTTAGCACATAAATTTATTCTATAGTTTTCCAAGCAATTAATTCCTCTCTCAGTGTTAACAAAAATAAATACCAGAAACATTAACCCAACAACAAAACGGATTATTTTTGTGTTGATCAGCAATTAAATTGATTTATATCGTATCTTTAACAAAAAAGTTAAAACTTTGTAAAAATAACTATAGAAAATTTGAAATAAAATGAATCAATTTACACAATATTAGAAATTGTTGTTTGAATTCAAGCAGCCATAATTTTTTATTAGACCAACAACCTTGAAATGTATGTAAAAAGAGTGACTGAGTTGTTGTGTGAATACTTAAATCTTAAACTGAATTTAACTCTCTGGTTTTAAAGAAAATTTAACGTCAAACACAATTTTTTATATGTATAAATTTTGTATTTGTATTTAATTGGCCTTATAGGTTTTACATAACACAAATCAAAAACAAAATTAAAAATAAAAAATAAAATTTTTCTTGTTCAGTGAACTTGAACTGGTTTAATTTTGAATTTTGTACTCACAAAATGATAACAAAAATAAATAAAATAAAATTGTTTATGAAATTTTTAAATGGTTGAAAAAAAATGATTTCAAAAACCAAATTTAACTGCTATCTTGTAAAATAAATGCACTTTATTTCGCCCATTTACTTCAATATCGCTATAACGCAAAAAATATGATTTTACGGGTGTACTGTAAAATCATATTTACAGTTGGCAAATTAATAGCAGTCTTATGGGAAATATTTTAAATATTTTTTTCTAAAAAGTATTATTGTTTGATTGCTTTACTGAATACAAAGTACTCGTAAGATATTGAGAAAAAATTACTATATAATTGAATGAGCGATAAATATATGTTTTTGGTGCAGTTATCAGTTCTTGATGCACTGCTAGCTACTTCAATTTCATTTCCTCTTTCTTCTTTTCTGGTGGGTTCGCAGTGATAAGACATATTCGACGCATCCAACAAACCTTTTTCTTAGCTGCAATACAAGCTAAATGAAATTAATTAATTTTTTATAAAAAACCCAAATAAATAAATTTTTAACTAAATAAAATATTATATTTAATAATGTAAGTCAAAAATTTTCATTAAAAATTTTGTATAGCAAAAAGGATGAATTTAAAACAAAAATTATTTATATCAGGCAAAGCACATATTGCAAATTACACAAAGAGACCTAATACGCTGTTCAGACATAAAAGTTAATGAAGTCAATTAAGTTTTAAATTGTGTGACTGATTTGGGTGTTCACACATATTCAATTAAGTTTACGCAATTAACCCTAGAATATCATCCTTATTTTTTGTACACAAACGTCATCCTTCGTCATTTTGACTACGACCTATTTCAAGCAACTATAAAATACGCCGTGAGCGAAAATATATACCAAAATAGATTTATTATTCATATTTAGTTCTTTTTTAATCAATAAATAAAAAAATTTATATATTTTTTTCAATTCTTAAATGTAAAATTAACATTGCAAAATCTTCTTTTAATTGGCTTTTTTTTTAAACAAAGGATTATATAACATAAAAGCTATACAATACGACACATCATCCTTCGTCATTTTGATTACGGCAAGAAATTAAAAGCGAAAAAATGAGATCAAAACAAACAGAAAAAACAGGTTTTAATTCAAAAATAAGATCGGGCGTCGTCATTTTGACGAAGGATGACGTTCTAGGGTTAAGCATTTGACAACTGCAAATATTGTGAAATTTTTTTTTTAATATGTTTGAGAATTTATATAATAAAAAAATGAAAAGAAAGTCAAATTTAAAAAAAAAATATTTTGAAGGCAAGCTATTGATTAAAAGAAATTAGTTATTTAAAAATTATTTTCAACAGTTTTATAAAATTTATTTACCGGTTTCTTCGGCTGCCATTTCCTTTTTACAACATTTATTTTTAAATTTATTTACGTTTTCTTTTTTTATTACTGAAAATATCAACTTTTCTCACTTTTGAGTTGATATTTAAGGGCACAACTAAGAGTTGCATTTTGATTTTGACTTCATTAACGTGCAATAAATTTTTAATTGCGCAATTATTGAATGGAAATTTGTGTGGTAAATTGAGCTCAATAAAGGCAATAATTGCGTGAAATGCTTAATTGCTCAATTAACGTGTATTTCTGCACAGGTTATAAGATCATATGACTTGGGCGCCATTTTAATAAGGCAGATTTTTAACTTCAAGACACAACTTATAATAACACAATACATGATATTGGTATCGCCTTCGATTTATACTAGCTTTTTTTATCCAATCTGTCCAGGGTCTTTTACCCAATTACTGGGAGTTTTTAAAATAAGAGAGCTTCTATGCTAACACCTGCTATCTAAAGGGATTGTCCTTGGGCTTTTTTCTAATAGTCATAGTAAATGACAGACGTATTGGGAATTGCATTGGGTGTACTTGTGCATTCTACCAGAAAATAACTCCAAACTAAACTTTTGTTTGTATCTTTTGCTTTCTTCCCTTCAAATTTAATTTTTTTTTATTTTACTTAAAAAAATTTAATTTTTTCTTAGTTTTCACTTTTGCCCTTTTTAATAGAAATTAACAGCAAGTTTTGTGAACATAAAAAAAATGGTTGTGTTGATTTTTTTCAACAGGCCTTTGCAAATAATAAGTTTTTAATAAGGAGACGCAGAAAAATATATCGTTATCACAATAACAAGGTTAAGTTAGGTTACACAGGGCGCCCAAATAAGAAAAACAGAAGCTGGGCTCATTTGGGTCACTTTGTGACCACATTAGAGGATTAATAAAATCCCGAAATTTAAAAATTTTAAAATCCTGACTATCGGAATTTAGCTTATCCCAAAAATGCAGGGACTTACAGGAACGGGTTTACCCGTTTGGTATCTCTAATCGCACCAAGTATATTAAGCCGTATTTGTACTTCTAAAATATTTGATGAGGGCTTTTTCACCAAAAGTCTTCTACCATTCTAAAGTTTTTCTATGCTAAGAATTTTAATAATTTTAAAAATTCTATTCAATTAACAAAACATTGACTTTATCATAAATTTTATAATTTTAATCATTAAAAATCCAGCTTAAACTATTTTATAAAAAATAAAAGTGATATAAAAGTGCTCATAGCCGTCCAAAATTATATGATGACGTTTCTTGAAAACTGAATTTGTGTACAAACAAAAAATAAATATCATAACATTAACACGACTGTAATAAGACGTTACACTTTAGCATTTTTTTGCTTAAATTTTATATGCCATTTTGTAATGATCATGTTTCTACTTACACAAAAAATAAAAAGCTTTCAAAATTATAATAAAAAATGTATGTGTTGCAATTTTTTCGATCTGACTTTTTATCACAATTTTTGTATACCTTCAATCTTTTTATGAGTACCTGAAGATAATATTTTTTTTTTGCACAAAGAAAAATAACAACCATAACAAAAGAATATAAAAGAGGGAAGATGGTGTAAATGAGCACTGATTTACTGGCGTCTAAAAGGCGTTTGAAATACAACAGACAAGCAAACCATGGTTTCTTATTTTATAAACAAGTAAAACCTATTATTAGTGTAACTTTTAACACCGGAGGATCTATTAAGCATGTATCATTAACAATAGCTAAAAGGATAACAAAATAAATAGAAGCTTTGAGTTAAGCTCAACTACATGATCGTACTCGTTTTCGTATTAGAACCAAACCGAAGTTAAAAAAGCAACACATCTTAAACAAAAGGCTCTATTACTTAACAACAACAAAAATTTGCATTGAAATGTATTAAAATAAAATAACATGAAATAAAATCAGCACTAACATGAAAAGTATTGCATCTTTACGCGAATACGACTTAATATTTTTAAGCTTTAAGTTTTATAATAATCATGGGTCATTAGCAAAACTATCACCCAAAAAAATATATTTAAAGTGACTTAGAAATTTTTTTTTATTGTTGTTTTAGTTTTTTTGCATAAACTGTTTTTTAATAGTTCAAGCCAAAAAGGCAGTCTAGCAAGTGAAAAAAACATGCAGCTGCCGCCTATAATCAATGAAACCATTTTTCCATTATAAATTTTTGTATTTTGTCTGACTATTTGTCTTCAGTGCACTGGTTTTTTCCCTGCAAGTTTTAGTTTAACTTCCATTTTCTAGGTTTCTGTGTTTTAATAAGAACGACCACCAGTGGCTTCTGGGCATAATTTTTGTTAAATCATAAAAATAAAAAATATGATGGTGGGATCTTAAAAAAAATTTAAGCATGAACAGTATATGAAGCACTACTAAAGTTTTTTTTTTCTGTGAAAATAAAAACAAATTTTTAACAAAATCATAATTAACGTGAAGAAGAAAACATTGAAAAGTTTAGAAAAAAATAGCGATGATCCAGTTTTTTTTTTGGTTATTATGTAATCAATCGTTAAATATTTGTTAAGCCTTCGGCAGCTACTTAGTTAGCCAGTGAAAAAATCAGAAAGCTTAGAGTTCTTTATATTAAATCAAATCATTTTTTAAAATATATTATGAGTGTATGAAATTTAATTATAAATGCATTTTTATGCTAACAATTATGTGACTCCAATATGCTACAAAAAATTCACAACCGAATCTTTAAATTCTGCATTACTGCATTCACGGCAAGTGCCGGACACACAAATTTGGAATACCGACAAAAACCTCCTTTATCTCCAGGGACTGCTTACACATTAATTCGAGGTGGATTCTGTATGGTCTATTCATTCCATCATCTTCTATCTATGCTTCCTCAAGATTTATTAATGCATTCAAGTTTGGCTTCTTTGCACTCAGAACCATTTCCACGAAATTCGAAAATCCTTTCCATATCTCCTCATAGCTTATCAGCTAGGTTTTTTTACAGAAAAGCTGCCCATTCACATTCACAGTTCTCTGCGGCTCTCGTTCCAGCGGCAGCACTCAAAAAAAAAGTGCTCTGCATCGTCTACGATTTCCTCTGCTTAATATATGCAGTAGGGCATGACATTTGACCATCCTATATAAATACTTCCAAAAATAGCCGTAGTAGTTTACATCTTCAGCTTTCAGGGATCAGTATGAAGGTCCATCTTCCTCTTTACTCGTTTGTCCAAACAAGGAAATGTATAATCTCTTTATGTAAATTTATTTATTTTTATGTACCAAACCTAATAAACTAACATGGCGCCGTTGGCTCGATTACTGGCTAGACCCTGGGTATTTTCTTTAGACAAGCAAAGAAGTTTAGCTGATTAGTGTTGTTAAATAAAATATCTTGCCGGAATGTGTGATAGAAAATAACTCATACTCATGTTGACATTCATTTGAACCATGTGTAAGTAAGAGATACAAAAGCACAAGTACACAAAGTTTCTATCACAATGCCCTTAAAACTTGATAGAAGCTATTTTCTACGCTGTGATAGATATTTCTATCAACAATGTCAATCAAATGATATATTAATTGAGTGTCACCGTCCTTATAATAATGTGAAGGGTTTATTTTCCCTTACATATGATAAGAATTTATAAGACATTCGATAGCAATTAAATTTGCAATCTCATATAAATAGAAATTTTTATCAATATCAAATTCCGTAACGTAAGAACAGGCTTAGTTATCAGATTAATTAAACAAAAATTACCAAAAAACTGTAGTATTACAGACGAAAATTATGGTTTTTATTTATTTTTTCTTAAATATTTTTCCTATTTATGTAAGTGAGAATATGCTGCTGAAATGAAATTACGAAAAATATAAAAATAATCGTCATTAAAGAGAATGTTCAAGACTTTTGCAGAAATCATAATTATACTTGTTTAGCAATATCCTTAATGTACTCTTGTCTAAACAAAAACACTTAGGGCTAAGTTTACTATCTTTAGTTAAGTGCTCTGAATAGCTTATTGCTTAAACCACAGTCAATAACTAAACTAAAGATTGTGAATATTATTTTTTTAATACGAAATTGTGTATTTCGATATACAAAACATGTACAAAAATATAAAAAAAAAAATTAATTTTAAATTTGGCTAAACTATAGGCAAACAATTGCTTTGCCAAAAATGTGATACAATTTTAAACATTTTATTAGGTTTTTTTTCACAAAAATAGCATCATCAACATATATTTTTTGAATAAATATTTGTTGTTTTTCCGAACGAAAAAAATATCTCAGAAGTCGTTAAAATAATAGCGTAGGTATTCATTTACCTCTTCAAAGAGCATAATAATCTGAGGTAGAAATGAGCCAACAAAGAAACGTTGCAAGCCGTCGATTTCTTTGACAAACCGTACAATAATTTAATGCCTCACACTTGTAAATGACATCTAAAACCGTGGGATAAATATCTTATTAAAAGCGTTAGTTGATGTAAGTCTGCTTGCTCTGTTTCTTCTCGTTGTGGCAAACTGTTAAGCCAAAAAATTGTTTCATATACCGTCGATCTAATCGTACAAGTCTTGATGTCTGTGACTAGAAATGTTTTTCTATTTGCTAACGTGTGTACGTACATGTAAAGAGTAGGTTTTAATATTCGTTTGCTATTTAAAATATGCTTGCTTTAAAAATTTGTAAAGTGTGTGACATGTTTGTCGTTTTGGTTTATTTTTGCATTTTTTTTTTCTCAAAAATTGTTGTGCATTTCATTTGAATGCAACCATTTTGTAGATGTCAACGATATAAATTAGGTGGTGGATTTAAAATTTTTGTTTTATTTAAAAATTGACTTCATTTCATTTATCATAGTTTTTTTTTTTTGTAAACAGCATGAGTCAATAGTTATTGCGAATTGGTTTTATTTAGTGATATGTGTCACTTGAAGTGAATCAGTTTTTATTAATGTTAAAATTAAATTTTTTTTGGTTTAATAAAAATGAATTAATTTTTTAATATTATTAAGCTTTAAAAGATCTCTCCGTGGTATTACAAGGAAATTAAAATTTTGTTATTAAAAATTGTCCATTGGCTACATAATATGCCAGTATTTCTAAAGGAATTTAAATAAAATTAGAAAAGAAACCAGCTTACAGTGTCATTACACTATGTATCCAAAATTCATCATTTCATTTATTTTTTTTTTAATTCAAGATTATAATTCAGCCTACCGGAGTTGTGGTTGCCAAGGACTTTTTAAAATGTTATTGTTTCCAATTTACCATCCCAAAATTTTAACAAACTTAAAAATAACCTGTAAAAAATAGTTTATCGATACACTGTACGTCAAAATCTAATTCTTCTCAAAATAACAAGTTTTTGTTTTGACTACTAATTCTGATCAGAAAATCGTACACGTGTTTTCACGTTTAAAAGGTTTAATTGTGAATCGCCGTAGGTAACCATGCAAATAATCCTTTCCTCCATTATTTCATTTTAGAAATCATATACTTGCTGCCAAGTACTACATGTAAAGCTTTATAGTGACTTGTATTTAAATTTAATACAAAATTTTTTTCTATTTAAGCTTTCAACTGAAATTAAATTTTTTGGAAAATTTTTAAGCCATCTCTAACTAGGAATGAATTCAACCTTAAACATATTTTAAATTTTGACAAATTTTGTTGTTTAAGTTAAATGTTCATTTAGGGTGTTTTCGAAGTCTAATAGTGGAATTTCACAAGAAAAATTTTTGTAGAACATTTTGAGCCCTCTAACTCTTAAACTTACGGGTCTTTTTGGGTATTTTTTAACAACAACTGAAAGAAATCCCAATAATTGAAGAGTGAGAATGTAAAAACATCCCACAAAAATATTCCTCGTCGAGTTTTACATAAGTTTGCTCAGCATTTCCTGTAACTAAAAATGTTATATAAATTTGAAAAAAGAGAAACTTTTTAAGCCAAATTTATACTTTCAAAAAGCCCATATACCTATAATCAGTCGTCAGAACCTTGTTATTTTTTGGAGGTTGTAGACTGTAGTGTAATATAAAGTAACGTCTAGTATGACAATATAACTTTTCTTCTTGGATAGGCTTGGTAATTTGTAGGTGGAGATATTTGCCATAAAGGGAAAAATAGTTTCTTTAATAGACACTTGTACTTCAATCAAAAGTTAAATCTTTTACTCAGTTGACCAATGTAGGGCTATGTTATCGATCTGATGTATCCTTCCAAGAGTGCATACTCTTGCACAGAGTGACTTCATTTGAAATAAGCAAATGAACGAATTGACCCAGATTGGCTCTAATTTGCAGGCTTCTTTTTCAGTGATCGTCGTTATACCGGTTAGTAGCATCAGAAACGGAAGGTGTACACCAGATGTCAGGGTCTCAAGAAGCTCAAGAATAAGCTTTAAATATGCATTAGCTATGATCTGACTCAGCTGTTCAGAAGGTAAAGAAAGCATATTTTAAGAATTAGTGGCAGTGATAACTGGTCACTGGGCCGAGCAACACCGACTCTCTGGGACTGCTTTTCAAGATCTGAAAGTAGGAACACAAATCTTCATCTTCTTTGCGAGTGAACGGCTATTATGGTATCGAGATACAGTTTTCTCAATGCACATTGAATGGACGGACTATCTGCAATATCGGAAATATAACTAAGAGATGTCTTAATGCCACAGGGTGAGTCTTAATCAGTGTTTTTGGGGAGTAGGTGGTTCAAAACTGAGTGATGCTGCTTCATAAGCCAACCATATACTACATCACGAACTAGGAAATACTTTTTTTCCAATCATACACAGAAAAAAATTATAAACCAATCAAAAATTTTAATTAAAAAAATTGCCAAATTGATTAAAGTTTTAATCAAAGCAATTAATTTTTTAATCAATAGTTTTACTTCTTCACTTGAGTTAGAAAGTTCTCATGTCGATTTCAAAATTTTATTAATTTAATTAAATATTTCGTCAATTTGACAACTTTTTAATTGGCTTATGAGTTTTTATAAAATTTAAAGAATTTTAGAAATTTAATTTTAATTTAAAGAAATTGTTAACTATATAATGTTTTTCATACAATCATAAATTTTTAGTATACAAACAAAGTTGAAAACGATTCATCAAAGAAACTTTTACATACAAAATACTAGCATGTGCATACAAATTTATTATCAAATTAAATCTTAAAACTAAAATGAGTTTATAAAATGAAATAACGAAATACTAGAAGTCAGTATTTAAATACGAAATTACAATAAAAATCTATTGCCATTTGATTGCATCACATTTTAAGCATGTGGGTATGCGTTTGAGTGCGGATAATTGAAACATTTTATATGATCTCTTTAACAATACTATTTGATATGCATACTTGATATTTTGTTGTCAAGCATTCTTGGTATGCTATTGGCAAAATTTATACTCTTACAGGTATTTAACTATGAAGTCTTTTTGTAGACTTTATTATTTGGTAACAATTTACAAATTTCTAGATGCAGGACATGTGTATTCAATTTAAAGAAAAAATATTAAAAATAAAAACATTGATTATAAACCATTTATAGGAAATTGACAGTTGTCATGATTTGCAATTTTCTACCTGTTTGTTGTAACAAGTTTCATTTTTAAATAGAAACTCAATCAAAGTATTACAAAATACCTGCAGAGCAGTGATGTATTTAAACGAAATACCTTTTGTGACTTTTACAAATATATATTAAATTATTGATAGTTACTAGCATGAATAAACATAGAGATGATAACAAGTTTAAGAATATTAAGTTTAAGATTAAGTTTAATATAGAAAAAGAAATAAAAAAATTTTTTTTCGCTAAACGAAGCACATTACACTGTATAAAAATAAATTGAAATTAAAATTAAGTATAGAGCATTGGAAATGAAAGTAAAATGTATTATTTTTTTTACTGTAGGGCATTATTAAACAACCTCTGTTGTATTTTATAGAGTGTGCAACATAAATGTCAACAACTTTTCTAAATAGTGCAATAATTTTTCAAAAATAGCTATAAATAATGAAACCAAGCAACAAAGTATTTGTTATGAAACATTTAAAATTGTTTTAGTTTATTTGAATTCTATTTATTTAATAATATTCCTTCAAGCAATTGTGTCACCTTATGCGTGAGCTACTTACTCACTCGCTCAGCGGCCATTTATTGTGACTGAAATCTGAAAACCATAATTGATTTACAATGACAGATTTACTGAAAGAACACACAAAATATTTTCAATTTATAAACATGCATGCAAACATACATATACGAGTATAGTTTGCTTATATGACTACAATTCAAGGTTAAATAAAAATTAAATTGCAATTTGCTTGGCATTTTATAAGAAAATGAAAGCAATTAATCAAAACTGACAACCAATTTAGGATTAAAATAAAATATTATTAATAATTCTAATAATAATGTTGTTATAACAATTATGTGATAATCCATAAATAGAATTAAAATTATTTAGATTTCCCATTGATTTTATAAACTCATGGTGGTATTTGCTTTCAAATCAAATAAACAAAGTAATTGTTTTTTGTTGATTGTCTATTTGAGCAACAAGTGTTTTTGTTTTGTTGTTGTTGTTGTTGTTGTTGTTATGTCAAGTATTTGTAATATAATAAATTTAGCCCAAATATTTCATTTTGATATGTTTTTTTTTAACGCTACACCAACAATGAAGGGAATTACGAAGGAAGTCATATTGTTTGTACCATTTTTTTTACTAGGAAAGGGCAGAATTCCAGCAAACATATTGGCTCACTCACAGCTGAAAACATTATTCAGGCAGACATCAGGGATCTCGTATGCCATTACATACAGAAAATATTATGAAAGAAAAAGACAGATCTCGACGTACACCAAAGCACCACAGAGTAGTGAATGGCTGTATTTATTTAGATAACTTTGTAACAATTAAAATTCAATTTTTAAATGGATTTCTAAAATTATCGGTACATACGCTCTCTAAGGACACTTACTCATGTAATAAAGAACCGGGCAGGGCGAGTCCGGGCAAAAACCAAGAGCTATAAATAAAAATCTCGTGAAGTTATTTTCTTGTAACAACCCAGTTATAACCAGACGTAGCTAGTTGGTAAGTAACGTCGTTACATACATAAGTCTTTATTAATATTTTCGAAGGCTGCCTTGTTAACCACTCATGGAAAGTGGCTTTTCAAATTCGACTCAAACTAATCAATCTTTAATGCATTCTTTTTGTGCATAAAAAATTTATTTTTTTCATCTATTTGTTTTTAACTTTTATGCAGTTGACACCCACTGCACGAATTAATTTTTGTTTTCTTATTTTTGTAATGCTTTTTGATTTTGGCACAGCAGAGTTTAAGATTTCTTATTCTTTGATTTTTATTTTATTTTTTTGCTTTTAGGAAACTTTTATTTTGGTTGCTGAAGGTTTTTAGCCTTAGAGTATGTCAACACGTTAAATTTATTTATTGGAGACTTGTTTTTTTTTAAAAGACGTTATCATTTTTTTTTTTTAATTTTAAATGTTCGAATTTAGTTTGAAATAATTTCAGTTGTAGCTCTCATTGAATGAAATAATTGATTTCATATCAGACTTAAAACTGTTTCACTAAATTTGAAGGCTGAATAACTGCGTTGTGGTGCATACGGATTATCTGTAGATAGTAATTTGAATTTTTTTAATTATTACAAAAGAGAGGTTGTTACCTCAATTTCATTTAAATTTATTTTATTTTCTGTATTTGCTGAAACCGATATCTTCGAAAGCGAATAAAGTAAATTGTTCAAGCCTAAGCTTCATTAGCTAGTTTCCTTTCAGTTTGTTTAATTAAAATAATTTTTATTCACTTAATTTGTGCACTAATTAATCACTCCCTACTGTTTGTTATTTACACTAAAACAAACCTACCAGTACTTGATTACTACTAAGACAGTCCGTGTACGAATAACACACAACTATATTTTTACACATCCTGCTTCTCTTTACTATACGAGTATTAATAACTTTTTTACTGTTTCCTTTTACATACGAGATACGAGAATGTTTGTATGTTGCTGTTTCCAACAGATAAGTTTATTAATTAAACACAAAATGATTTTATTAATGAAGTCATTAAAATAGAAACTTAAACCAGAAAAAATACTAAAAAGGTTTTGATTCTTATTTAGTTCCTTAGTCATGAAATTAAATTGATTTAAAGCTTTTATCCATCACTTTTCAGCGCAAGTTAAAAAGCCGTAAATCTGAAATGAACTACATAATGACCAAAACCAAAAAGAGAAAAAAAGTTTTTGCAGCAGAATGTACAATAAAACGTCAGTCTAATAAGACTGATGATGACAGTATTGTAATCATGCCCTGTGGCTGTAAATGTCTGCTGTGTAAATGTAACTAAACAAGTGTTTTGCGTGTAGTTGCTTGCAATTTATAAAATAAACTAAACTATTTGGCTGACTGATTTTGTGAGACTAAAACACTTCTTCAAAATGTAAATGATGATGATGGATATGTATGTGCATCAGTCCATGAATAATTATTTCATAATAAAACCTTAAGGACTGAAAGTTGTTATCTATCATTATACTCGTGCAAAAACATTTTGTTTTAAACACATAAATGATTGTGTAAAAAATCGTGTTAAAGCTATGTTGCAGCAGCTATTACAAAAATTATTATTATTAAAAAAAGCTGGTTTCGCAGCCAGCGAATACTACACCAGACAATATTTAAAATAACGGAAACAATATTCCTATTCAGAGTTTGTTAGAAACAGTTTTGCTAGATTTCCTTTCATTTTATATGTTGTTTTAACGTTACAAAACTTTCACATCAAGCAGGGAAAGCCCCTAATATTTGGACAAAATATAAGATAAAGAAATTTTCCAGAGTTGCTGGTGAATTTAAAAAATTAACAGTGGTAATCATTGGCCATTTCTTAGCGTCCTTCTATTAACATAACCATTGCTGGTCACTCTTAAAATTTGATTATTTTAGATATAATTTTTTTTCACAATATTTATTAGCAAATTTTGTCATAGTCTTAACTTTTTTGATGTGAAAAACTTATTATATTTTGCATTTACAGAAATTACAATCAGGCTCCATCTGAAGACATTTTTATGAAAAGAAAATCACACAACAACGTACGCATTTCTATATGCAATTGCAGTTTTCTAACAAATATTTTTACTTTTTGTACGAATACAAATGCCAAAATCACTCACATGGTTGCTTGTTGTTTATTTTTATAAAATTAACACAAAATCCAAGGAAATGACTAAAATTAGATATAAAACATGGTACATGATATAAAATATTCAGGGCTGTCATAGAATCCAATGTTGTCGGTATTGGATTTGAAACCGAGAAAAAATTTACTTTAGTGTCATGAAATCCAATGTTGTCGGTTTCATTTTCGAACTAGAATTAATGTCGGTTTTAGGTGTCACAGAAACCAATGTTTTTGGTTTGCTATTGGATTGAAACCAATCAGTTGACAGTTGTTGGTTTGTTTAATTTCAAATAAAGCATGTGATTAAAGAGGACTTTTTTCATTACAATTTCACCTGCAGTTAGTTATTTATTAAAAATGTAAGCAAATTAATATTAATTCTACAAAAATAATTTTTTATTCAAAAAAAAAAAAAAAAATTAAAAAAAAAATAAATAGCACTTAAAACTCAATAATTATGCATTTTATAGAAAAATATCTTGACATTGCAAAGGAATTTACAAAACGTGATAAGCCAACTGTGTGATCTCTTTGACAACAGTTGGCTGAATCAATAAAAAGCGCAGGTTCAGCAAAAATATGTAAACGGAAAGCTTCTTTATTTAACCGGTAATTTATGAATCTTCTTTTTACTTTCTGTGAGCGTTCTTCTTCTAATAATAAAAATCCTACATTTATTTCACTACTTATTTCACTGACACTAATTATATATTTTATATTAAAAATTTTCATTAAAAAACACGTTTTTATTTTTATTTAAACGATTTATCAAAATTGTTATCAAACATTTACATAAACAATTTCATACAAATAAATTAATGTATAGAACTACTGATTCGAACATCGATTTTATTTGTCTTCGAAAATAACAAACACGACTTGGTTTCATGACACCAAATGAAACTAGTATTGGTTTGCAAAACCAACAATTACCAAAACCGACTTGGATTCTATGACAGCCCTGATTTTTTTAAATAGAAAATGTAATTTGAAGCTTTTTTATTTACAATTTGATTTTATAAATGCGTGTGTGTGTGCGGCTTATATTTTTTATATACCCCTTTCACTTTTTTGTAAAGGGTATAAAAAGAAACAATTCGAACTAAGTGCCACAAAATACTTTGCGAACAGCTCTGGTCCATAATATGATTTAACTAAATAGTATAATTGACATATTAAATAAAACTATTAATGAAATAAATTTGACTATTGATCAATAGTGAAAAGTTGACTTATATATTTTATTTGTCCATAGAAAAAATTTTAATATGAATTAAATATTCAGTCATTCAATTATCATATTTAATTAATTGAATTAACCATATATAATTTAAGTGAAATTTTTCTGTTCAATTAAAACATTTTTATATTGATTAAACGTTTTTAATTGATTTAAATTAAAAAAAAATTAGTCAATATGAAAATAAATAAATAAATATTTTTTAAGCTTTTAGGTCTTTTTATATATTTTAATTATTATTAAATTAATTTCCAATATTTCGACACGCCTTCGTATGTCTTTCTCAAGGAAAATAATTTTATAATGAAATGAAAATTTTTTTGATATGTAAATAAAAATTATGATACTAAAAACTTTTTTCAAATTTTTTAAAAAACATATACAAAAACAATAACAACATTAATAACAATTTTATACAAAACACAATTTAACAAAAAAACAATATTCATTATCTATATATATTATATTCTATCTCTTTCTTACTAAATATCTATAATTTTGTGCTATATTATCTGTATCCATTTTAAAATTAATTCTACTATCATTTGATACATTTATTATTTCTAACATTTCTAATAAATAACGACGTTTATAATTATTTTCTCTATCTAATATTGAAACATCTTCAAATTTCGGATAATGATTCAATTTTGCACAATGAGATGACAAAGCTGTTTTTTGTGCATTAATATTTCTATATCTTTGATCAGATTTATGCCCAGCTATTCTAGTTTTAAGTTTGTTTTTAGTTGTACCTACATATATTTTATTACAATTTTCTGTGCTATTTCCACCACAAGGTATTCCATACACTACATTAGATATTTCTAGTTTATTTAATTTATCTTTCATTTTTGTAAATAATTTATTTAATATAATACATTAATTTAATATAATACATTAAATAAATTATTTACAAAAATGAAAGATAAATTAAATAAACTAGAAATATCTAATGTAGTGTATGGAATACCTTGTGGTGGAAATAGCACAGAAAATTGTAATAAAATATATGTAGGTACAACTAAAAACAAACTTAAAACTAGAATAGCTGGGCATAAATCTGATCAAAGATATAGAAATATTAATGCACAAAAAACAGCTTTGTCATCTCATTGTGCAAAATTGAATCATTATCCGAAATTTGAAGATGTTTCAATATTAGATAGAGAAAATAATTATAAACGTCGTTATTTATTAGAAATGTTAGAAATAATAAATGTATCAAATGATAGTAGAATTAATTTTAAAATGGATACAGATAATATAGCACAAAATTATAGATATTTAGTAAGAAAGAGATAGAATATAATATATATAGATAATGAATATTGTTTTTTTGTTAAATTGTGTTTTGTATAAAATTGTTATTAATGTTGTTATTGTTTTTGTATATGTTTTTTAAAAAATTTGAAAAAAGTTTTTAGTATCATAATTTTTATTTACATATCAAAAAAATTTTCATTTCATTATAAAATTATTTTCCTTGAGAAAGACATACGAAGGCGTGTCGAAATATTGGAAATTAATTTAATAATAATTAAAATATATAAAAAGACCTAAAAGCTTAAAAAATATTTATTTATTTATTTTCAGATAAAAAAGGTCAAATAAACAAGATTTATATTAGTCAATATGACAATCTTTTTAAATTAATTTATTTAATTGTGTTGCAATTTTGTTTTGTGTATTTAAATACCCTAATGTTCAACATTTACGTGGTATTGTAACAAAAAAAAGAGTTAATTTTTCTTTACACGTTAAATTTGCGCTTTAAACCACTTTTGATTAATTGCTGTAAAACAAAAACAATGAAAAGCAACATGTTGGTAAATTATACACACAAAACTAATACTGGTAAGCAAGAGCACTTAAGAATGCTTAAAGAAGATAATAAATTATTAATTTTATTCAGCGTTGCCAGTTAAAGATCCTCTAAGCCAAGAAATCTTCTTTAAATCAAAGTACTAAGTTCTTAGCTGTGCATTAGCTACTAATTAAAAATGGTAGATGTTATTTTATGTTTTATTTTAATAATGTTCTTAATTATGTTTGCAATAAAAAAAACAAGAAAATTTTGAATTTTAAGCTCTTATTTTTTAAAATTTTTTCCAGCTTTTTTGTGATTTTGATTTAACTTTTTCTAGTCTTTTTGTTGAGTCAATGTAACTTATTTATTTTCTAGAACCTGGCAACGCCGCTTTTGTTATTTAAAATTTAATAGTGCGGAAAAGTAACATGTACTCTACCAAAAATCACATGCTTGTTTTGGTACATATTGTGTAATTTGTTTTGTTAATCATATGCAATATATCAATATCAAAATTCGTCAAAAAATTAAAACTGCTGTTATTTTAACAAACGTACCTGTTTTATTTCGTTACATGTTTTCTTGTCGTGTTGTTTTGACTTGCCATCATTAGCTTGTTGCAGCAACAATTCACATGGCTTGTTTTTTGTTTTGTTTTGTATGGCTTTAATTGCAATTGCGTGTGGATTTATTAAAAATCTTTCAAAACTTATTTATTTGCAGAGAGGGTGTATCAAAGTAAGCCCCAAAAAAATTTTTTTTAATTTTTTTTTATTAATTTAAAATGCACAGTCAAATTATTACAGAGATCATTGAATAGATTTAATGACAAAATGCCAACATGCTTTTTTATATGTAAGAAAAAATATGCCCCCTAAAACTTGATTTTTATTATTCAAACAATATGGAATAAAAACAAAAACGTATAAAAAATAACTTAAATTTTTTAAATTAATATGAAACCGGCATATTTATCTTAACTCACTTAATATTTGATATATTTTTTATATTTAAGAAGAATGTGGAAAGTGAAAAATATTAATAGGGTAAAGAAGAATCGGCACAGCCGAAATTCATAAAAATATTTTTGTTTAATAAAAGCTTCTTAAGTACATTTTCTATGGAAAATTTATTTAACAAGCGCTTGTTACGCGCTAATATTTTCTAGGAATTTGGCTGTTAAGTAACACAATTTTTTAAATGATGAAATTAAATATGTAATTATTTTAATTATTATACAAGATGGAATCAATTTAAAATATTTATTTTTAATATAAATTTCTAATTCTCTTCTAATTTTTTCTGTGTGCTCTTACATCATAATTAAATCTTTTTTGTCAAAAATGTCAACAGCTTTAAATAAGGTAAGTTTTCTTCATGGCGAGCTGGGTTAAACAGCTTTAAATAACAACACTATGATATCTTTCTTTAGATAACGAAATAGCTGGCGCAATAGAATATATCAATATTATGCTGAAATGACCATGAAGATTGTGTCATTGCACTTTTTGAAATGTCAACGACTGTCATGCTACTCCCAAGGTTTATTTTATATGTCGCTTCATATTAACATAATTTGATGTGGCTACAGAATATATTTCCTTATAATTAATCCTTAAGATTACATTTATTTGTACTACTTCAGTCAATCTGATTTTAAAATCTCGTACAACCTGTAGTCAATTTTTTTTTATAAAGCAAAAATTTCTAAAGAAATTAAGAAAAAAAAAATAACACAAACAAACAAATAAATAAATAAACACACTAAAACTTTACTGCGCCAATTTTCGGCATCATTAAAAATTCAATTTAAAATAATACGTAACAAAATAAAATTGAAAGAAAAATTAAATTTAGTTCAATTTAGAGTCAAAAAAGAAATACATAAAAGAAAGATATACTTGTAGCACTTTATTTGAAAAACTCAAAAAAAAAAAAAAAAATTAAAGTTGCCTTTGTTAAAATAATTCTGAACAATTGGAGTTTCGCTGTTGTCTGTACCTTTGCTGGTTGCTGGTTTTTGAATGCCCAGCAGGCATTTAGACCATATCAATTTAGTACATATATTTTTTGTTGCACACAAAACAAGAAAAACTCAAATTTATTTTTAACACATAAAAAATGCCTTGAAAATTTTGGTTTTGAATTTTTTTGCTTTTTTTTTTTTTTTTTTTTTTTAAGCAAAGCTTTTGTATTTCTTTTGTTATCTCTATGAGGTGTAAACAATGCAAATTCCATTCATTACATTAGCATCTGAAGGACTTGTCAATAAGCAACAACATTGTTAACAATAAAGTGGCAATGGAGTTGCATTTGCCTGAAATATTTTTACATACAAAAAAACAGCACATAAAACTTGTTTAATGATGGCTCGCTCGAGTAGGAAAAAAAAATAAATAAAAAAAGTATTTAATTTTTAGTAACTATTTCTAGAAACTTTGGCCAAAATATTGTTAATATACGAGTACTAACATCAAGTCAATTTATCTGCTACAGTGATTAATAAAACTTTTCCAATATTCGAGTAGAAATAGCAAATTAAATTTAAGTGATGGTAAAGGATAGTTTTAAGTTGCATTGTGTTTTATTTAACAATTACAATGTTGAAATAAATAAGTTAGATCTGTTATGCAGTACAAAAATGTCTCTTGTTTCTAAAAGTAGCTGTCTATTTTTTATGATGCACGGCATTGCTGAAGCCAGCAGCTGAATAGCAAATAAATGGCACTCTAAGCCATCCGTGAGACTGTTATTTGTTTGCAAAGTTATAACTGTTTAAACTTCAGCTTCTCTTTGTCATAACTTCTGCTTAGCTGAAATGAAGAAGAACATGTATAAAATAATCTACTTTATGTTTATTTGATAATTTCAAGGTATAAAAAGTGATAAAAAAATTTTAATTTAATTTTATTTCGGGTTTCATAACATTTGAATTGAAATTGAAATCCTTTTTAATGTATTGCAGCCCAACTTTATCTTAAGATCTAACAAAACAGAAGAAAATACTAAAATTTTTGCCACTAGAATTTAAAAATAATGCTCATTCAAATCACATAATTTATTTTATACTCATATTTAAAGTTCATTTTTCAGTGTAGATATCATATTCTTCAAATCAAATCATGCTAATAAAATTTCAATGTCATTGAAAAAAAAATCCCATTCCATGTCTGGAAAATGAGAATTAATTTCTTTATTAATAAATTCTAATCAAACTCTCATTAAATACTTTGTATAGTAGCACAAGCTTTATTAAATAAAATTCGCATGTATACAATTTTATATCGCTGCTTTAAACGTCAACTGTTGTATTTATTAAATTAGCGTTTTATCAAGTGAATAATATCAGCAGATTTTTTGTAAATAAATATTTCAGTCATATATAAACAAAATACTTCTAAAATGAATTTATAACATTTTGGGAATAAGATTTGCTTTTAACTGGCAGGTTCGGCATTTTTATCACAGTGGAAAGATAAAATATTTGAAAAAATTTTTAATTTTGTTAGTCTCCGCACATTTTTAACCGCCTCAAATTTACTTTTAGGCGCCCATAATGATGATGGTGATTAGATAAGGAAACACTTATAGAAATAAAATACAGGGGAAGCAAACAAAAATCCAACAGTAAGAAAGACAGGCAAACAGCAATAGAAATATTCATGCGCATTGATACGAGTACACCAGCCGTAAAAATCAACATTAGTTTAAATGCACAAATAGATTGGTAATTTGGCTAATATACAAAAAAAAAAAAAGTAAATTTATAAAGATAACAAGATGGCAAGAAAAAAATGTTTGAAATAAAAATTGTAATAAGTGGACGCAGATCTTAAGCAGCCTAATGTATGATTAAGAAACAAAATAGTCAGAGAAAAAAATAAATTAAAAAAAAAAAGAAACGATATAATGAAGAAAAAAAATAGAAATTAAATCTAATATTTCTGTACGTACAATAACAATTTCTTTGACAAAGACCAGGATCGTAAAGCAGAAATGTTTTCCAACTTATATTTTTTGTTACAGCCAGCAAAGCCCAGACCCAAATATAAAACTTTGAACAAACAGTAGCTTGTTTTGCAAAATCAAAAGCATGTTTGAATGAGCTGGTAAGCGAATGAATGGATGGATTATTTAAGTCCAAATGAAAAAATTCTTTTTTTTTATATAAAGATTTTTTACTCAAGTTTCAGCATCTCGCGTGTTAATACAAGTTTTCATTTTCATTTGGATTCTTTTATTTTTTATTTTGTGTTTTGTTGTTTTCTTTTCTTTCCTTATCTGTTCAGCCATGCTTTTCACATTTCTGTGACAAGTGACAAATGTCGTATAGTCTGTATTTGTCGCCACCGTGGCAAACAAGTGAAATTAGAGCAAAAGTGTTGTGCATTTATGCTTTTGCAAAACAAGTATGTAA
Source organism: Thelaira solivaga (assembly GCA_947397855.1). NCBI lineage: Eukaryota > Metazoa > Arthropoda > Insecta > Diptera > Tachinidae > Thelaira > Thelaira solivaga. The sequence continues at coordinate 13,871,526 of OX377610.1, forward strand.
AGTTGAAATCCGGCAACAGCAGTAGCCAAAGCATAACATGCAACATTAACCAGTTGCTTGTGTATATGTTGTATGTGGCACGTTGGATTAAACGCTGCACGTATAAAACGCAAATGTAAAGCAAGTCATAAAAAAAAAAAGAAAGTGTCAATGAAAGTCAATTATTTAAATTAAAAAAGAAATTGAAAGTTGCTTTGTCAGGGATTTCAAAAGATCATTTATTTTTGATTTTATTTATACACATACACAAAACAAAGCTTTACATTTAAATATTTTTTTTTTAACTTATGCTTTCCAATTTCTAGTTACTTAAATTTAGAGGAAATTTGTTATATAAGAAATAAAAATACTTTTGTAATTTAACGCAAAACTGTTTCCTACAAAATGTAAAAAAAAATTTGGAACAAGTAAATTTTAAATTTATTTTCTCATACGAAAAATTTTCACTCTAAACTTGTAGTAATCAGTAATAACTTTTTTTTTGTAAAGTTTGTGACAAACACACTTTGAAAAATATTTTCTTTATAACAAACTATTTGAGCTGGTAAATGTTGTTTTGGCATCACATATTATTTATATTTAACTGCATAAAAATAATTAAAAAGAGAAGAAAAGAACTTATTTTTGAATAATCATTTGCGGTATATTTTCATTTACATTGAATATTCAGATAACTAATTGAAATAAAAGAAAAAATACTATTTTATACACTTCACTGTAAGTAAGAGGGGTATGAGAGTGGATGATTTCAGTAGTCACCTGCCGCTAGGGCCTTATTTTACCGTGGTCAAGCCAAGAGTGGTATTCATACCTACAACTAGTGCTACTATGACCAATAAAGAACACATGTAGCTACTTCACATACATCTCCCTAATTAAGCTCGCGCTCTCAAGCCAAACAGATTAGGCTTGCGAACCCTAGCCTAATTTTGAGCTCTTGAGCCTAGCTCATGCTTGGAGATAATTTAAGAAGAATGTACAAAATATAAACTATGAATATTTATCTGTAACAGTGAAGGATAAATAAGACGCGGCACAGCCGAATTAAATTTTTGTTTGCTCTGAAGTTATACATTTTTAATATTATTTTAACCCAACAAAATTATTTTTGTGACAAAACTGACTGCATTAGTAAACTTGCTTATTAGCTTTTCTATTCCAAATTTATTTAAATTAAAAAAAAAATCATAAATCCCGCACTAATAAATAAAAATATCAACCACTAAAAAATAAAAAAGTCATGGATCTTTTTCATGTTTTGTGCTTTGCAACACTTTTGATTTAATTTGTTTACATAGATTGATTTTAGAAAATTTTTAAACAAAAAAAAGCTATGATTTTACAAGAAGTTATTTGTTTTACTAACTTTTGAATAATTATGACACAAGCCTAATAACCTTTAATAAATTTTTTTATTTATACAAATAGTGAAATGAAACCGTTGTAATATTTTATTACATTGTGTAACCTCCCAAGTAAAAATCAAATAAAGAACGAAATAGAAATTAATTTCTGCATTCCAAAACTTGACGTTGGTACTTTCTGTCGTATAAATGATCTTTATGTACAAGCATTTGAAAAAATTGTTATTACTTTTTTTAATCATATAAAAGTGTGAGTGAAAGTATAAATGTGTGAATGTAGTGTTGAGATTTTAGTATTTGAACACTGAAGATGCTAATGATGCAACCATTAAACTAAGCATAAAAACCGTTGTTTTATTGCCGCAAAGAGTGAGCTGCAACAAAAGCAATCGGAGAAATTGTATTTTTATTTTGTTAATGTGGTTTACGCAAATGCTTTAATATTTCATTACTTTTTTCTTGTATATAAAATACGCTGTGAAAAAATGCTGTGCAATTTTGTAAAAGAACCAATAAAAATGTTTATTAATCATTTTTTTTTTGTTTTTCCATTAGAAAGTCAAACGGTGTTTGTATTGGCAAATGGTTACTAAAAAGCCTGACTTTAATGCAAATAACGAAAATGTTTATTTTTTGTGTTCATACACGTGTGTGTGTGCATATGTGGCATGAAATGCGTATGCATAAGCTTGCAGACTTGCAGCAGCCTTTGCAACCATAATAAAACATTATTCATTTTACAACAATGTTACTTAGACACACACATTTACCTCAATCCCAACATTTAACAGAAGATTATAAAAAAGGGGATTTTAAGCCGCCGACAAAATCTTTTGCAAGTTGGAAATTTTTTTTTTTTTAATTTTCAATTTGGCAACTAAAAAACAAAAAGAAAAAGTATTAAAAAAACTACGAATTTATTACCCAATGTTGGATATTTTACAGAAAAGGAGAAGAGACTTTCCTACCGACATGTGGGCTATACACTGACGTTAATCTTGTGCCACAGCCAGCTAAGAGAAAATTACTAAATCTAAATTACATCATTTTTGTTAATGCTGATGTTGTTGTTGTTGTTATAGCTGTTGTTATTTCACTACTAATTTTTTTTATGAAAATACAGAAAACACCTTAAACATGTTGTTGTACAACGTTTTCTTAATTTATGTCTAAATGAATAAATACAATAAATCCAGGAAGAGATTGATAGAAAAATATAATTTTTCGGCAAATGATGCTCAGGAAACGACAGAAAAAAAAAAATAAATGACTAACAGAATTTTTCACATACGAGTGATGCAAAATGAAAAATTTTCCAAAATAAAAATAAACAGTTATTGACAAGATAAATTATAGTTAAATTTTGCAGCAGTTGTACTTAGAAGAATTTATGGTGTGCATACAAAATTCAGCACAATAATTCTTACATCAAATAAATAAAAATTCAGCGTAAATAGCCACCAGTTACTCAAATATTTGTTGCGAAATAAAAATAATTTAATTTCTTAAGAAAGAATAAATAATTATTTTTCAACCACAATCTTGTTTAAGCTTAAAAACTCATAAAAAATTAAGGCTAAAGTGCATGCAATAACAAAAGTAATAATATCGATGATATCATTCGAATTTTGCATATTAAAATTAATTATTGAAATATCCAAAACTCTAAATTAAAAATTTTTTCTGAAAAAAAAGAAACCTTGAAACATTAATTTTTTTAGGTCTCTTACAATTTCAATTGATAATAACAGAAATGGTAGCTACTTGTCATGCCACATTACATTGATGTCTTTCAATTTTGTTCCTTTTTGTTTTGTCTTCTAATTTAAAAACTCTAAGAATTTATCAACTTTAAAAGAAACAAAAAATGTCATTGTACGTTTGTCATTGGAAATTGCCAGCTAAGCAATCAATCACACATTGTTGACTGCCAATATTGTTTTATTTTTTTTTTGTCACAAAAATTTTAAGTTTAAAGAAAAATACAATTTTTCTTAAGTTAATTTTATATGCAATTTATGTTGCAGAAGCAAAACAAACAAACAGCAGTAAAATGTAGAAATCAATGAGAAACAGCCATAAAGTTTTAGTGTTTTTGATGTGAAAATTGCCTCAAATGACTAAGTCGTTTTACTTTGTGATGTGTTGCTGAAAAACATGACAGTTAAACATCAAACCATGTACCACTTTAAAAGTAGTTGAAATGGACTTGAGGTTAGGATAGAGTTTTATTTGAACAAATAAATATAAAAAATTATGTTGTTGTTATTTATTGGTTTAACGAAAAAAATAATTTAAAAAAAAAAGAAACAGAAACAGAATATATGAATTATAAACTTGGCAAAATTAATTTGGTTTGAATTTTGTTTTCAATATTGAGAAAATTGTTGTGACATTTTAATAATTTAAAGTTCAAATTTATTTAGTTAACGTTAGAATTCATTGGAACTACAAGTATCAGTAAAAAAACATGTACATTTCAGGTAAATAAGAAAAAGCAATTTTTTTTGACTGTTTTCACTAACTGACTTTTGTTTTGTTTTTAATTATTTGACACATTCATGCACAAATTAATAATTAAAAAACTTTTTTTAAATTGATTCATATCTAATTAAAGGCTTTTGATACTGCTCTATTATATATACTTTAATACTTTAAGTAGAAAATATTTAATTAAAAATATAAAATTATAATTCAGAAAATGCACAGTTAAAAAAAAAAAAAGATTTTGAATAAGACTCATATTGATGTAAAAATTAAATATAATTTTTTTTTTGTAAATTATGACTCTTGGCGATATTGGTATTTTGATAACTTTAAGGTTTTTTTATAGTTTCGAAATTCATGTCTTAATTCTTTTGTTTTTCATGAAAGTTTTAAAAATTTTTCTTTTGTGTTCGTGTCTTAAGTCTTTTAGTTTTTTGTCTTCTAAAGTTTGTGTCCTCAGTTTTTTGCTCGTGGAAGATATTTAATGAACGTGCTTTCATTAATTTAATGAAATATTTAATTGAATCAATGAATTCCTGTGACTGAAATAGTTTATTAATTTAATGAAAAATTTATTCATTAAATAAATTAATTCTTATCATTAGTCCAATGAAAATATGTTATTGAAAACTCTGGAGCCACCACCTTTAAGATATTTCCCGTTTTAAAAAAAGGTAAAGAAAAACTATTACAACATAAAAACAACGACCACTAAATAAATCAGTTTATTATAATAAAAAAAAAAAGAAGTAAAAGTGGGCATGGCATATACAAAAGTTATTGGAGAGCTTGTTTAAGCCCTATACTGTGCAGTAAAATATTACGCATTCCGAATCCGAATATTTTATTCGCAAGTAAAAAATAGAGCACATTATATCTTCATCTCTTTTCTATTTTGCGAATTTGTAAAAATTTTTTTGCCTTATTTTGGTTGGGAAAAAGTTGGCGAAAAAAATAGTTAATTAAATGCGAAGAAAAAATTCAATTTTACATTTTTTTAATAATCAAAATTGTGTACATCAAATTAAAAAAATTAATTTCAAACATTAAAATTGCGAAACACTTTATTTTTCTTTTAAATTACTCTCACATTTGAGCTTACTCACAATTTCACGTTTTGTCCGATTACAAATATTTCCTGAGAATTTTTTTTTCATTGAAAGTTTTGTTTTTGATATATAATTTTCCATAAAATACAAGTGAGTAATTTTATTCTAAATAAAATGGAAGGGAAAATTGAAAAAAAATCATCAGGGATGTTTACACTTCAAATTATTTTTTCAAAATTATTAAAAAAAATTTAATAAATTTTGTTGCTTATTCCATTTTTCTACTTTATAAAATTACACACTTTACAATTTCTTGAATTTTATTTCATATCATAGCAACCGTAATGACATTTCTAAAATATTTTGGGGAATACACCTTTTAAATTGTTTTCCAACAAACATTTTTCGATTTCTTTAGGTCTGAAACGGTTGGGGCTCTACTAAATTTAAAAAAAAATCAAACAAAAATTAACTGAGACTTCACAATTTATGAAGTTTTCTTTGCACTAAATTACTGGTCCGGAATGAACTTTTTTAATGCAAATATGTTTCTTTAGTATCACAGGCATGAACTTTTTGCACAAGGAGGGCTTGCAAAAAAGGTAAAACATGATTTTATACATTGAACTATTCGGGAGCTGATTTTCTTTAGCTTTGGAATTTGCTTAGCAATTATTTTAATAAATAAATTATAAATTTATGACAAAGGCAAGAAATTAATTAATTAAGATAAATAATTGGCAGGCGAAATTTTGTAGCAACAATTCTGTAATTCTTCGTTATACAATACAAAAGACAAATTTTTTGTTTTCATTTATTAAAAAAAAAAAAAAATCCAGTTAAGTTCACATCTCCGATTATTGTTTGATTTTGCAAATTTTAGCTTCCTCGGGTATATCTGCACGTCATCAATAGCACCTTTCATTTCTAATTGAAAAAACCTTTCTTCTCATTTTTATAACATTTCCATTTTACGAATAACCTTTTTAAATTTCATTTGAAAGCAGCTTTAATTAATTCAATGATAAACGTTTTAGCGAAATTGAGCGTTATTTTTATTTGAATTGAATGAAAAATTCTTAGAGATTTCAAAATCGAAATATTTTTTAAAATTTATTTTCAGTGTTGCAACTATTAGGGAAAAATTGATATTATTTGGGTACTTTTAGAAAATGAAATATAAATAAATATCGATTTTTCCTACTAAATAGTTGCACCACTGAATTTCATTTTTAAAAATTTCTCTGTCAGTTTTGTTTTTGGAAAAATTTTCATCGTCTTCCGCTAAGCGCAAATAATACACAATTTCGGTTAGACTTTGGTGTGGGAACATGGTCTTTATTCAACACAGAGTCTGATTAAAAAGCAACAATATGAAGATAGAAAAGTTTCAAAAACTTTATTTATGAAATGGATATAACAGAAAAATTAGACGAGAGAGAGACCTTTTCAATTGGAAAAAGAAAGGTACCTATAGTATGACCTGCAGCATGCACGAGGAAGATACACAAACTCAAGCGATGATCTCAATGATGTGAATGTTATTAAATAAAATTCATCAAATTTTTATAAAAAATAAAAACAAAATATTTGTCTTACATTTTCTCATATTTTGGTGAGCAGTTATAACATTTTTGCAACAAAATTTTGTTAATTTCTTGCCTTTGTCATAAATTTGTAATTTATTTATTAAAATAATTGCTAAGCAAATTCCAAAGCTAAAGAAAATCAGCTCCCGAATAGTTCAATGTATAAAATCATGTTTTTCCTTTTTTGCAAATCCTCCTTGTACAAAAGTTCATGCCTGTGATACTAAAGAAACATATTTGCATTAAAAAAGTTCATTCCGGACCAGTAATTTAGTGCAAAGAAAACTTCATAAATTGTGGAGTTTCAGTTAATTTTTGTTTAATTTTTTTTTAAATTTAGTAGAGCCCCAACCGTTTCAGACCTAAAGAAATCGAAAAATGTTTGTTGGAAAACAATTCAAAAGGTGTATTCCCCAAAATATTTTAGAAATTTTATTACGGTTGCTATGATATGAAATAAAATTCAAGAAATTGTAAAGTGTTTAATTTTATAAAGTAGAAAAATGGAATAAGCAACAAAATTTATTAAATTTTTTTTAATAATTTTGAAAAAACAATTTGAAGTGTAAACATCCCTGATGATTTTTTTAAATTTTCCCTTCCATCTTATTTAGAATAAAATTACTCACTTGTGTTTTATGGAAAATTATATATCAAAAGCAAAACTTTCTCAGGGAATATATGTAATCGGACAAAACGTGAAATTGTGAGTAAGCTCAAATGTGAGAGTAATTTAAATTAGACCCAGGACTAGAAGCATAAGAAATTTTAATGTTTGAAATTAATTTTTTTAATTTGATGTACACAATTTTGATTATTAAAAAAATGTATAATTGAATTTTTTCTTCGCATTTAATTAACTTTTTTTTCGCCAACTTTTTCCCAACCAAAATAAGGCAAAAAATTTTTTACAAATTCGAAAAATAGAATACAGAGCAAGATATGGGGTGATACATTTTCTACTTCTGAATAAAATATTCCGATACTTAATGCAGAATATTCAATTTCTGAAGTCGAGTTTTACATATTTTATTAATGAACAGTGTTACAGTTCGAGTCTTTAGTCTTTTGTGATTGTTTCAAGTGCCTGAGGCACTTGTGTGCGTATCCGAAAAATAAAACTGATTTTGATTTTCGTCATATTCACTTGCTATGGAAATTTGATGTGTTTATTAGCCACTTAATATTAAAGTTCATATATTAAATTTTTCAATAATGGACGGCTAAAAAATCTGATGTCTAGTTTTTTTAGTTTAATGAAATTTAATATTTTTTCGAATTGGATTTTGAACTTCGATCGTTTTTACGTTTTTTTTTTTTTATGAAAAAAAATATTAAAAAATAATTACATTAATAATTATAATAAAATTGAAAAGTAATTTTAATTAATTATATTATTATTAATTTGTACCAGACGCAATTATTGGAAATGATTATAAGTCAAACTTTGTTGATCGAGAGTATACCTCCCGACAAATTAGCTTCATCTTTGACGAATTTGGTAGAGGATAATTGTTTTTGTGATGGACTTTCGTTGGAAGAATGTTTATCTCGTGAGCCATTATAAAATGGAAAGGAAATTGAAGAGGGTAATTCAGATTTGAATGAAAATATTTCAACTATTTCTAAGGATACAAATTCTGGACAAAATATCAAGAGAAATAGACTAAATGATATTGAAGTGGATTTATCAGATTTTAATTATCAAATGAATTTTCAATCCAACCCTTCTGTTGATAAAAATGATAGTTAGAAATTGAAAAAGAACATTTTAATTTTATGAATTTTTTGGTTGAAATAATTTTTTTTACGATTATGGGACTACCAGCAACACTATATATAACAGAAAAATATTTAATTTTTAATAAACGATAATTGATATATAATATTAAACATTAAAAAACCAAATAGATGCTAAAATCTAAATTATTTCAGTAAGCACAATGTGTGTATGCATAAAAAATTATTTTTTTTTTTTTTTTATTAATTAGCAGAAAACAAAAATTACTACCAACTTAGGCGTTTTACTATCATGGTTTCTCAATATCTAATGTTGGTATATTGATTGTTGAAAGATACATGCACGTAAATAGTTTTATTTTTTATTTATTTTTTTTATTATAAAACTTATTTGCCTGAAATATCGAATTTAACTGTTAGTTTTTTTTGTGATATTTTCACGAAATATATAAACACGATTGCATAGAAAAAAGGTAGTTAATTACTTTAAACACACTTCCAACTTAACCAATAAATCGTAAAAAAATCCAACAAAATAATTAAACATTATTGGCATTTAAGTTACCAACAAGTCTACGATTTTCATTTTATGGGCAATAAATAAATTTAATTTATTCTTGAAAATAACAACTGCAAAAATCTATAAAATTTAAGTATTCTGTGGCATTAATTGAATAAGTTAAAAATCGACTCAATAATTTCATACGAATAATTCGAACAGTAACAAAATTTTATGGTCACTAACTGTTGAATTTTAGCCAAAACAAACTCACTCATGCACATACATTTATATGTGTTTATTCAATTGATTACAATTTTATTTTTATAAAATAAAAGTTATTTAAAAAGTAATTTTATAGCCCAAATCATGATATAAATTACTTGTTCATTGTATATCTGTAATTGTTGGCTATTATTGTTAAACTAGAAAATAGTAATTATTTGCATGTTAATTAAAAAAATTTACTAAATCATGACATGACGTGCTTTTACGAAAGAAAATTTATAATAAAGAAAATGTTTTTTTATAACAAAATATATATAAATATAAATGCAAAATATTTATTTTAATTTAATTATTATCATAGAACGCAATATAAAAGCGCATTACAACCGTTAATTGTTTTTATGTGATTTCGTTATACTCTGATTAAATAAAGCTTTTGTAATCGAATAATTTGTAAGGATATTGTTCATAGACTTAACTTAATAAGAAAACAAGTTCAATGTCACTGTATTAACGAAATATTAATATGTATTTTTCACTTTCCACGTTTTTCTTAAGAAAGATACAAGAAATTAAGTGAGTGAAGTTAAATATGTCGAGTTCAATATGATTTAATGTAATCAATTACGTTTTTAGTATATTTATCAAATACGTCTTACGTCACTCAATACTTCTAAATATATTTTAAGTAGTAGTTTAGCGGAGGTCGTCTAGACTGCTCAAATACTCAAAAATTATTTTGGATTATTTAAAAAATTTTTTTTTTAAATTTCCATATACTCCTATGCTATTGCTCTGAGGGGTTTTAGCAACTTCCGGACGACACATATCGTTTTAAAGGAGAATTCGTCTCCACAGAAACACTCATAAATTACTTTGGATTATTAAATTTTTTTTTTTAATTTCCACATATTGCAGTGCTGTCCAAACCTTGCCAAAACTCTTAAAAGTCTTTTACATGATCATGACATAACCTAAATAATTGGCTTTGCATTCATCTTGTTGTTTCAGTACATTATTTTGCTAACAAATCATATGTACGAGTCCAACAGTATTCTCTTTTAAAATATAATTAGTTTTTTTTTTTATTTTACATACTCGTATGTATAATATGTGTGTTAACACGTAGTTGTGCCTATCTTTCGTCACTGTAGAATTTAATTTGTTTTTATTTTAATGCTCATGAACAAAACAAATACCAAACTGGTCAGTACAAATGTTTGCATTTATTTGTTTTGATTTTGTTTTACTCACTAAAAAGTACAAAACAAAAGAAAAGCAATGCCAGTAAAGCTTAATATTTTCTTTGTAAATAGTTAATTAAGACAAAAAGTTTTGACAAGCAATATTTTCATAAAAGGCATAATATGTTTTCTTTTTTTATCACTTCCTTTCAATTAGCATTTCTGCAGACAATTTTTATGCACTTTACTCTAATTCATTATTAAAAGTTAGTGATAATAAAACTTTTTCTTCAAGCCACTGATATGAGTACAAGTACGTTTATTACTTCTGTTAATTTAAATTTAAATTTTTTCTCAAGCCCGTACTTGTTTAGAATTTAAGAATTATTGCTCATGTTCTTGCAGTGATTGTATAAAAAGCTTGGCTCTCTGCCAGTATAATGCAGCACAACAAGCATTTATAACAAGATCTTTGACACGATTATTTTTCTTACTACTTTTAAAGAAAAAAAATATTTTTTCCTTGCTGTTGTTCATTACAATGAATGAAAGTTAAGCAACTTCTTTGGCACACAAGCATTAAAACTAGATACCGTTAAACACCTTTCTCTTTTTTTTACTTTTTTTTCGCCTGTGCATTTGACTTATTTTTGCTGTTGCTTTTATAAAACAAAAAGGTCAAATTATAACATCATTAATTTCAGAGTTAAGTGACCACAACATAAATGTTAACTTAAGTGGCAAAAATCTTTTTTCTTAAACTTTTATTTAGCAACACCAACCGAAACATAGCAAAGTAACTAAAGTAACTCATACATTAAAATCCCCCCCTAAAAAAAAGAAAAACAAGAGGAAATTGTGGTGCTTCTTTCTTAATAAATGTTGGCTATCTATGACCACCATGGTTAGCTAAATGCTACTGAAGAAGCTGCGTTAGATTAATAGAGTTTTTTTCATGGCTAAGAACTAATTTTTAGGAAAAAAAATTTTGCTCCAGCTAAAATACATGTAATAAATAAATGCATTTTATGTCGAGTACAAAAAAATCTCTGTCAACTTTTTATGAAAAGATGACTTATTAGATTTAATACACTCTGATTAAATTATTATGAATGTAGACTAAATGGAAGCTAGAATTATTTTCCACGGATTGCAAAACCAAAATGATTTAAGAAAATTTTTTTATAAAGGGTGTCCCAACAAGAACGCAAGATTTAAGTTTTAAATAAAACCCAGATATTTAAAAAAAATCGTGAAACTTTATTATATCGTAAAGTAGACAGAATGAGGTTATGTATGGAACAACATATCGGGCCACCGCGATCTTTTAATGAAATTTTCAATAACCGTTTTGTATAAATGCTGCGGTATTTCATTAATGCAGCGTCCAATTTCCTCTTATAAGGCTTGAGTCGTCGTCGCGTAAACCATCGACTTCAAAAAACCCCAAAGAGAAAAGTCTAATGGTGTTAAATGGCATGATCTGACGGCCAATTCTGGTCTCCAAAACGCGAAATAACAAGACAGGGAAATGACTGATGCAGCAATTGAATTGTTTCTCTGGCTGTATGACATGTGGCGCCGTCTTGTTGAAACCACAAGCCCTCCACATTCATTTCTTCAATTCTAGGCAAGAAAAAACTGGTTATCATTTCACGATACTGAACACCATTGACTGTTTGCGCTTGACCTGCCTCATTTTCATAAAAAAAAGGTTCAATGATTCCTCCAGCTAAAAAACCACACCACACAGTGACACGTTGAGGATGCATTTGCTTCTCGTGAATCACTCGAGGATTTTCCTCACCCCAAATGGGACAATTCTGCCTATTGACGAAGCCATCAAGATGGAAATGGGCCTCGTCATTGAAGATAATTTTATCGGCAAAATCAGCATTTTCATGTTGTCTCTCCAATACCCAATTAACGAATTCCCTTCGCTGTCCACGGTCATTTTTTACTAACCTCGTACCTTCTACTAGCAAACAATAACAATTGTTCAAATTTCAAACAATGACACTTCGAATGGCGCCAAATTTAAATCTTGCGTTCTTGTTGGGACACCCTTTATATAAAAACGAGGTTTTCAAAAATTTAGAATTAAAAAAAATGTACGAACGTCAAACAAATTGTAAAATAAAATCAGTTTGTAGTGATAATAGTGGAGAAATGTTAGTAAAGAATTTAATCAATCAGCATACAAATTTTTTTTTTATATAAAAATTATAATTAAAAAAATTCTTAAGTTATTTTTTTTTAAAAACCCAGAAAATTTTGAATTTTTTTTGTTCACTTTAGCTTACTTTTTTCTAGCTTCTGACAACGTTGCATACACCGATATTTATTTCAACGCACACCTGGAATTGCGTTATAAAATAAAAAAAAAATATCTTATCCACTTTTCTTTAAGCTCAATTGAAAATATTAATTATGATTTGCATTTAAACATCAAATTTTTATGGAAAATTAAATGAAAATCTTTAACTTGGAACTTTAAACTTCAAATTCAGAAGCATGTATTTAGCGTGTACATGATTACTATTTCAATCGTAAATAAGTTTTAATTGTGGCTACAGACTCTTATTTAGTATTTGTTTTTAAATGAAAAAAAAAATTCAAGTTAATATTTTTTACATACGTCCAGTTCTTTTGAATATAATCATTGTATGGCATTTAATATAAACCCATAATTAAAAGAATTAAAGCCGCATCTAAGAAATAGTTTGACTTTGAAAAGGAAATTAAAAGCATTTACGTGTTTCCCTTCTTTGATGAGTTCAAAACATTGCAACTTGGCCAACATGACCACCCATTGCAAAATTTCATTAAATGTTGGCATTTTACAGCATATAAAAATTAAGCAGAACCATAATTTTTATTACTTAAAAGACAAACAATAACAAAAACTACGTCAAGAAATAATAAGAGATAAAAAAACTTAATATTAAGCAAAACTTTTAATTAAACATTTATAACTTTGGTTAACACCTGACAAAAATAAAAAAAGAAGCAAAAAAATCCCCCAGCCTTATTACAAAAAACACTGCCAAATTAAGCTAATCAAATAGACAGAACCAGAGACAAGAGAAGGGCAAGACAGACATAATGAATAATTTAATGAAAATAAATAAAAATCTGTACAACTCTCAGGATAATTAAACAGACATGTGAATGAAATGTACAAAACACATACAATTCTTCTATACATCCGCATAAAATATGCAAAACTGCGCCTACAGCTACTTGCCACCATCGAATTATATTGATAGTAAGGCTGTGTGTTAAGAATATGTTACAATCACATGCCTTTGCCAAAGCTGAAATAAAGTTTTACGGTGATTTTTATCGTTTTTTAATAGACACAACCATGTAAACTTAATTAGAAATATTTAAGTTAAAAGAAGAAGTAAAATAAGGAAAGGCACCAGCAGCCACATCAAAAAAAAAAAATTAAATAAAGAAAAGGAGGATGTGTGAAAGACATAAAAATGCGTAATATCTCCTTTTGATTTAAAAAAGAAGAACAAACAAAAAAAAACAACAAAAGCAAAATAAATGCTGTGTTAGAATTTTATCATTTAAGGAAGTCTTAAATGACAAGCCAAAAAACTATAAAGATTTCAAGAACAAATCAATTGGAATAAATTTTGGTGAGATGCCTTAAAACAATTAAGAGAATTCGCTAAAGTCCATTACTTATGGTTGGAGGAATTTTTCAAAATGAAGATCTAATATTCGGTAAAAATGCCTAAAAACTTTGCAAGCTGGAACAGTATGTGTAAGAAAATAATTTGAACTTGAATTTGAAATGAAAATAAAATAATGGCATGACAGTAACGACAAACTACTTGTTTACACCTTGAGAGTATAACGAGCAACGGAACTAAATATATATACTCGTAGAACCGATATGTATTGTTATTTATCGTGAAGATTAAATATCAAAAATTAATTATTTTGCCAATTGTTTAAATTTTAAACTCCTTTAATGCTATAATGAATTAAATAAAAAAGAAATGTGATACTTTTAATTTTTTATTTGACAATTAAATTTGTATATTAATTTAAGTTATTTATTTTAATGTGTTGTGGACAATTTTTCTTTTACCAAATCGTTCCAGGCGTTCTAAAATATTTTATTATTATTACCAAAGACTATAAGTGCATCACGACCTCCAAGATCCATTGTGTTTCTAACTACAATCCGAGACTAGTTACGAATATTGTATTTGCTGCAGGATTGATCATGCTTAGATCTTCTGGGACCAATGCCCCACTACCTAAATAGAAATAAGCTTGCCACCACTGGGCAACAGAAAAGATAGACATTGCTCTGTACCCCACCTATTCTACTAGGGTTCAAATATATAAAAAAAGTTTATTAGTTAGTTTTATTTGACGTTTTTCTTTTTTATTAAAATGGCTATTTTGTTAAGCTTGAGGTCTTATTTTTCAAATATATTTTTAATATATAAAAAAAGTGTAAATTTTTATACCATAAAAATCTGAGTTGGGTTATGACTAAAAAAATTAATTAGCCAAATCAGTTTCGCCGTTCTCCAATAGTGATCATATCAACGAACAACATTTGATTTTTATATAAGCCATAATCTTCAAATACATCTAAACTTTTAGTTAATAAAGTTAATTATATATCTGCGAAATTGTTGCTATACAGGATAATTCATGTTGACTCTGCCAATATAAACAAGAAATTAAAAAAAAAGTTGTAATACGATATAACGAATGGAAATTTTTTAAATTAAATACTCCGGCAATGAAATACTGGCCTCAATAAAAATTAGGTCTGTAACGATTACGAAAAGTACGAGTACGACCTGTAAGAAAGCTATGATTGTTTTAGTTGGATATTGGGTTTCACACCAGACCTCTCAGATTGAAAAGCTGGAGGTGCTGGTAAATAAATGCCATCTTTGAAGTTTTTTGATTTTCGTTTTTATCTTGCGATTTTCAAAGCTTTGTATCTTCATTAATTATGTTTTTTATTACTTAGTTGTATTTTGGCTGCGTACGTAAAGTATGTGCAAAGAAATTCTTCCACTTGTCCGCGTTTGCGTTACAATACATTGGAAAATATTAAATATCAATCTCTAATAAATTTTGATAAAAGCTCAAGAGATTACTTTCTTGAAAAGCTGGGAAGGCAATTCTACCACATCTGCAAAGATTCCAACACAAAGAATAGCTCGGGTATTAGGAGCAACAATTGTCAATATATTAGGATCACACACTAAATCTCCACCGAATTTATTTGTATATATCCTAGTAAGCTAAAGCGTAAAATTGCGCATGTCTGTTTGCATTGTAAGATAATGGGATGCAGCAACCGCATAAGCGCAGATAAGGAATTTGACGAATAAAATTACTTGTAAAAGACTGATTCATAATTTTTTCAATATTTTTTATTTTTTTTTTAGATAAAAAAAAGTTTAACATATTTTTCTTTCAAAATTGTTTTTAGTATAATACAAAAATGTAATTATTTTTTTTTTACTAATTTTAGTTGAAAATATTTTTATTATTTTTATAAAATTTTTTTATTAAAATTTTTTTTGTAAAACTAAAAGTGGGTCAAACTTATCACCAAGTCTATTGAAATTTGTAGAGCAAAAATATTTGTAAAAATGCATATTCTGCTAAAAAAAATGCTCATTCTGCTGAAATGGTGCTATAAAGCTTTATGCTCTTATCCAAAAAAAATTGACGTAGACTTTAAAGTAAAATTTATGAAAAAATCATATGAAAAATTTCGATAACGGTTACTTTAAAGTCTACGTTAATTTTTTTGGATAAGGAGGTTTATGGTTATGTTGCCTTATTTAAACCAGAAACATATAAGCTTTTGAAAACAGCAAGGAAACATTCATATCTAATCTCATTTTCATCTTTATATTTTTTAGTTCACATGATTAATAATGAGAAATGAATTATAACAAATAACAAATTGTTAAACATTAAAAAAATTTAACTTTTGTGTGTTTCTTTTGTTTCTTTTACCAACCATGAGGTCAATAAATAAAATTAATATTTTAACCTCAACTCTAAAATAAAAATTTTTATGTAGAAAAAAAATGAATATGAAAAATAAGAGAAGCAAAGCCAACAGTGATATTTACAATAATTCACATGATCTGTAATAAACAGACTCATTTGTCTTTTTCTACAACATGCTGGGCATTTTACATTTACAACAAGTTTAGCTAAAAAAGCAAAACAACAACAAGACACAAAAAATTCAAATTAAGAAAAAATTTAATTTTATTTTAAATATTTAATTTCATATTATGTTTTCATATGTGATTGCAATTTATTTTATATTTTACTCTTAATACTGGACTTGTTATAAACTCACACACACAGAGACAACTAAAATTTTGGTAATATTAATTACTTTGTTAATACTTAAAACAAAAACAAAAGCAAGCGAAGAAACAAACCACTCGTAATATGGATCTATTTGGATAAAATATATATAAAAAAAAAATAAACAAGATCAAATGACTTTTTGTAACTTTAAAGTCAACGATATCATGCCTTGATATGCTTATTTGTGAGAAAATAAATGTATAAACGAGAATTTATATCATTTAAAGTTTCATTTCTAAAATGTAAACATACAAACATTAACTTGTATAAGTATCGCTTTAGTTTTATTTATTTAATTGTATTAACACCAGCGTTCCCATTTTGGCTTTTTTGAGGCTAAATTTAACCTCTTTTCTGGTATTTAGCCCAGAAATTTATGATTTAGCCTCTAGTTTTTTTTCCCCAAAAAAAGCTAAAATCATGTATTTATTTGCCATTTTTTTTTTTAAATGAAAACATATTATACATAAACTAAGGCAGAAGAAAATTTCTGAACACAAATCAGTTTGTTCTAACTTGAGTTGGATTAAATTTATATTTTGTCTCAATGTTGAATTAAGTTGCTACTACTTCTAACTTTTTTCAGAAAAAGTGGCATTGTAATATAAAAAAAAATTACATATGATTTCGGGGAGAAAACATTACCCAAATTATTATCACATAGAGAGAAACATTTCTTATAACTATATAAAGCCATGCGGAAAACGATCTTATTTTCTTTAGTTTTTTTGATATTTTATTTTTTTAAATAATAATTACAAAGATTCTTATAAAATGTTTCCAAAATTAAGGTATCATTCTTATTTTAATAAAAAATGAAGTTTGTTACAAATACGTTCCGGTTAAATATAAAACATTATCTCGGTCAAGTGACTCCCCCTACTGGGTTGGCAGACTACTAATATTTTACAAAAATTATTAATCACTTTTTTTAAAACTGTTATCAATAGTTAATATCTGCTGGATAATTTTGGTTTTAAGCTCTTGAGCTTTTATGGGTTTATTGTTGTACACTTTCGAAATAAAAAAAAACTACCCAAAAAAATCTAAAGGTGTCAAGTCATACGATCTTGGTAGTTAATTTACTTGACCTCTACGAGAATAATACGGTTTTCGAACTTTTCTTTCTCTTGCTGTGTGACTCCATATTCTCTATGTTGAAATCATAAATTGTAAGCCACAAAAAGTTTAGAATCATATCCCCGTAGCAATTTCCATTTACCATAATCACATTTCCATTTTCATTTTCAAAAAAATATTGTCCGACCATCCTTTCGAACCCTTAACCACACTAAACCGTAAATTTTTGTGGATTATTGTATTGTAAGATAGCTCTTGGATTCTCTTTACCCCAAATGCGGCAATTCGGCTTGTTAATGTAGCCATTGAGCTGGCAATAGACTTCGTCGTTGAAGGTATTTTGTTAAAAAAAATCATATTTTTTTCTTGCCATTTTCAAAAAATGTTTTAATAATAAAAACACTGTTTCTTTGAAACACTACCTATTAACTAGCCGGAATACATTTAGAATCTGAAAAAAAAAAAATTTAAATAGCAATTACAAGTAGACAGAAAATCTTATAAAAATTAAAATGGTATCTTTATTTTATACACCCTATATTATGCTCGTAACAAAAATGAAGACACTTTTGAATTTTAAGCTTTTTCGTAGCTTTTGGCAATCCAGATTACCACCAGTACGAGAAAAATTTTTATAAAATGTCTGTTTGCATTTATTTACAAACAACTCGTAGTTGTAAACTGTTTCTTAGTCGAATTTTACTTTTGCCTGCCATTTGTTTGCTGAATTGTGCTTGTGTGTCAGTAAAACAAACTGATTTTGCTTTAAATGTTTTGGGTCAAATGACAATTGTCAAATAAACAGTTATTTATTTAGTCTGTTTTTATGTTTTATTTAAATACTTATTAATTACAAAAGCCACTAGCTAATAATTAGTTAAGATTTTTAATTAACATATACGAGTATTTGAGTTATTTATATTATTCACGCTTTACTTCATATTTATGACTTTAAATGAATGGTCCCATAACAATTTCATATTGAAAGTCAGCTAAGTATATATATACATATTCGTTTTTTTGGTTGAAATATAGAAAAATTTTAAAGCAACGAATTAATAAATCGTATTTATTGATAACATATAATTCAACCTGTGCAGGTCAACAATGTTGATCGCACATTTAATAAGTACGGTAATATAGCAGAGAGCTTTGAAATGTAGCAGTAAGCTTTAATAGCCATCTACAGGAAGAATTGATATTATAAAAAACTTTATTATTGTAGCTTCAAGGATACACAGTATATCAGTTATGATTATTCCCGTATTCTAATTTCATAGCGGAGATGTGTAAGTACACTGTGCTGTACCAACTACAAACAATACTAAAATCAAGTTTCCACAAAACCGATTTTAAATAAACCGAATTTTAAATCAACGGAGTTTGATTATAAAGAAGAAAAACAGTATATTTTACATGACATACATTTTTTCACTGCAATTGTCAAATTTGGACCCGTTTTGTTTAGCTAAAGCATATTTACCTGCAACCTTCTTATATAAAGGACAAATTACCCAAATATGTCTTTGAGTGCTTAATGAATGCACGACTTGTAACATGAGACTTGTAACAATAGGTATATTGTGGCCACTATAATGAATTGACTAGTTCTAACTCCTAATCTTAATTCTAAATTCTAATTCATTAAGGTTATGCCACACTTTTTTTCAGTGTATTGATATTTTAACCCAACATTAAGCAAAAACATACACCTGCTAAATTTGTTACTTAATTTTTCACTTAATCAAATAAAAATAGTTCTTCGTACATTCGTGAAATCATTAATATTTATTTATGATGATTGTTCTGAACACATTATTTACTATGACAAAGTAACCAAAAGCATAATACTCGTATTGAAGGAGGGTGAAAAATACGCCAACTCAATTATGACATAAAAATGTTTTACACCAAATAAAAATATAAAAAAAAAATAAACAAGAAAAGAAACAAATCAAACTATGTTTGTAATTGTATCTTGAAACTGAAACAAAATTTAAAATTCAAATTGAAATTAAAAAAAAAATTACAAGCTTAACTTGCACTTGTCACGAAATTGAAATTATAGCAATAGTCTTGTTACCACAATAGTTGTGGCAGCCGTATGCAGTGTTAAGAGACAACTTGGTTAATAATCCAAAAATAAAAAAATATAAACAAAAACAAAAACATTAATAACACTCGTAACAGACTAAAATTTGGTTGTGTTAATAACGCCTACTTCCTCAGAAGCACAAGTATTCACAATATGTTTAGATATAAAAACAAACAAAAAAGTCAGAAATCAATAAAATAAAAAATAAAATCAAAAAATGCTAAAACAAGTAATTTTTCCTGTGATATAATTGTCAAAATTTTCAATATAGCAAAAATATTTGTTTTACTTTAAATAGTGTAAACTGGAATTAAAAAATGCTAATAAATTTTCTATTCAAAGTATTTTAAACAAGGACTCACATTTATGCAAAAGAAAGCAAATTGTGTAAAACAATTAAATTATAAAAAGAACAAAAAAAAAATAAATTAAATAGTACTTTTGCAGTGTTGAAACTTTAAAATCTCTAAGGGACTTAAATTAACTAAAATTTGCAAAATTTTTTTAAACAAATAGTGTTGCTCTTGTTCATAAAAATAACTCTAAAATTTTCTGTGGTTGGTTGAAATTAAATTTGATTCATACATTTTGTAGTACCATATGAGTGCAAATTTTTGAAAAAAAAAAAAAATTTTTGATTTAAATATACGCACTCATAAAATCCATTTTATAGACTCCTTTAGCATTCTTTTTGCTGTGTTATTTTTTCCTTTCAATAAAACTTAATATTTTTATTAAATCAAAGAATTTAAATGTTGTCTTACATACTCGTTAACCACATGTACTGCTGCAAGCAAATTCTGTTTATTGTATAAACACACATACTTATGGTATATTAAAAATTGTGTTTAAACTTTTTTTATTTTATTTTTTTTTTATTTATTTTAACAACAAAATCAGCAAACAAAAACGTTAATAAACAATTTTGATTAAATAAAAATTCAAATACTCGTTACAAGTTTGTGTGTGTGTACTCAAAGTTGATCATTTAAAAAGCTATGAAATCATAACCTTAAGGCAAAATAAAGTTACAACATTGTAAAAACTTATTGTAAAGCAAATAAAAGACAAATGAAACCATAAAACTTGTTGCAGCAACTTAGTGCTAAAGTATTTTAATGGAATAAAAGTAGGCGTTTATTGTAACATTATTTTGTATTTTTTTCATAAATAATTATTTATTTAAAAGTTATATAACAGAGATTTCAATATATAATATACAAATATAATTGTGAAAAATTTTATATCCAAAGCTGTTGAAAAAATTAAAGCTTCAGAAACTTAAATACAACTTTCTACTTATTTTTACTTTTTCCATTAGGGCTATTTAGAGATATTTAATTACATTAGACTTGCGGGTAAAGGAAACTATTTACTTAACTCATGCAAGGGCTATGCCTTAAAAACCTAATATTTAAGGTGAAAGAATTACTTTCTCTTGAGCTTAATTTAAAAAATTAAAAAGTTGCTAAAGTCCTGACCATCACTTAGGTGTTTTCATATACTAAATTCTAACAAAATTTTTTACAGGCATTGAATGTCATAGATTTTAAAATTTAAAAATTTTCAGTAGACACAAAATTTATTTAGTCGCTTCTAAACCATTTTAAATTGCACTAAATATTAGATTCTTCAGGAATCAATAAAACTGTTTCATGCTCAAGAAAACGAATTTTAACCTTTAACTATGGACGTGGGGGTAAATTTGACACCCTCCTTAAAGTTTTTTTTGATTTGCTCTTTTCTCTTTCAACTTTCAAGCGTCATTCTTTTGTTATCTTCATTATTAGTGATTGTTAGCATTTAGATGAGTTTTGGCTACTGTTCATAAAGTAAGTGCAGAAAAGTTCTGCTTCTTGCATAAAAATTACCACTTGTCCACATATTCTTGAAATATTCAAGGTGGGCTAAAAAAAATCACCTTATTGGAAGATGCTCTTATTTTTGCAAATGGCTGCCAATGTCAAATCTGTTTTGGAATTTGTGAATACAAGTAAACAGGCCATGGAGCGATACACTTCCCAAGAACGCGGAATAATCGAAGTGGACGATTTTTCGACCAAAATCATAATGAGCGACGAGGCTCAATTCCACCAACAAGAAAAACTTTCGCTTCTGGTTCACCGAAAATCTACGAGTGATGCATGAAGAGCCATTACATCAGCTGAAAGTGACTGCATGGTGTGCTAATCACGCTGGAGGAGGCTGGAGGAGTCATCGGGCTGGTCAAACGACAACAGTGGACGATGCGCTCTTTCTAAATCGTTTGAACGAAATAGGACTGGAGGACATTGGGTTCCAACAGGACGGAGCAACGGCACTCATTTCATTTTCAGTTAGAAAAAAAATGAGAACCAACCAACATCGGATGACTTCTTTTGGCCCACCTTGTATTTTATATCAATCTTCAATAAATTTTGATAAAAAATCTAAAGAAGACTTTCTAAAAAGGCTTAGTAACTCTAACTACTTGGTCAAAAGATTACAATTTTAGATGACCTCCCTTTTAAAATGATGTATGTCTCATCTCGCAATATTCTGTTTTTTTTCGGAAGTTACTTTGGATTATTTTGAAATTTCCATATACCCCAATGATGTTGCTTTCAGGTATTTTTAGCAATCCTCACTTTGCTGTGGTATCATTACCGATTTTGCCTATGAAAATTACCAATATCAAAAAGGAATTTAATCTGTAGATTTAAACTTTCTGGAATAATTTTGTAATTTTTATTATATGATGCAAAACGGAAACTGCCAAAATCCTTGCGAACAAGAGTACTGGGGAAATTAAAAAAAAATTTGTTTAAATAGTCCAAAGTAACTTCTGAGTATTTCAGCGACAGATTACAAATCTAAACGACCTACCCTTTAAAATAATATGTGTCCTATCCCGTAATCTTTGTGATTTATGCATAATTTTACCCAATTACTTATATTTCTCCTAAACATATTTATAAATACTAAAAACATATTTAGAAATATTTAATGGCGTAAGACGTTTTTGATAAATACTAAAAAACGTAACGGGTTACGTTTAAACATATTTAACTCGGTAGATTTATCTTCATTCACTTAAATTATATGAGCGACAGTATGGTAGTTCGCTAACGAAGTAGCGAGTTAAATGCTAGTATAGAATTTAAAAACAACTGTCACTCTTAAATTATTTATTACAATTCAATCTACTAAATTATTATGCATACTGTCATAAATATGTTTTAGTAGTTCCATTTTTATTTACTTTTTACAGTCATTATTAATTTATAAATTTTATTGGCAATATTACGTAATCGAGCTTTAAGTCTTGATAAATGGAATTCCTGTATGAAAAATACTATTACTATTACAGCTCAAAGTAAAATAAATATAGATGTCTTGCACAATTTCAGCATGATATACTTTTTTTTATTTGCTTTTTAAAGCAGACAAATACAACTGAATGAATGACAGCTAGAGAAGTAAATATTTTATTGCTAACCAGAATTTTAACATGGAGTTCGTGTTTCAGCTACATTAATTCTGGCACCACAAAAACAACCTGAATGGTAAATGTTTAAGGCTAGTACACTCCACAGCTCTTGATTTGATGATACTGGTGGACTCTAACTTTTAAAAATACATTCACTTCGATGCAGCTTTCATAGATTTATTTAAGCACATATTTGTTCGAAAAAAAATTGTAGTGTTTTTTTTAACAAGTCTCAAAATGTTGGTAAATGAATGAGCCCAACTATTTGTATTTGGGTTTGTATTTGTTCTGTAACTGCTTTTACTGTTTACAAAACTATAAAATTTGCTTGTTTACTTTCTAGTGTCTGCAATTGCAAAATTAAAATTGTTTAGAGTTCAAGATCAAGTTTTTCTTATTTGTTTCTCTGTTTCTCTCTCTTTTGCTGTAAAATAACTGTTAGAAAATAATGTCCCAGTAAGAGTACACCTTTTCGTTTTATTGTGCAATAAATAAATCAATTGTGGGGCAGGTGGCATTATCTTGCGAGAAGACACATATGGACGATATGCCATTTGGTTGAGAAAAAAAGAATTCCGTTATATCTTTTTGTAGTGAATGCCATTCACAGTCACTGCAATTTTGGCCTCAACTTCTAAGAAGTAAGGCCTGACCAAAGTTCACATTTTTTTCTCATGAGCATTTTTTCAGCCACAAATTTGACAATTTTGTGTATTTACAAAGTCAATCACATGACAATGAACTTCATCTTTGCTCTATCTTGCTTTTTTGCTCTCTCCTTGCTCTATTACTTATTAAACGAAACTTCGATGCTGATATTTTATTTCATACTTCATCGGAATACGTCTTATTTACAAGTATAAAAAAAATCTAAATTCTCTAAAAAAAAAAGTACTTATTTCCATTTTAAACTGAAAAAGTGCATTCTTACTGATACACCTTTTAGTATTATCATATGTAATTACAGCTGTGATTTATTATATGACACTTGACATTTATATCTCATATATTAATTTTTATTTCTTCAGCATTAAAACAAAGCCATTTCCATTTGGTTTGAGTGGTTGCTTGGTTGGTTGCATGTTAACAGCTTCTATTTTTATTTATCACAAGCGTTCTATTTTTTTAAGAAAGATTTTTTAAGTTTGTTTTTCATTTAAACAAGCAATTTTATTAGACTTTGATTATAATGTTAAAATTAGTTTAAGATACAAATTTGAAAGTTTAGTTAAATGCCTCAACATTTTTTTGTGTTCTTTGTATTTAGCAAACACAACAAAAGATGACTTGTAAGAGGAATGTAATAAGTTTACTTTAAAGAATGACCTGATTTGAAACCTGTAATTAATTTTAATGTTTTTTAATAAAATTTAAAAGCATTTTCATTTATTTAGTATAAAAAGCATGTGAATGACCTAAAATATAAAACGATGATTAAAATATTAAGAAAAAAAAAAAAAAAGAGTAAAATAAAACTGTAAACAAATTTGGTTGCATATGAATCCTCTAGCACACTGTAAGCTGATAATCAAGTGGATTAAATCTACTTTAACTGTTATTAATTTGGTATTTCCGTTTACTTTTCAAATGGCCTCATCACAGTTTTAAAGCATTAGCTAATTCACACAGCAGCATAGACAAGTGCAATAATTATTTACAGTTAATTAGCAATCTAATTGCTTAAGAAGCAAAAGATGTGCAAACACCACAAATCTGAAAATTTGTCGTGACATTTAAAATTTTATTTTTAAACAAACTAACTGGCTTATGAGTATAAGGAAATTTATTTTCCATCATTTTCTTTGGTTGCCCGGCAAAGGTCTCACATGGCACGTTTTTCACATTAATGTGCAACAGTAAATGTTGCAATATGTAGTAAATAATTAATTTATTTTGCTAATTTTAAAGCATCAAGCAAATTTGTAAGATCTATAGACATGAAAAAAAATTATTGCTAATCAAGGATTCTGGCTAGAAGTATGATCCTAAATTCTAATTTTCTACACAGTAAATAAAATCTATAGCTTCTAGTCGTAAAGTAATTTTTAACTAAATTTAATGCAAAATATTTCTTTCATATAAACAACCAGCTTTGCCAGGAGCTAGAGAACACTAGAAAAATCTAAATCAGGCCGAAAAAAACAAGCTAGAAAAAAGTTAAAAAGATACACTTAAAGTTTTTGATTACCTTATAGCCACCTGAGCTCTCTAGAAATCTGTAGGTTTTATGGCATCTAATAGTTATATAGTTAGCTAATAGTTAGCCTTAGCAAATTTCTTAAATAACATAAAATATGAAGCAAAATATTTTCTTTTTTACTTTTGATTGTCACTTAGAAATGATTTGCTTAATTCTTCTGCAAGTTGCATGCCTTTTAATTTAATTTTTAGTGCCTTATGTTATTAATAAAACTGTCTGCAAAGTTTTGCTGGTGACTATTCACAAAATGTCTAAAAAAAATAGGTTTAAGCTTGAGCATCATTTTAACTTTTTTATTATATCTAAATTTCATCTAAAAACCAAAACACTATAGTTATAAAAAAGAAGTTCTTTTAAATAAATATTCTTTATCGTTTTTTTTAAGAATGTTTTATTGAATTGTTAATTGTCTGACATTTTGTGGCAAATGTTACTTAAATAAAATAAAATTTTTATTGAAGATCCGTTTCAATTGCATCACGATTTTTTTAATTTTTTTGTCTAGCAGCTGGTTTTTACTAAGTAAATTTTTTTTAACAAATACTAAGTTAATTAAGCAACATAAAGTGATTTTCAGTGTTTTATGTCAAGTTATATAAATCAGAATATACAATTTAAATAAATTTGAAAGAATATTTAAGGAATTTAATTTAAATAAAAAATTTATTTAAGCTTTGAAATATTTATGGCATAAATAAAATTTACGAAATAACTTATTAAATTAAACTGACAATACATATTATATTTATAATTTTTTAAAGGTCACATAAGACCTTTTCTTTAGCAACTTAACTAATTAATTTGATAAATTTAATTTATAATTAGATATATCCCGAAGAAGCTGCACAAAGCTGAAGCAAAATATTGATACAAATTTAATCAAAATTAATTTTAATATTTCTTTCAATTAAAAAGAAATTTATGTTGCTTAAACAATCAACGGATTCAATAAAAAATCTAATCAAAACCAATAAAATAATAAATTTTCAAAATGAAAAATGTGTATATTGTTTAAATATTTAATTAATTTTATCAAAATTTTAAAAAATTAAAAATTTTTAAAGCCTCAAAAAATTAACTTTATTTTCTGGTGTGTAAAATTTTATAGTCAATTTGAAAGTAATTTTCAATAACTCAATA
This sequence comes from Thelaira solivaga, assembly GCA_947397855.1. NCBI lineage: Eukaryota > Metazoa > Arthropoda > Insecta > Diptera > Tachinidae > Thelaira > Thelaira solivaga. The sequence goes on from OX377610.1 coordinate 13,898,037, forward strand.
ACCACTTCTCATAAGAACATTTAAGGATTGGGAATGAATTAATTTTTTTATTAAATTTTTATCAATTGTTTAACTAGACTTGTAGCTTGTCAAATAAATAGTAAAAAAGTTTTGTCAAAGAAAAAAGTTTTTTTTCCTAAAATTAACAAAATCTTAAATTTTCTTCTCAGTATTGATATACGAGTATGTATATCTTATAAATAAAACAAGTCACAGTAGATTAAAATATGTTTATAAATTCTAAATTTATTCACAACTAGATGTCAGGTTTGGCCCGGTCTTTTATTACGTGAGTCTGTATCCTGAATAGAGAGCGTATGTAAGAATTTTTAGAGAAATCTGTTTACAAAAAAAAGTTAAAAATCCATTCAAATTAATACAGTTATTCAATACTTTATTAAATTAATCATTGCTTTGCTAGAATTAGTAGCAGAGGCACCAACTAAATATTTCAAAGCCTAAGTGCAGGCATAAAGTAAGTACGGTCACACATCTTTATGGACAGTTTTGAATGACTGGTCAAAAATGAATATGGATTATATATACCAAACTTGAGACAAATCCGTTGGAAAACAAAATTTTTATAGCGAGCAAACAAACAGAAAATGAATTCTATTTATATAGCAAATGGAGTGGTAGTAATTGAAACCCCATGCCCTACAAATTTCTTAACAAGTATTTTGTTGTTATTTCAGAATATAGACTCTTGTTTAATTTTTTACAAATTTCAAATTCGTTAATTGAAATATTGAAAATAAAGTAAAATAAAACTTGTATTTTTAAATGTTTTAAGTGTCAATGCTAAGCCTTTGTGGTTACATAGCTGCTGACATGATTCCTTTTAACGTGTATGTGTTGCTTTTAAACGTTTTGCTCACAATAAATTTACTCAATTCTTTTGTTGGTAATAAGCAATTACAGGAAGGTGCAACATTGGAACTTTAAAGGTTATTACACAAGTAGGTAAGTTTGAACTTTATTTTAACCATAAATAATCTTAAAAATTTGCTAAAATTTTTTAAATAAATGTTGTAAACATAAATATTTCAATTTTGTATTTTAATTCTATTTGAAATTATTAATAACATTTTTAACACGTTAGCTAAAAATGAATTTTAATAGAAATTCTTATATAAAAAAATGTTTATACAGAATAGTGGTTTCAGAAAGTCTTGGAAGCTTAAACTGTAAAATTAGAATTTATCGCTAAAGAGATTTTTTGATTCAATATAAAATTTTTTAGATCGATTTGCAAAAAGAGTTAATTTAAAAAACACCCATCAAATCTATGTTATCTGCTTTATTTTGTTTTGGCTTTACATTAAAACACATACTTTTAAAAAACTAAATATAATTTGTCGTTATTGTTGTATGGAAGAAGTTATGTACATAAAAAATAAGATAAACAAAATATTTCGCATGGTTTGTTTCTTTAAAAATTTTTTTTTCTTAAATACCAAAGTCACAACTGATTGAACATTGTTTACGTATCAAAGACTTATGCGTGTGTTAGAGGTCTATATGTATTTTTTTAATAGAGACTGTCATATTTCTTTTTTAATTTTTAATATGAGTGCATGCTGATTACATCAACTTTTATTAGAGGCCATAAAAAATATATTTTTACTGATACATTCGATGAAATGATTATGTAAAACTTGAAAGTTATTGTAATTAATACGACTGTTAAATTAATATTAAAATTTAAAAGTTAATTGCACAAAGATGGTGTGAAGTGATAACACAAACTTTTTAATCTCAATTACCTTAAAATGTTTGGAAGCTGTTAGTAAGCATGAAATGGAAGAAATCACCCACAAGCTTATTCTTCTCTTATTTAAGGTTTTATTAACATCATAAAATGAATCCATATCTCCTTATCTTTAGTCTTTACTTTTGTTCTTATACAAAGAATACAGACCTGATACAATGAAATGTATAAATGTTTAGAAAATTTTCTAAAATGTATGAAATTAAATTGTTTTCTTATTATTATTTTTAATTTTATTAAATTTAGTTTCTTAACAAGTCGTTTTATTCAGTATTACAGTATAAAAACCAAATTACTTACAAGTGTCATCATATAAATGACACTTTCTTAGTAAATATCTCTAGTCTATTGGCACAATGATACAGGGAAGTATAAATACAAAGTCGGGTTGGAAAAAATCTAAGCATTATGAAAATTTTTCATCCATTTTTCTATCAAGCAAATATCAAGTCAACATCACAAGCTTAATGACTGCTAAGAATTAAGAATTCAATATTATTGTCAACCCAAGTAAAGTAGTAGGACTTGAATACTATAAATATAAAATGTTCGACACAACACAGCTATTTGACACATAATCAACACTAATCAAATAAGAAGTTGCCTACCATATACAATACAAACAGCACGTCTGCTAAAACCTATACAAGTACATTTCTAAGAATAATCAGCTTCTTCTTAAAGAATATAAGATAAGTCATAAATCTCATACTCACATATTTTACATATAAGAACTTTTCCTACATTTCAAAATAGCAGTATTTGTATCCAACTGCATTGAGCCAAAAATTACGTTACAATATCAACAATGTATGTGGTCGTTTTGACACCATCCCGTTGTCTATTATACTGACAGCGAGTATTTAAAGTTTTTTAATAAACGTGTAAAAATCGACAACGGTTGGTTTTCAACTTAGAAAAACACCTACGATTTTACTTTTTTGACAACGCATGTTGCCAATTTGGTAACGAACGTTGTAGAATTGACAATAATATATTGTCAAATTTCCAACTTATTAACAAAAGTTGTCGAATTAACAACGCATGTTGTCAGTTCAACAACCGAATGGTATGATTTCGACAACAAAGGGCGTAATTTTGACACCAGATGGTGTCGATTAAGCACCAGTATGGTGCTTCGTTATCAATTCTGCAACGCCAAGTTGTCAATAAAGCGTTGTTAAAATAACACTAAGCGGTTTTCAAAGTGAACACAAACGTGGTTGTTACTCTATTACACCGTTTGTGGTCATTTTTACAACAGATGGTGTAATTTTTTCTCTGGGTGTGGTTACATAATATTTATATTTTGATTATATGACTGATAGGGCATTGGCTTGCATCCCTCAAATGTTTGCCCTATGTTATGGCTATCTCGTTGTATGTATAATGAAATGTGTAGAAATTTAATTAATTTAATTAATCATTACCCACGAATATTACTGAAAAGAACTCAACAAGCAATTTTTAACGAAAAAATTTAAATTTTTAGAAAATTTTGCAAGCCATTGCTTTAAGTAGATATCAGCAAAACACACACATTTAATTTCATTAACAAAATTTATTGCTTCGTAAACGCACAATTCTTAACTATCAAAACAATCAACTGATTTATTATTATTTTAAAATGTCCATAAATTTACACAAATGACTGACAAAAAAAAAAAGAAAATCCTACATAGAAATGCTTCAAATCAAATCGTCTATCCCTCCTAATAAGTGCACGTTTTGTACGAATACTCTTTCACAAATTCAATTTTTACTTACATACAAACAAAACTTAAGGACTGATTTATCACACATATTTACCATAAATGATCGTCTTCAAGTACATTTTGTTTGAGTAGCAAGACCAAAGAACAATGAAATGAAAACAAAAACTGGCTAAAGAAAAGTGATGAAAAATTAAAATTCTATAAAATTTAAAAAAAAAACGAGAAGAGTAAAAGCTCTCATATTATCTGCGTAAAACATTTCATGTTTTTTTTATGAAATCGTATGATAATTTTGTATGCAAAAGTTAAAGCAAAAGAATGAAAAGGAGTATTGAAACAAAGTGTGTAACAAATATGCAAGGCCTTTTTAAAGCTTAAAGTTATTCTGAAGTCAATTGTTCGTAATTCAATTGATACTTTAAGTTGAGATTTTCCTTAAAAGTCAATAAACATTTCACTTTTTTGTGTTTTGTTAAAACATGGCGCTTTCGATATTGAAAATTATTTTTATGTGAGAATTTGATTTGAACTCATATTATAATAATTAATATTTATAATTTTCCTGAAGAAGCTTTCCACAGGAAAGCGAAATATTGAAAATAATAAATAATAAAGCAAAAACATTTTAATTATCAAGACTAAGCTCAAATTAATTAATTATATATCAATAAAAAGTCTTAAATAATAATTATATAAATTTAATTTTTCCTTTCTTTAATATCAGTTTAGATATAAAAATTAAAGGTAGTGTGGTTTCGATATATTTATTTTTAATTTTCTAAGGTAAAATTAAAGTGCAAACATATACCACCAAAAATAATAATCTATTTTCTTTTTTCTTTACCTAAGTTTAATTATCTAATTCAATTTTTCGCAATTACCTTTTCTCGCTCCCAAAAAAAAAATTATTTATTTTAAGATGTGTTTTATAATATTTTAATAATACTAATTTTATTGCCACTGAGTGCTCTTATCACTTTATCAATTTTCATAATGTAAGTATTTGCTTGCATTAAAAATGCATAAAATTCAGATCCAAAGAATTTGACCCGAATTGTTCACAAGCAAGTGAGTGAGTATTTTGAAATTTAACTAAATATTTTTTTTTTTAAATAATTTTGTTTTTTTTTCAACTCCTACTTTTAACGGAGAGAAACAAATTTATTTTCTCTGTGGCTGCTGTTTTTTTATTTTTATTTATTTATATTTTTTGATAAATTTGTTTTATATCGTTAATTGTGTGTTTTTCAGTTTGTGGTTTAGCAAACAAAAGACTTCAGAAGCAAACCTGTTTTTTAGCATTTTAATCAAAATCCAAAAACCCCAAATAAATACAAGCACTTTTTATTGTATTCGTATTGCGTTTATGTACTCGTATTGTACTCGTATAATAAATAATATACAGTTGATCTTTTTTAATAATGTTTTTCTTGTGCTACGAGATTGTAAAATAAATAAATAAATACTTTTACTGCAAACTGCAGGCAAGCTAAGCAGCACACCTGCATTTCAATTCAGTGTTTTTATTTATTTTTTTTTTTGTTCACTCTTTTAGTTGTTAAATAATGTTTATTATTAAAGCATTTTATTAACTAGATTTTAATAACATTAAAGAAATAAACTAAATGAAGTAAAGAAAAAAAAAATAAAGCCAACAACCAGTTTGTGTTTGCTTAGAAAACCCGCAAAATGTTTTAAAACAAACCAGTGCAGTTGAATTTGCATTTAACGTTACATTTAAAGCGACGGGCGTAAAATAAAAAAAAAAACTACTTTTAGAGCCCAAAAATAATAATTGAATTGCACTTACTTCGTGCTCACTTTCTTACCTTTTTTTCCTAGATAAACATTATGAAGACTCTACACCAGAGAGGAAATGTAAGCATCTTCCATATTCTTCTTTAGTTAATCTAATTAATTAATTAATACTAAAGGTATTCAAAAAACAAATTTTAATAAAACTCATGATTTTTTGCTTTCTATGATATTTTTCACTGTGGAAACAGAAAAAAATTATATTAAAATATTTAAAGCAAGAGAAGCAAAGAAAAAACTTAAAGATCACATAGTCAAATAAATCTTCATGAGCTAAGTCAATACAGCCATAATATAGGAATGGTAGACTAATATTCAATAATGTGAAATTGATGAGAATTTTGTTCACGACAGCTCGAATAGATTGTTTGATGGGTCGATTACAATGACTAGAAAATGGACATACTTTGCAAAATATATTTCTAGCACTAAAGGAATTTTTATAACAAAATTTTATGATATGGCAGAAATCAGCAGTGATTTAAGCTTTTTTGGTATTGTCGTATGTCGGAAATTTTAAAATTTGCACTCATCACTCACTTTAATTACATTTTGTGATATAAAAATGCAGATAAAGATGTTTTTGTATATATATTTTTTTTAATTTTGATTAAAGATCTATAATAGTTTTTATAAAATTCCCTTTCTTTCCTACAAAAATGCATAGCACAGAGAAAGCTCATAAATGTGGCGCTTGTTCTTAAACTTTAACGCCAAGCAGAAGCCAAATTTTATATGGCAAAATTAATAAAGCAAAAATAAGTTAAGTGCAAGTTTATTTATTTTACTTAATTTCCTTCTAGTAGCTTTGTAGTTTAAACGCCCTCATTACAAGCTTGTAACAATTATAAATTCAATTCTTTATATTATTTTAACATGGCAATTTGTACAATATTTTCAGTTAAATAAAGAATTTTAGCATCGTGTTAGCTGATTGTGCATGAGTATATTTTGTCGTTGGTTTGTTGTAATTTTGAAGTTTACGTCACTACCATTTTTGGCGTCTATTTGTCTCTCTCCATGATTTCTATACAAGTGTGTTGGTTCATCATTAAACTGGTTGTTATAATTGTACTTTGGCTTTTAAAATAAATATTTATTTTTCTGTAATAAAATGTAGTAGCGAAAACTGGAAAAAAAGCTTTTGCAATCAGCACAATTATGTTTTTTTTGTTTTTGTTTTTATTTAACAAATACTTAGCAAAATTAAATTTTCTTAAAAATTCCTATTTAATGCAGACATACACATGCCACAAAACAGTTTGAGAAAAAAAATAATTGAAAAATGGCAACTTGTTTTAATAACATTGTTGCTATTACCAGCTCTAAGAGATGTCTTTCTTGCCTTGCTTTTTCACATAAACCTGATGACAATATGATAATTTTGTTTTTTATTTATTTTTAAGCATGAGATAAGGGCATTAAAAATCAATAATTACTTTGTTATAAAACTTATGCAGATAATATTCTGCTTATATTTACTGACCGGGAGTTCTTGGCTTTGAAATTTTTATACGCACATATTTTATCGTATGCTTCTCAAAACGTAAAAGCTGTCAGTACCTTGCTCTTTCAGATATGTGTATAAAGCTGTTAAGTCTTATACAATGTTATGGTATTTATTATTTTTCTTTCATTTATAAACTACAGGGTGGCGGAAAGTTGTTTTTCTACAAGAAAAGAAACAAAATTTTAGTGTATTAAAACAGTCCACATTGTTTGGGCAACTTAAAAATTTACTAAAGTAAATTAAAGTCAAATTTTCTGCAAAGAATATTATATTCTAGAATTTTGAAATTTGGTTACTTTAGCCAAAGCACATGGCAAAAAAACAAGGTCATGTTTATAATTAGGGTCCAAAATTCGCTAAAATATTAGAATGTTTATTTTTCAAATACAAGTAACAGTCAGCACACAATGACTAACAATTGCTTAAAATGAAACACAGACAATTTAAGAGCTAAAAAAATACTTTATTTGAATTTCTGCAACACCGAGATCCATATTTACCGTATTCAGTTAATTACGGGCCATGAATTAATCAATATTATCAGCATTACTTAAACCTTAGTCGGTATAATGATCTATGCCAGCGAAGATTGTAAAGCAGATAATTATAATTTCCAGGGTTGTCATACTAAAAATAAGCTTCCCGCTACTGCTTCTTGGTTGGTTTAAATGGCAGCCTTTAGAATTAGAATCGCAGGATTCCGTTTTAAACCACCTGCTAGCCAAAAAAAACTATGTAGCCTTAGTATACGAATGAATCTAAAAGTACAAAGTTTGGCTCTATTTTACTGAAGCATAAATGCAACAAAATGATACTTTTTATTGATTTTAATTTAACCTTTTTGAATTTTTCATACTAACAATCTTAGAGCTGTGAGGTTGGGGTCAAAAGCTCTTGAGCAAAGTATAAAATCATTAAGAAAAAAACAGTACTTTTTATTGATTTGAATGGTACTTTTTGATTTTTTAACATTAACGAAACTAGAAGTATTATTACAAACTAAAACGGTGCTGAGTGAATATAAAAGTTAAGAAACTTAAAAAATTTTACTTTTTATATACTTTAATAATATTTTTTGATTTTATTTGTATTAAAAAATATAGAACTAAGACTAAAGGCTCTACAACGAAATAGGAAATTCTAATGAACAAAGATTTTCAAACGTAAAACTAGACAACCTCCTGCTGATGAATGGGTAAAACCTACTAAAGAAAACAATTTTACTAGAGGTTTTTTTTTTATTTTGACTGATTTCAATGATAATCAGGCATTTGCCTTTATTATTAAGGAATTGGATTAGTTCTAATTTAAAATTTAATGTGCACGACTTATCACTATATCCGCTTACAAAAAAAAATAAAATGATCATCTTCAATACCAGCGCTGCCCGTTCTCTTAGTAACAAATTGACCAACTAGCTGGAATGAAAAAAAACATCATTATGGAAAATTTTGTGGAGCCCTTTTGCTCTTTATAGGAACGACTCAAATATATATATCCTCTACACAAAGTATTAATGTTTGTTTTTACGGTTACCGCAATATCCGTTAAAAATTGGCAAGTTTGATATAGAACATATAAAACGTATTGCTTTCTTACTCTGGTTTTAGCATGACTTTGACAAAAGTAATAAGGCTGCTTTGAAAACCTTTCCTTCCAATAAATCTCTTTATTCTTTTATATTTAGAAGGTGGTAATTTAAATATTAAATACAATTTCTTTACTTTTTTTCTTTAGCACCCTGTAACCTGTCATTGAATTATTTGGTTTCTAAATGCATAAAATTCTCAAGTATTAAATGTTGTTGGGAAATCAATAATTTTACGTAGGCTTATTAGTTTTTAATTGACAACAATCAATATAATTTTGAAGGTTTATATATAAGAATCAAAAAAAAAAAATAAATAAATTCAAATCAAAACTGATACCACTTTAAAATATTTTATTTTTTTTCTAATATTTTTTTTCAAATTGTTGCAAAGCCAAAGCCTTAGCCGGTTACAATGAAAAGATATGTACGGCTGTTGAAACAAGCAAAGAGTTCTAATAAGGAAAAAGGTTTTTTTCCTTTACTTAGCCAATGTCCGTGTTTAATAATTTAAATTTGTTGGTATGTTCTACAAAATGATGGTAAGCAAGATATGAAGCTCCAAAATGATTTTTGTACCGACAAAACTAAAATAAACAATTTATGATAAAAAATTTTTAATATTATTTTTTTCCTAATCCTTACGTGCATTTGTAAATGGTATCAAAAAGCTAATTCTCGAGTTGTGGCAAATTATTACCTTCTCTTTTTTCTATATGACGTTAAGTTTTGGGAAACTGCACGTCATCACGCTTGAAGTGTCGGGCGATAAAAACTTGAATTATCTTCTTAGAATTGCTTGTCTCTGTGATATTTGAGTAGTTATTTCTAAGTCCTACAGTTCTCTGTATTCTTAATTCAATCAAGTGAATCTGAAAAAAGTGTGTTCAACGTTGTATATCTCATATTTTTATTTGTATATGCCATAAGGTGATTCGCATTTACCCATTCTGTATAACTACTTTCGGAAGTAACCATGACCCTATAACATATGTGTCAAGTAGTAGTTAACATCGCCATGTCCTCTGTCTACGCATTTCCCAATATCTTGTATAAGTTTTGCCGTCCAACTGAACTAGTCTTTAATGTATAAAGACTGTAATAGACTAGTTACTTTAACAAGGAGTCAATTTCACTTCGTGACTAATACTATACTATTGTCAAAGTACAAGCACTGGTATTATCTCTAAGTGAATTTGTTCTTTAAATAAAAATTAATTTCCTTTACATTTTTAAATATTTTATTTAAATTGTAATTGATATTCTTGCATACTTCTTTCATACTTGTTTGTATTAGTTCCGTAACAAAGTCTCTTTTTGCAAGTTACGGTGTATTGGTTTTAGTGCCAGTGTATTATGGATTAGACAAGAGACATATTCTTAAGGGAACAACCCATTTTTCACGGGGTAATTAATAAAATTAGAAAAAAACAAATTATGTTGACTTTTGCTAAATGAAGTCTTCAAGGTATTCGTAGTCAAAATGTATTTATTGTTTATTTTTTCTTTATACAATAACTACTAAGAGAGAAAGCATAACTATTTATATAATTTCGCGGAAGCTACTCTGATCTTCAACGAATTACTCATTAGCAATAAGCAATTAGTGGAACCTTGCTTACTTGCCAAAGAAAATTTAAAAAAGCCTTATAAAATCAAGTGGCGCCAAAGAAATAAAAAAAAAACACAACTAACGCATATAGCGTTAACTACAGCAAACTATCAAGTATAAAGTAGTTAATTGCAGGCTGCAAAAATAAAACATTTGAAGAAGGAAAGAAAAACACTATAATTCGAACACAAACTCTTGCGAACGTTCTAAATGCAATTTAATATTGAGACCTGAATTGAAAAAACTCTAAACGAGCATAAGAATTAAAAGAAAATAAATAAAAGAGCAATTATATGAATAAGTAAAAAAACAACTTGTTGTTTAAAAAAAAACTGTAGCTAAATTAAAAGAAAAAGTAAGATGAAAACAAAAAAACTAAAAAAGGTGTTATTGGGTCAGCAGAACAAGCACAAAGTAAAAAAATAATTCTAATTACAAGACATTTTAAATAGTATGACGGATCATAATGTTTGTTACCTTTAAAATGTAAAAATTCTCTTAATGAGGCCATAAGAGGAATGAAAAATATAATTGCTAAGACAATTATTATTGTTTTTTTTTTTTAAGTTTTTTAAGTGCAAAATTATTTTTCTTTAATAAAAAAAAGCATTTTAGAATAGTTTTTAATAGAAATTAATTAGTAACATTTTTAAATGCTTCTTCTGTCTCATCTAGCAAAGCTTTTTCTAAAGCATTAGAGTGATTATCCACTCTATCAAGATGATGACTACTAAACCTTTTTATCTCGTCTTTATTGTAAGTAATCTGAAGTTCTTCCTGAAGTCTTTTATTGGATATACGATATGGAAAGTTAACGATGCATTGACTGCTATCGTCAAGGTGCTTCCCTAAGTACTGTAAAAATTTGCATGTTATTAAGGAAAGCTTTAATCGAAAATTCATCGAAATAGCTTTCGACTGTGACTGTGTCATCAGCATAAGTTGCAATTGTTGCTTTTTCATTTACAGGCACATCAGATGTATTTATAAATTGTAAAAATATTGAAACCAGAACACTTCCTTGAGACATTCCAGCAAAAATAAAATGCAATTCTGATATCTCATCACTTACTCTGAGAAAAAAAAAACTACCATTTTTACAAATAAGTTTTTAAAAATAAATAAAATGGAATTGTTAATATCATTTTGAGTTTGAAAAATAAATCTTGATGCCAGACCTTAGCAAAAGCATCAGTTACTGTTCCGGTGTGTTAAAAATATTTCAAACTAATTTATTCAAATTTTTGTTTTTCATTTTAATGAAATTTGTGGCTGATAAAATTTTATTTTAGAACTTTCACAATTTTTTTAATTAGTTAAACATTTTTAAAATCGTTCGTTAAGAGCCTTAAAATTAAATTTAAAAAAAGGAAATTGTTTAAAAAAAAACTTTTAAATAATTTATGTTCACATTAACCTTTTGTAAGTATTAGATTTATTTATTCTCAGAAATATAAATGATTTATGAATGGATAATTTTTATATTTTTTAAAATTAAGCTGGGAAAAAAACAAGAGCTAAAGAAAGGTTTTTTTTTAGTACCAACACACAATAACAATAAAAAAAAGAATAACAAAATATAGCGAAAAGAAGTTTTATATTCATCTCTTTTTCATTTTTAAGATTATGAGTCACTGTATGATTAATGACTGCTAAGCACGAAAAAGCCAATTTGAACACAACAAGGCACAGTACTTCGCAGACATTATATATCAAAGAAGAATTTTTAAAAATATTTTAATATGTTTTAGAATGTAGCTAACTAATTAAAAAAAAAAACATATTTACTCAATTTAAAATCTTAATTTTTTTTTCAATATTCCCATATTTTTTGAGATAACTAATAAGAATCATAATTTATTTTTCTAAAGAAGTCATTAAAAAAATTGTCGAACTATTGCAGACTAATATTATTACATGAAAATTATTTCTTCCATATTTTACTACAAAACAAGACAATATGTAACGAAAACTGATGAGGAGTATTAACCTTAAATTAACAGGATTATTAATAAAAAGTAAAACTCTCTTTGTTTACACTTTAAAGTGTCTATTAATTTAAAAAAAAAATGAAAAAAAAAAAAAAAAAATACTTATAATTTACGATGGTGCAAAATGTGTGTCATGAGAATAATTGCAAAAATGTGATGGAAGACGAAAGCTAAATTTTAAATGATGAAAATTTTTTTTTAGTTATTATTTATTATTTTTTTTTTTTTTTTTTTTTTTTTTGTATATTAAGTAAATAACAAATTTACATTAAAAGAAAAACTTTTAAATAAAATCATTCAAATCAGGGTACTTGCAAAGGTCATTTAAAAAAAATTTAGTTTAATGAATATTTAATTATTTATGCTTGTATTTAAAATTATTAATAAAATTTTAAAGTAGTTAGTTCTGAAATTGAATTACTTTTTCAGTTAAGTATCAGATAATCTATCCATCTTTAACCACTCAATTTAATTTTCCAAGAAATCCGCTTATATTCAGACCAAAATCTTAACTTTACCAAATAGATAACTCGTAATACTTTACCAAAGTAGCTTACAGCCACAGTTTAAATAAATAAATCTGTTAATTTATTTTACTAGCAGAAACCGGCAACGAGAGAGTAAAAAGAAATTTTGCAAAATAGTTCTCAAAAATGTTAAAAAGTAAATGAACATTTTACCAGTCAAAAGTTAAAGTAGTTTTGTAATATATGAATTTCTTGTAAATATATATGTAATATCTTCTAACCTTGATGTACCAGATTCTGCCTTATTTATTATAGTTCAACAGCTTTCGACATCTAACTTTGGTGCTGTTGATCCTAAGTTAAACTAAGATTGATTTCTTATTGTTTTAATATTTTTAAAATTTAGTCTTACTAAAAATTTCTTAAATTTAACAAAATATTTTTATTTTAATCTTCTTTTAAAAAACAAGATTTGTAAACATAAACGCAAGACAGCTGTTTGAAAAATTCTTGCAAGTAAAAATTTTACCAGTAAGAATTTGCAAGAATTTTTTGTCTCTCAATTTTTTACTCTCTTTTGAGGCTCTCTCCTTGCAAATTTTTTAAGTTAATGAACACTTTCCAGCAACAATTTTCAGTTATTAAACAGACCTAATCTTGCAAATGCTTTCTCCCATTCGACACTTTACAAAATTAGATAAATAGATATTAAAATAATGAAAAATCAATTTAGACCCTTTGCCCTTTGAATTGCATAAGTTTTTAATACCATGTTTATTATTTATTTGCTTAAGATTTTTAGCAATTTTAATAATTTTTTTAACAATTAACTCCACCTACTAAATATGTATGTTCAGAATTAATTTTTTTTACATTACATATTTTATTCTCCTGTTTTGTGGGTTCAAAGTCTATTGAATAATGTCTAAATTTGTTTACACTAGTTAGGCGTATGCGAGTGTTTATGTTGAAATGTGTGTTTGCTGAGACAGCCAACATGCTCATGTTTCGCAGTTGTCAATGTATTTACGTACTTTAACACTTTTGCGTTTTAACAGTGTTTTCATTAACGCCTTCCTTAGTAAAACATTTTTTTTATTATTTTTTATGTCGTTGCAACTGCTTAATATTATCGTCGTACTCGTATCAAACCAAGAAAAGCCCGCAAATATTTATTTTTTTCTTTTGAGGTTTTTATTTCCATGTGCATTTGTTATATTGTCTATTAATTTATGTTTATTAGTTACTTATACAAAACAGGTGTTTTTGTAGTTAAATAACTTGAAAATATTTTTTTTAATATTTCGTTTGTTAGTCGTTTTTATTTTATTAAGATAAGATTTTGCTGATAAGTTGCCAAAGTTTTGTAGATAAAAATTAAATTATAAAAAAATAAAAAACCAGTTGGGAAATCAAAATGTTGTTTATAATTATAATTTGTTTATAATATTATGTGCTGTGTAGTAGCTATAGCATATTTTAGTAATTAAATATTTGTTGTTCCGTTTATACTGACTTGAATGTGTTGTGCGATTAAAATAGGTAAGTATGTGTGTTTATTAAAGTTTTTAATCACATACACGTTATTAAGAATATAAAAAGTTTTTAAGGAGTTTTGTATTATGTGCAATCATGCAATAAAATTAATTATTTTCAGATAATTGTATATTAAACCTGCATGATAATTCACCCCCCAGAGCAGGTAAAGTCATCTCTTATCATTTTTAAAAGCATCAAACATCATAGTTGAGAAATCAAAGCCAATATTCGTATATTTATGTTGTATGCTTCAAAAGAGTGTCCATTAGATGCTCTTCTCAATTTTGGTGTTTTTTTTTATAAGTCTTCTGAATGTGTGAGTGCTTGTTCAATTTCTTTAGTTGTTCGTTTCTTTGATTAAATGAAATACTTCACAAATTATAAAGAGTAATGAATTTTTTTCATTAAATTAAAAAAAATATTTTTTATATATTAAAATTATTTGATTAAATTAATGAATTTATGTTAATAAATTAATGAATTTAGTTCAATAATTTAATCAAAATATTTCATTAATTTAATAAAATTAATTCATTAAATTAAATTATTTAATTTATTATAATAAATTAATGAATTTATTTCATTAAACGAATGAATATATCATTCAATTAATGAAACAATTTATTAGTTTAGTAAAATGTATCATTAGTGGGAAAATAATGTGTTTTGTTTTAATCAATGGCAACATTCAGAAAATATATGAAAAAAATTCTTTCAGAGTATGAAACCTGCTGAACATAGAGGCTGGAATATTGTACTGTATACTATATTTACCAAATACATGCCAATTTGAATGAAGAAAAAGTTTGAAAATTTTATATTATTATACAAAACAAAGTTGTAACTGTCAGTTTTCTTCATGAAAAGTTTTTTTAGAAATACACTTTCGGAAGAACATTGAGTATCATCTGGTTTTTTTAGTACCTTCTAATTTAGTTTGCATTTTATTATCAAAAAAAATTAAAAAATGTGGTTCACTTCTAAGCTACAGATGAAAAACTTAGAACTAACAAACATACTTTTTAACCACCTTAAAATGCTTTTAACTTACACAGCTCACCTTATGCAGAAACAGAAATGGAAATATATTTGTGGCTGAAAATAAATTTTATTGAAATGAGTAAATGATTAAAAGTAAATTGCGTTACACTAACCACTTCATAAGCTCCTCTACATGCTAATTATGCTAGAAGCACTTCTTTTTTAATTATGGTAATTGATAATTACCTGCAGTGAATATCGAAACAGACAAGTGTATTCAGATGAGATGATTTTAAATGTTAAATAGAAACCAGAAAGACTATTTCAAGTAAATGACCTTTAAAAAACTTCAGCCTATTAAATTGCCGGTCATAAACTTGCTACTCATGAATAGACTTAACAACTTCATTTTAAAACTTTCCTAAAGCCATTAAATACTTTCAACATTTAATAATAAAAAAAGAATGCCCACCTGTGGCAAGAATTTACTAAAATAAATAGCACAAGAGCATAGTCGCTATTAAAAGTAGAATACTTTTTCTTTGTGGGGGGAGGTAACCAAGTTGTATGCTAAAGTAATAAGTGGTAAATGTTCACGAAATGTGTAAAAAAAAATATTTTTTTGTAATATACAATCAGGAAGTTGTAAAATTATAAAGAAACAGCAGCTACAGGGTGTAGCAACAAGTAAAATTTAATTATTTTTTTAATAATTTTGGTTTAAAAAAAGGCTAGAAAATACTAAAAAAATTTTAGCCTCAAATTCAAAAATTAAATTCATAAAACACATTTTTGCTTAATAAGTGTTTATTAAAGAAATTTTCTTTGGGAATTTTATTTTATATAAATTTGGGTGTAAATATAACAAATACACGAATGTATGATTTTTTATTTAAAACAATTTTTTATATGCAAAGGCTTTTTTAATGATAGTTTTCTGCAGCATTATTAAGCCATTATAAAATATGTGTCTAGAAAAATTAAGCTACTGAATAATTCACGGACTTACATTTAAAAATTTTATGGCATTTTACTTTAGCTAATTTGCTTAATATTTTAGTTTTCAAGGCAAATTAAAACAACTTTTTTGTGACTTTTTTTTAACGCGTGTTTCGTACGCTGCCCGAAATATGGGAGAAAGTAATGACCAGCAATGAACAACACTTTGAGTCATAAATGTAAAACCAGTTTATTACAATAAAGCCTCGAATTTCGGAAAAAAAATTGAGTCCTAAAAAGACTAACCTGACAACGCTGATCATCATTACAAGAACATTTTTTATAATGTTATAGCCAACAAATTTATACCACAAATCTTTTTAATTTAAGGCTTACTAAAAAATTTGCTGTTTTCGGTATCGCCCGATCTTTTATTTTACGATTTAAAATCTTTAAAGTAAAAAGAAAAATACGTAAAGTTTACACACAAATCAGAGAAAAATTAATTTTTTACAAAGAAAATGTTCCTTTTCCGACAGAAATAGAATTAAATTCATAAAAAATTATGCTGACGCATCAAGAGCTTTAATCCCACCCCACCTTTAAGATCTATTGTATTTCTGACGTATCATTATTATTTATTTTTATTTATACGATACTCATACGTTCCCATATCAAAAGAAAAGTCATATATTTAATATTTTCCTCGGAATTGTTATGATTTTTAATTCCATTATAAACTTCTGACTTGGTCGAGTCGTGCTTGAGTTTTGCACTTAGCAACACATTTGGTGATTCATTTTTAGTTATGTCCATATTTTTTAAAACTTGTTCAATAAGCTTTTAATTGAAAATAATTTTACAAATTTTTCTATAAATATTTTTCCAAAATATTTTCATAATTTTTTTCCAGATAAAATTTAATTTTTTGGGAAAAAATTTCCTTAATGACAAAACATTCTCTGAAAATAAAAGTGGATTAAGAAATTTTTATTCATGATTGGGGCTAAATATATTTCATTTGAAGGTGAAACCACTAATAAAATTTTGAAATTTATTTTTGGTTTATTATGGATGCATCTATAATTAGTTTAAGAATATTAGTCTATTATTGTTCTTTTTTGCTATTGCACTGATGTTATAAATATTTTTGTTAATATTTTTTACATAAAGAAAAAATAGGTTTTTAATTCGGCGCTTAAAATCTGCTATGACTATTGAATCTAATGTTTTAGACTTTTGAAGTAAAATGTTGTAGTGATTTACAAGGCAATTTAAATTATGAGAAGCATGTTAATTTTAAAAATTAATATGTATGTATATACACAGCAGGAAAGTTTGTTTAAATTACTTTTTAACGGTTGGATGTTACACACTCGTTAGTAAGCTATTTGAGGCTTAAGAGTTTAATAGTTGCCACAAGTATATGGGAAACCCAAACAACTCAAACGAATAGAGAGCAAAATAAAACAAACAAAAAATTAATTAATGAGTCGCTGGTTGGTTATTTTAGGTGGTGTTCATACTGCCATTAATTATAAATGCAAGATTCCATTTTAACAAGATTGGAATATATAAATATTTGGAATAACTCAACCTTGTAAAATATATATCTGACAATATTTCCTACACCTCAGAAGGTCCTTTTGCCCCATATAAATTTAAAGCAAATTATTTTATTAAATTGAAATTTCAAAAATTCATTTTTTTTTTTTTTTTGCAATACCAAACTATAGCTTTTTTTTATACTTTTTAGTGAGTAAAACAAAATCACATTTTGTGCTCATGTGAACAAATTGCACTATTTACATATAAATTTGATTAATTCTTAAAGCATTGAATAATTTACGTAAAAGTGAGCATAGCGTTATTTTATATAGCCTATGTTACTCGCTGATAGTGTAGCTTTGAAAGAATTTTTAAGTCGATTAGTGATAGTTTTACCCCCTTATCAAAAAAAATTAACGCGGACTTTAAAGTCAACGTTATCGAAATTTTTCATATAATTTTTTCATAAATTTTACTTTAAAGTCTACGTCATCTTTTTTTGGATAAGAGCATTAGAGTTTATTCATAAAAAAAAATAAATAATAAAAATTATTTCTCTTTATAACATCAGCATAGATGGCTGTCGGGTATTTAAATACCCATGTAATATGTATATCAGGTATGTGAGGAAAATATTTTTTTTCTTTTTATTTATCAACTTATCAAAATTTTATCAAAATTGCTACACCCGAGCTATGGGCATAATGTTTTTAAATTTACAAAAAAAAAATTTTTCTTAAGCATAAGCCGTTTAATAATATTTACTCAGATATTTTTTAATTATGTGTCGATTAAAAATAAAAATTATTGTCAATAAAACCATTTATTCATATTTATTTTATATTCACTTTGCATGTTTGTTCTTAATTCTGATTTTATCTATTTCAAGTTTAAGATTTATCTGTCTTAAATGTTCGCTCTACTTAAATATATCGCATTAAGATCATGGTTAAGATATGGATTTTTTTGCGTTGAATGTTTTGTTTTTTTTTTGTTTTTTTTTTTTTTTTTTTGCTACAATCACTAGATAATTTAATTATTATTTACTGTTGTTTTTTATGCAGAAAAAAATATTGACGTTAAAGGGGTAGAAAAGTGTTAGAATAAATTGTAGCTTAAAGTCATGTGCCCACTTTATATTCAATAAGCAGTAATTTGTAGATAATCTTTGTAGTATATATGGCTTTCGTGTGTGGCTATGTGTACTCTTATATGAGTAATATGAATACCATATACGGTTAAGCCTGTAATAATAATGCTGACTATTATTTCATCATGTGCTTGAACATATTAAGCACAAAAAAAAAATTAATTTTGAAGTTTTTAATGCTATTAAAACTATAATCCTACATAAAAAAGCTGATTTATTGTAATTAATTAATCGATTTTCAAAAATTACAATTCATTACAAT
Source organism: Thelaira solivaga (assembly GCA_947397855.1). Taxonomy (NCBI): domain Eukaryota; kingdom Metazoa; phylum Arthropoda; class Insecta; order Diptera; family Tachinidae; genus Thelaira; species Thelaira solivaga. Next base: position 13,916,925 of record OX377610.1, read on the forward strand.
TTATATAGAGGGTGTTATATTTTGGGTTCGATAGAAGTTAAAAGAAAATATTTTTATTCACAAGATTGATATACAGCATTTGCAAATGATTGCCTACAAATGGCCACGGCAGCTGCTCTTAATGAAGAGCAAATCTGAATAATTTGGCAGTCTTGTTCATGCGTAAATCTATTCTTTATAATTTTCCAAACTTAAAATATACCTTTTGTAGACTTACTACTAGCGGCACTGCGTCAGGGGGTGTTGTGATATTAATGTCAGAAAAATATCAAAATTCAAAAATATTTTAAGTTGAAGTAAAGTATATGGTAGAACAGATATTACGACTGTCATTTCTATTAAAACTGCGTACCACGTTTTTTATTCGGTTTTGCAAGAAATGACCAAAAATAGAGGTACTCACAGTTCTTGAATCATCGCCCCGACATTTATATACCAATCCAACTGAATTTCAATAGCAATTGAAAGACAAAAACTACTGATAGATTGGGTGTCCCATATACAGTGTAGAAACTACAAATGGAATCACAAACTTCTTACCTTCAGTGAAGTATATAAAAAATTAATTAAGTCCATATAAGAAAAAATTGAGTTGGTGTCGAAATAAACTCAATAAGTTTGCTATTGTGGTTGAGGGATAGTATGTGAGCAGTGAACACAGCTCCGTTTGCTAGATTAAAAATTATTTTATAAGAAAAATTTTTAGGGCTTCTAAAGTAAAAGTACTCTAAACCAATTGCTACTTCTAATGAGATCAAATAGCAAGCCTATACGGCAGTGTGCAGTGAGGCCTTGCAGCGCCGACCAAAGACAGAGAAGTTGTACTATAGTTTTTTTCTTTTCTTCCCAGCTCTTCATATTTTTCTACAGCAGTCATATGACGGCAAACTTTTTTTTGATGACAAGGTTACTTATGTTGTAATTGCAATCCAGTCTGGACTAGATCATACTTGCTATATTGCACTTATATCCATCAATTCATCTTACTTATAAAGATATTTTCGATCTGCTGTGAGAGAAATGCTACAGGAATGTCGATAATCTGTTTTGGCAGCCTCGATCCATATATTACTACTACTATTATTCTTACCGTGCTTACGTTTATGCCAACTTTTTAAAATTAAATTTTAATTACTTTCTTAACCAATACCGAATTTATATTATAATGAATATGGGTTCAAGGAAAGAACCGGTAGAAACACTTAAAACAAACTCAATAATTAAGCCTTAAAGTCACTTTGCTGAATAGCATTTTTTAGTGAATTTATTCTCAAAAATAAAATTGTCTCTGATAAAAAAATTCTTGAATATTCATCATTTAATAAAATATCTTTTGCGTTCTATTTTTTTTTTTTTTTTTTTGGCTACTTGGTGATTTTAATATAAAACTACAAAACTTAATAAAATTTACAGTATTTAAATTAACAAAGATAATGAATAGCAAATTAATTTTAGTCAACACTTTATCGTGAAGACCAATAAAACGAAGTGAAAGCAACTAATTGCTAACAAACATCCAAGACAAATAATAATTTAACACTTACCGGTATTTGTTAAGTTTCAATTTTATGAATTTTACGATCGCATTATTTTATAATATTTAACTTAAAAAAATATTCTTTTGTAATTAAATCTCATGAAAATTTAAACTTCATTTTAAAAACAAGTGCTACAACTAGAATATTTATTTACATAAAAACTATTGCTGACTTTTTAAGTCAACTAGTCAATATTTTATCTTAAAAAATTCTTAATGTTTTGAAAACAACACCAACATTCAGTAAATATAACAAAAAAACAGAAATTATAAAGGCAGCACAGTTTTTTTCCAAGCATTAAAAAAATTTTTAATATATTAATTATGCAAAATTAGTAATGACAATTGGCAACAGGTTTGCTTCCATTAAATAAATTAAAAAAAATTATTTAAATTTATTTTAAATTATAATAAAAACAACTACATTCTTAACTTGTGTTTGCTTTAAAAATACTAGTATTTAACTACTTTTTTTTAATTTTATAAAATGATTCATTGGTTACATTCGTTTTGAATCTAAAGTAAATAAAGTTGCGCTATTTCCATAGCACGGGTAGACTTGTTGTCGTTATTGTTATTTTAGAAACTTTGAATTTTTCATTACCAGTAATTATTTAAGAGCTCTTTACATGGTTGTGTATAAATATCAGTTCGCCAATAGTACTAATTGAGATTATAAAAAGAAAACTAAATAAATATCGCTTATTAAAATCTAACCATTAATTATAAGGTATAACTAAATTTATTTAGATTTTTTTTTTTTAAATAAATAAAAGAGAAGTACTTAAAGAAGACAAAAAAGCAACAATTTAAAAGACCTTTTTGGCATATGAGAATTTTATTTTATAAAAATAAATTGTTATTGTTTATTATAACATGTAATGACTGCGCTTAATTATCTGAATGAATGAATTTTTTTATTAGGGCACAAAGTCGGCATACAGTGGCCCAAGGATAAAAGTATTGTGAATAGAAAGTAAATGTTTTTTTCCACAGAATTTTTATTTTTAAGGTGCAAGAGAATGGCATAATTAAAAAATTTTTCTTGAAATTTTATTTTTTTAAGGTGAGTCGTCGTCGTCTTTTTAATACTTCTCTATAAAGAGTGTTTTATAAAAAGTAATTTTATGAGAGGCACTTTTATGAAAGGTACTTTTGTTTACGACTTCTTTGCAGAAGGATTTTTTAATGTGAAATTCTTGTAAGATATTTTCATTAAATGTCGGTTGGTTGGTTAAAGTAGCCTGGAGGCCTAACGGGCATCAATTAAAATCTTAATATTCCGTTAAGAACCACCTACTCGCTACAACAACTAAATAATGAAGTGCTCTAGACCTACCCTACAACAATAAGACAGATATCTGAGAAGATCCCTTAACTTGATCCACGATATCTTAGGTAAGCCATAAAATGTGCACCGAGAATCTTGTATCTCGAAGCCAGAAGAGTCAAACACTAAGTGAGAAAGTGAAGAACTGTCTTCTTACTTTTAGTCAAAGCATGCGTACCTGATGGTCAGTGATCAGTTATCACCACCATTAGTCTGGAAATATTTTTTTTATTTCTGCTGAACAACTTAGTAGAGAGTATACCATATTTGACGCACAAGCCTTACACATCTTAAAACCTTGTTGTCTCGTATTCGACTTTCTTTGGTGCCGATTCTTATGCTACTAATCAATATATCGACATTTATTGAAGTAAAAACTTGCATAAAAATGACAAAAAGTATATTGGACCGAAATCCAAGAAGCGCGATTACCTTATTATGGTTAACGGGGTATGAAGAGTATATGGGCAATGAAATAACGAACTAAAAAGTATGCCGATGCCAATTTCATAGTTCTAGAGTCCTTATGCGTAGTAAATAATAATTTCACTCGTACCCTACTATGCAAGGAGGAGGAACAAAGTCCAAAAGTCTGCTGGAAGGCCGCTGTAGGGCCAAGAGGAGTATGCGACAGTCAAAAAAGACTAAACAACTCTGAGTGCACTAGCAGAAATGACATAATGATATACGTTGAGCCACTGTAGACTTAACTATCATATGAGTAAAATCGGTGTGGTAGAGAAAGATTTCTGTCATTTATTTCGGGACAGGAAACGTCGGAACTTATTCTCTGCGAGTGCCCAGCGGTGGCAAGAAGCAGAATAAGCTGCTTTGATGGTGTGGTATTGGTGCCAGATTCGTAAGGAGTATCGGATGATAAAGATGGTTTTTTTAATACCAAACGAAAAATTTTATAGTCAATTCTTTTATATTTCTTTGTATACTAATACGATATACAATTGTTGCACCTAACATTCATCTATCAGTGTATCTTTAATTATTAGCAGCAATATAAAATTTATAGGTGGGCTTGCGAGATATGTATAACAAATTTTGTTTTTTCTTCTAAAAACTGTATAGTTATATTTACATAAAATATATGTAGCATGTCATGGTAAACAATATAGAAAAAAATCCCCAAGAGACCTTAATGGCTGAATGCAGTTTAAAATTTCAAAGTAGCGCTTTGACAAAACATTTGTACTACTTTACTTGTTGGTATCATGGTAGCAAAATTTGTATGTACAAATTTATTTACTGAAAGGCATATTTTTATACTTACATAATTACACACATATGCATTTAAGTTAATATTTCCATTTTTCTGCGGCTGTCAACAATAATTTTGAGTAATTTTTGTAGTGACAGCACTTGAAATGAAATACTTAATTTTATGATTAATTTTTATATTGATATTATAAAACGACATTAAGTTGGCTAACGAGAAAAGGAATTATATATTTTTTTTCTTGGCCATATATGTATGTTTGTATGTATTTATAATTAAAATTAATTAGTTTTTTAATTTGTTCAAACAAAAAATTGTTTAAATATTTATAAAAGCATTTTCCACTGTTAAAGCTTTTTCTCATTTAATGTATTATTAATTATTAAACTTCTTTTCATTCCGTTTTGATTTCGTTTTTACAACGACAAAAAAAATATTATTTTTATTAAGCCTACACACATATAATTCCACATGTTTTTCATTGGAGTGTTTTGAGGTTGGTATAACGGTTGCTGTTTGTTAGAAGTTTTAATCAACAGAAAGAAAAAAATTAAACAAAATAAAGTTTGCATGTTTATAAACGAGATCATGCAATATTTCAAATACTCATATGTAGAGCCAAGCATAAAGCAACTGAAACACTTGTCATAAAAGCTTTTATTAATACAACAGCCAACGACGAATAACCAAAACAAAATTACCAGTCAACCAGCTAAAGACCAACCATATCAATAAATTAATTGTTGCTTTTTTTAAGATTTTAATAGTTGTGTTATTGTTGGTTTAAAAAAAAAACACATATAACACAACAACAGCCAACAAAACAATTTAAACTACCCACATGAGCTGAGAATTTACATAAAACACTTAAAAAAATATGTTGATCTTGTTAAATTCTACTACAAGAATCGCAAAAAATAACAATTATTACATGCATGTATTAGCTAAAAATAATATATTAAATCTTTAAAAAAAATAAATGCTAGAACTAAATAAAAGATTTAACACACGTGAGTGACTGACAATCATAATTAATCAGGTTTCAAGAGCAAATCAAATTTCTAACAGAAGTTATGTAGGATATGTATTTTGGTATATTTTCAAACACAGCTTAATAAGCCTAAATGTCAAGTCAGTAATTGTAATAACTTTAAGGCATAAATTATAATATTTTTAAATTAACTAAATTATGGTTTAGTTACTATTTCACTGCAAAAATAAAATTAAAAAATAAAAAGAAATAAAACATATTCGCTGCTTGCAATTAATAATCATATAAAGCAATGTAATTATGTGAGTCGTTTAGGGCACCCATTAATTAATACTACAAAACAAACAGTTGAGACACTAAATAAAATAATGGCCATGTTTTTACAAAAAAATTTTAGAGAACAAATTCAATTATGCATAAATACAACTAGAGCTTTTATCTAGAAGTATTTATATAAAATGTATAAACAAAAAAATGTTCAATTAAAAAATTTATCATATTGATTAACCCCCTTATCAAAAAAAATTAACGTAGCCTTCAAAGTCAACGTTATCGAAATTTTTCATATAATTTTTTCATAAATTCTACTTTAAAGTCTACGTCAAATTTTTTTTGGATAAGAGCATAAATTTTTAATTTAATAAACTAAATCAATTAACTAGTTATTTTTTTTTACTGAACTAAGGAAAACATTTAATGCATTTAATTAAAAATGTATTCGATATTTATTTAATTCAATTATAATTTTCATTAATAAAACAAACAATCGGAAAATAATTTTTGTTATAAAGAAAATTTCGGTTTTCTGCAAGAGATGTAAATAAATTTAAGGCCCAAATATCACATTCGAAATTAAATGAGAACTACCGAAATTTTGTTTTTTTTTTCTACGAAAAAATTTCAAAAATTTTGATACAAATTTACCTTACTATGCAAAGAAAGAAAAAGAAATCTACAGGATTACAGGAAAGCGTAAGTGTACATCCCGTAGTCAAAAAGCCTCATACAGAGCACAGTAGGCAAAATTTTATACAGAAATAACTGAAGTATTTACAGAACATTATAGACTCAATTGCAGCATAAATTAAGTTGATGTGGTACAGGGTGATTCTTGTCATTTATGTCAAGGGCGGGAATTTTAAAGCACCTTCTGTGCATTTCTCCACCAGCTGGAAGAGGCGGAATGAGCATTCTAGATAGTGGAAATATCTATACAGAGACGGAAATATTACGGTATTAACTGCGTATTTTTGTCAGAAATATTTTTTTTTAATTTTAAAATATATATATTGAATTATATAATGAGGCCAACAAAGTCAAGAAATTTCGATAAAACCGGTTTACTTTTTAAATTTACACACAAAAAGTGTTTTGTGTGGTTTTCAACACAAGGATGAGATGAAGGTTTACAACTTATTTAGAATTACTCTTAGATAGTTCTAGATCTTCTTTAAAAGTGCTAAAAATAAAATAAAATGTTTTCAAAAAATATGTATTATTGCTGATAAAAAAACGTTTTTATCATACAAAAAACCATATTACTACCAGAAAATACATAGAAATTCCATATATGTGGAAAACAAGATATAAGAGGACGAGATGAAAGTTAAAGTAACCATGATAACAGTAAAAATTAAATTATTCCCTTCACTTTTTTAAAAAGTTTCTAATAATTTATAGTGTAATACTTTTTTTAAATTCGAACAAATAGGCGTAAAAACTGTACCTCTTTTTACTAATCTTCCCACAAATATACCTTTAAATGAATTGGGGCAGCACATTTTAACATTAATTTGTATTAACGATACAAAAAAGTAATCCAGAAAAAATTTATTTCAATTAATGAAAAGTACCAAGAAGCGAAAATAAAATATAAACTTGTTTAGTGCTGCTTTTTTAAGCTTCGTTGTTTTTATGGCTACAGCTGATTTTAGAACCAAAATGTCTCTAAAGCTTTAAGAAAATATAAAAGTGACAATAGAATATTTTTTTAATGGTACTTTTTTAATGGTACTTTTTAATTTAACGATCCTTGTAAGCAGGCAAATATTATAAAACCGCCAAAACGACAACTTTTACAAAACTACGAGATTAAACGAAAATGTATTTTCTCTTTTAAAACATTTTTTCACTTAAGTCCTAATCTCAAAGGGCATCAACTATTAAAGTGCTCTTTTAATATATATTACTGTTTTAGCAATTAAAAAATATTCATTTAAAATATACATTCACATCCTATTTTCCTTCTGTAATAAAAAAAAATTAAAATTGAAAACATTTAAATAATATTAATGTCGAAAAGATATGCACATATTTATAAATATTTAAATATGGAATGGCTTCCCCTTTTGTTTTCGTTAATTTTATATCAATGCTGTTTTACTCTTAGTTTTTGCAAGATAACAATTGACAATTCAAAGGATACTGTATGACATTAACATACGCACCTGGTTAGCTTGCATTCAATTGTTTTTAAGTTAAACAGATAAACTAAAAATAAAAGCACAAATATAAAACACAAACAAAAATTTATACAACTACACTTGACACTACAATTTAAAAATGTCAATGCATAGGAAGTGACAAGATACACAATATATTGCAAAAATGTATATAAATGAAGTATTTAAATATTTTTGTAAATGATGGTCAACTGCATACAATATAAATCTTTCTTTATTTAAATAAAGTTTCAAGTGCAAGTTTAATAAATAAATTTAAAGTGTGTATGAACTACAAGAATAAGGCGAGAAATTGAATGTATTTGTTGAATATTTTTAAGCTGAAAACATTGCAAAAAATATTTAAAGAGTCGCAGAGACAAGTATAAATTTTGATTATTTTAACACTATCTATCCGTCTGTATATGTTAGTGTTGAAACCTCTTTTTATATCCTTCAAGGGCCACTTTATAAAGTATATATTTAGGATCCTTATAAATAGGGGAGTCAAATAAGCGATGTCCGTCCTGTCGTTAAAATCATATTTCTGAAATCCCTAGGCAACGTATAGTAATTTTCATCGGCAACATCGGGAATAATGGTACCTCGGCAAAGTGGGGAATGGTAAAAAGCCTGACAGCAACAGCACTGGGGTAAATGGAAATTTACAAAAAAAAATTTTAAAAATAATCCAAAGTAACTTCTGAGTATTTGGGTGGTAGATTATAAATCTAAACGACCTCCCCTTTAAAATGATATATGTCCCATCTCGCAATTTTCTATGGTTCGTTCGGAAGTTACTTTGGATTATTTTGAAATTTCCAGTACTGTTGCTTTAAGTGATTTTAGCAAATTACCACAACAAATGTTGTGGGATGGGATACAAAACATTTTAAAGGCGAGACTATCTAGATTTGTAATCTACTGCTCAAATACACAGAAGCTACTTTAGACTATTTTTAAAATTTTTTTTAATTTTCCATATACCCCGGTGCTATCTGCAAATTATTTTTCCATTTGTTGCCTAGTGCTATCAATAGGCAGTAGACTTGTGCTCTATAGTTCATTTTAGTCAGCGCTCTTTTTAGTTCAAAAATAAAAAAGGAGTAGTTCGTTCACTTAGTTCATTTGATCTTTTGTATCTTTATCACTTATATTTACTTTTGATTGTCATTGAACGTTCTTTATTATGTAAAATAATATCGAATAAGGGCTGAAAGGAATTTTTTAAAAGAAAATAGAAAGAAAAACAAGATTCGAAAAATTTTTAAATTTAGTTTTAATAATTTAATTCAAAAAGTACTTAATAACAATGGGTAAAAAAAAATTAAAATAGCTTAAAACTGAGTTTTTAGCATGCATAATACATTTTCTCTTTTTCAGTTTATTTGTTTAAAAAAAAAATAATTTGCAACTTTCGTTCTTTAGTCTTTGTTTTCGTTTAGTTCGTTCGTCATTCACTTCAAATGAAGAGCAAGCAAATGAACTATAGGAATTTAAGACACGCAGTAGTTCGTTCAGTTCAAATATTTTACCAGATACCATTCTTAATCGTCACAAAAGTTAATGTAGTTTGAGCCAACGGCTTATCAGCGCTGCTATTTTAGCCTTTTTTAAGCTAGATATAGCATTTTTTCTATCATTTAGCCTCAAAATTTATGATTTAGATTTGTTTCTCATCTTTTTTGTTTTTCAGAATAGAGTTAATTAACCTTTTTTTGAAAAAATAGAAACAATTCATACATTAACACATTAAGACTGAAGAAAATTCCTGAACACAAATAAGTTTGTTCTGTAAAATTCGAGCTTTAATTGAATTAAATTCGTATTTTTTCTACATAATGTGTAGTTGAGTTACTATTTACTACTTTCCATTTTTTCAGCAAAAGTCGCATTGTTTGTATAAAAAAAGTTTTACATTCTCTTTGTTATATTAACCAAATAAGTAATATTTTCGATAAAACTTTGATATATAAATTAATCAAACGAAAAGTAATTTCATTAGTGAAAAAAAAATATTTGGCTTCTAACTTGTAAAATAAATGCACTTTATTCTTTACATGCACGTCATACCAAAGTTTTATTTTTCAAGACACATTTTTCGAAACAGCTTAATAATGACGCAAAAAACTATCATTAATAGATCAATTTAGTATTTAGTTTTTTGGTACTATCGTTTAGTAATGCTGTGGTTACTTGTTTTTAAGTACGATAAAGCAAGTAAAATATCAGAAAAGAAATTGCATTGAAATCAAAAAACTAAAGTTAAAGTTAAAAATTAATTAAATTCGCTTATAAGTAAATATTTGAAGCCATGTGGAAAATTAGCTTACTTTTTTCAGGTTATGATATTTCAGGTTCTCTTTTTGGTGTCTTATAAAAATCAAACTTATACTTGTAATAAAAAATGAAGAAAATATTGAATTGTAAACTGCAGACTCTTAATTTTTTTAGCTCTTTCTGGCCTTTTTTAGGCCAATTTAGCTTATTTATTTTTTATAGCTCCTGGCATTTTTATTTTAAACTTTACTGTACCAAATTTGAATCATTTCACCAGTATAGAAAAAAACTTATTGTTTAATAATGGAAATACAATTTCTGGAAACCACTATACGCTTGCTTGTGACTACGATTACACAAAGCTGGACGATCACTATCCATACTATGATAAAAAGCAGAATGTTTTTTTCTTTCTCTGTCAATGTTTTGACCTTTTTGCTTTCAATGAAAGTTTACAATCTGTCTGAGATATCGGAGGTTAGCTTAGGCAACTTTCTTAGAAATATCAATGCTATGTGGTGGGTACAAACTAAAATCTTAATGTTTTTATTGATGGCTAATTGCCGCCGTCTGAAGCAACGCAAGTTTAAAAAAATTTTTCATTTAGTGACTGGTTTATTTTTATATCGGAAGATAAGTCATTTCTTTATAGATTTATTTCGTATCCCTATACTTACATATACCAAGTGAAACCAATAACTAATTATTTTTATTAATTTAACTTTGTTGATTAAGTCATTTGTCTTCACTCTGAGCAATTTCTTTAAAGTGAATTATTATTATTTTGTATAAACAATTATAGATATTCATCTTTACATGTATTTTATTTGTAAAAAAGTACTAATAAACTCTTAACTTTAACTACTGTTGGAGGCAAGTATAGAAGTATATATTTGGTAAGAAAGGTTCAGTAAGCAAGAAAAACTTTAAACAAATTTTCTAAACTCGTATGACAAATTATGCACAATTAATTACTAAATATAACTGGTATGAATAATATTTCTAGGAAGCTGTAAGCTTATAAAAAAAAAAACAGGAGGAGTAGCAAGAAGAATCTGTCTACATCAGCCATTTGATTCACTTACAATCAACTCAAATTTTAATTTAAAATAAAAACGAGATGAACAGAAAATTACACACCTGATTTAAAGGCAGTTAGTCGTTTGCTTTCGGCCGCAAAATATGAACATTGTAAGGGAAACCTTATAATTAAATCACAGCGATGTGTTGTGTGTAGACTAAAGAAATAAAATTACATCAGTTGTTTAGTTTCTGCTATGCTGTCAGAAGTGTTAGGGGGCACTTATTTTGCCATTCAGCTGTTTAAGAAAATGTTTAAAAAATTTTTTTATTTTAATATAGCGTTTGTAAATCTGTACACACTTGCCTAAACTTGTTATTTAACTAAAAGGTATGATAAATTTTTTAATAACTGAAACTAATCATGTTTTCACCACTATTTGCTTTCAAAAATAAAGCAAAAGACACAAGCAAAAGACTTGTCCTGACAAAAATAAACTACAAACTAAGTGCACGATATAAAAGTGTTAAGTTTAATTCTTGATAGTGATGAGTGCAGTGTAGCTTACACCATTTATTGGCACTCAAAAGAATTCTCTGAATTTTTATCATGCTGGAAATAAAAACGAGAATGCTTACGAGCTTTAATATTAGATTAATATTAACAACAAAAAGTTTTGCTATATAAATATGAAACTTAATGATGGATGACTTATTTTGTAGTTTTAGTTCTTTAATGTAATAAAGGGTGTTTTTAAAGACGTATAGAACTTTATATTGCAATAAAACAACGATGGATTATTCGATTGACATGAATTTTATTTATCCGAAAAATAATCTTGTAGCATTACATTTTAAATATGATTTCTGGCATATGACATTTGTGGCCGTATATCGGCAATAACACAGCGAATGTTGTCTTCCAAATGGTCAAGCGTTTGTGGCTTTTCCGCATAGACCAATGACTTTACATAGCCCCACAGAAAGTAGTCTAGCGGTGTTAAATCACAAGATCTTGGAGGCCACCAAACGTGTCTTTCAATAAATCGATTGTGGCACGAGCTGTGTGACATGTTGCACCGTCTTGTTGGAACCACAGCTCCTGGACATCATGGTTGTTCAATTCAGGTATGAAAAAGTTAGTAATCATGGCTCTATACCGATCACCATTGACTGTAATGTTGTAGCCATCATCGTTTTTGAAGAAGTACGGACCAATGATTCCACCAGCTCATAAAGCGCACCAAACAGTCAGTTTTTCTGAATGTAACGGTGTTTCGACATACACTTGAGGTTTAGCTTCACTCCAAATGCGACAGTTTTGTTTGTTGACGTAGCCATTCAACCAGAAGTGCGCTTCATCGCTAAACAAAATTCGCTGATGAAAATCGGGAACAACGGCAAGTCGTTTTACGCCCATTCGACGAATCTACGCCTTACTTGATGATCGTTTGGCTATTCATGATGAATTGCCAAGCCAAACTGAGAATAAATCACTTGACAGCTGTTAAATCGGTCGAATCTTGAACAGTAATGCCAACTTAAAGTTCTATCCGTCTATAAAAAACACCCTTTATAAAAAAAACTTAAAAATAAAATAAACAAATGTTTAAAAATTCATTTGGGGATACATATAGAAGTCAAAAAGTCATATGTTTAAAAAATATAGCCCCTTGGGAAATGGTGTAAGAACTTTAATAATTTGATGTACTTTAGCTTTAAATAAAACAAACTTACTGCTTTACCCTACATATGGCAATGAAATCAATATTGCTTACTAGAATCAAATTATTTTTTTTTTTTTAAATGAATCCGTTTTCGTTGCTTAGGACAACACTAGCTACAACCGTTCTAATTGTAATTATAGTTCTAATATATTACATTTTTATTAGTATATATTGATAATAGTAGCAACAGAATTAAATTTAAAATTTTTTTATTATTTTGAAATAAAATTTTTAATTAAAGCCAAAAGAAAAGCCAAATTAAAATAAATTTTGTTTTATATTACTTTATATCCTTTATTATCGTTGTCGAAACTCCACAGCACTCACATATATTAGCTATATGGGAAGGTTCGCCAGGACTTCGACAAACGTCCTATGTTAAAAATAAATTATTCAACGAAAAGCCTTTTTTTTAGTTTTTTTTAATTAATTAAAGTACAACACAATTAAAAATAATGTTGTTTTTGATAAAACTTAAATGTTGTAGGGTTGCTTAGAAACAAGCTAACCAAGTAATTTTTGTTACTTGTTGAAATTTAATTTATGGACGCCTTTCCTTGTAGCAGGAAACTATAAAATATCTTTATTTAAGCATAAACTGCACAAAAAAAAAATAATAATAGAAAAAAATATAAATTGAATTAAAAAAAAGATTTCGGTTTATATAAGCAAGGAAAATATTTATTTTTTAATTTAGAATTCTTTAACTTCTTTAAATATACACAGGCAAAATATAAATAAATAATTGAAAACATTACCCTTCGTGTATTTATGTAATTTATATTGACATGTAGTTTCATTGTTGAATTTTTATTTCATAAGATTTTGATTTTAACAAAAGAAAAGAAATCAATTAAATCATCAAAAAAATCTCCATTTTCCTGTAAAAACTAAATAATTTTTTTTTTTTTTTGTTCTAAAAACATAACTGAGACGAACTACGAATTTTTCATTACGTTCACAACTAACGTCTAGTACGAAATTCGTTCAGGATAACGAACGCAGTTTGTGAGAGATTTGTTTTTAATTCTAACATCGACAAACGACAAATAAATTGTCTTAGTTTTCTAAATATTTTACTAAATAAATAAATTTCTTTATATGTAATAATTTTATTTGAAACCTTTATTTTTAATCTACTTAGGACTCAGAGTAGCGTCTGTTGAAATGGTTCAAATAGATATTTATATACTGAATAAATAACTCTTAAGAATATCATGAGGAAAACAATAAATTTAAAATAACCCAACACAATTCTGGAATTAAGCCCAAATAAAGATTAATAAATTTTATTATTTTAACAAATAAAAATTTTTATAAAAAAAATATTAAAAAAAATTTTTATTTCTAACAAAAATATTATTTAAAAATAAAACAAAATACAAATCGGCCATAGGCTGCCCTGTAGATTGGTGGGTAGAGCATTAACCTATCAATCTATAGGTCCCAGGTTTAATTCTTGTTTAGACCAGGGCAGCAAATGGTCAAAGTAATAATAATACAAAATTGTTATATTATTTTTGTTAAAATTTTTTTCTGTTTCAATTAAAACTATTTTTTTTTTTGTAAACAAAAATTAAATTAAAAATTATTACAGAAAAAGTATAAAAAAAAATTTGGAAGTAGATTGTCAGTTCATATACTTTTATATGGCAATCGTAAGTTAAAGAATTTAAATTACTTTTAGTTTTACACAAAATTTTTCGTCGTAAATGGATTTCATTGGATGAATTTAGTCAACGAATTTTTGTCTACGAAATTCGTCATCAAAATTGTTTTTATAGCATTACACGTAATTTTTTTTAGTAAGCATCCCATTTAGTGCAAATAAATGTTTTTTCATTAATTAATAAAATAAAGGTGACCATTTTTCTGACAAAAAAAAAATATTAACTCTCTTATTAAGAAAAAAAATTTATTAAATTTAAGTTCTTTTAATGAAAAACAAAATAATTATTATTATTAGTGCAAGAGATTAAGAGGGCTGTAGACCACAAGTTTAATTATTGTTTTAAGAGTCCCTGTATTGTTGCACTAGTTTTATGGTTTTGTTCTTTAAATGATTTGTTTTAACATTAAAATGCGCTGATTTAAAAAGTAATAATAAAAAAACTGAAAACCGCTATTTCCTAAAAAGAGAGGAAGGACAGACATGAGTATTATGCAGCCCATACACACTGAAATTCAATGTTGTTTTAAAACAAAGTAAGGCGCTTTAGTGTAGTTTATGTATTTTTTGTTATTAATCAATTAACTAAAGAAAACCAAAATCATTTTAAAATTAGTTAAATTTTTCACATTGACGGAATTTAGTACTTAATTTATTTTGAAATTGAAAGCCCCAATACTCAAAAACAGCTTGTAATCTTTCTATATCTATGCTAATACGAGTATTATACAGAGAAAACATTTGCTTATAATGCATAAACTGTAACCCCATTATACAAAAAGTTAGCACAGACTCTAGAGCCAACATTATTGAAATTTTTCATATATTTTTTTTCGCAAAATTTAATTTTAAATTTAAGTAATTTTTTTTTGTTTGTTTTTGGTTAAGAAAATAAAACTCTCGAGCCGATATTAAAAACGATTTCACCAATATAAAACTAAATTATCAACAAGTAACATAACGCTACGCCTAGTCTTACGTCCTTTATTCAATGATTTAACAATAAAAATTTTATTTTACAACGAACTTAAAATTTGCTACATAAAATTACTATATTCCGAGAATAGCCACCATATACTCTTGGACCGGCCACGCCCACTTTTATGGGGGTCAGTTGAAAAGCCGTTAACTTTTATCAACCAGGTACGAACAGCTAGTAAATTTATGACAAAAAAAGAAAATTTTAAATTCCACAAAAAAAAATTTTTTAATCACCGTTTTTTAATCTGCTTAATATTTAATTTGAATTTTCGAAAAATTATTAGAAATGTTAAAAATAAACATCCACTACTTTTTTCTACATGAGGCCGCATACGTTTAAACCGAAACGTTTTTTTTTTGTAAATAATTTTATTTGTAATTAAAGATAATTACTTCAAGTTCTTTTCGGAAAAGTTTTTGTTTTTGGCTTAGGACAATTGAATTGTAGTTTAGTTTATGAGATATTAAAGATTTGCAGCAAGATTTCAGTTATCCCAAACACTTACTTCTTTAAAAAACATGTTTTTGAGAAAAAAAAAATTTTTTTTTACTGTTCAGCAACCAATAATTGTTATTACAAATAATTTTCATATTTGGTTTTTATTTAAAAGAAATTTTATCTTTAAATAAAACAATTCAATACCTTTTATACGCACAATTCATTTCTTGCAGTTTTAATTGATCTTTTCACACACAGGCAGCTGAAATGCACACAACTGCAACCAACAGCAGACACCAACGATGGCAATTTGACAGTTAACAATGTTTCGCTTGTTGCTTGAAATGTACGTGTTTAAATTTTATTTAACAAGAAGCGTCGATATCAAAAGAAAATTACAGACTTGTCTTCACGTTTTAAAAGAACATGATTTTTAAATGAATTAAAATAAAAAAAAAATTAAATATAAATGAAATTAACAAATAAAAGGCATTAAATATAAACAAGCATTCATTGTAAGGATGTTCTTATCACGGTAATTAAAACCAACAGCAGTATTTATAAAGGTTGGATATGTGTAAGAACGATGTGTTAAGTTTACATAAATAATAGAACCAAGAGCTTTTGGTTTTACCGCCATATATGCATAAGTCTGTTTAAAATTGTGTGTCTCTAATCTAATCTCTTTCTTGGGTGTTAAAAAAAAGCTGACAATATTTAGTTAAAGGCTGACTTTGCTTTCGTTTGTGTCATTTTTATAAATTGACAGGTGTTTATGGTCAATTGCAGTTGAGTGTCATATATTTGCATAAGTATTTTCATATCAGCGTGTTACTATTTACTTTTTTTTTTTTATTAAAATTGTAAGAAAATATTTAGCTTAAACACACCATTGTTTTTCATAACACAAAGTATATACAAATTAAATTTTCTTTCCAGTTTATTTTTTTAAACCGCTCTTACAGCATTGAAAATTACTTAAAATTTATGTTTTCTGCTTAAAATAAGGTTAACAGTTACAGATAATAAATATTGGATTTCCTTTTCAAGCTCACAGGAATTTTTTAAACTATTCGCTGACAAGATAAAATGAAGCAAAAGAAAAGTAATTTAACTTTGAAAACAGTAAACAGTTCCATCAGTCACTAGAAGTGGCACACGGCAAATAATATAAATGTCCTCTTCGCTTAAACATAGAAATAATTCAAACGTTACATACACACACGCTCACGCTATTTGCAACAAAAATTCAACATCTGTTAGCGTCAACATTGAACAAAAGATTTATGCATATCTTAATAAATTTCTTGAGTTTTTTTTGTGTGTTTTTTAAGAATTTATTTTCTTTTTAACAAAAAAAGAACACCATTACTTTGATTAAAACAAAAATGTGACAGTGTATCACATTACATTTAAACTTTAGTCAACAGAGTGTCTGTCATGTGCATGTGTTTGCTTGACTGCACAAATGTTAGAGAGCATACATATCAAATGGCAGAAATGAGGCACCAAGAAAAGGTACTTCTTTACACCACTAGTGCAGCATATATCTGTAAACACCTAGTTTTTATCGCTACACCTAGCAGCTTTGTTGCACTGCTCTAATCTTTACAGCGAAAAAACGATAATAGTGTGAAAATACATGTCATGTTTTTTACCTACATAAAGTGTCTAAAAACAAAACTTTGACAATTCAACACAAAAAAAAAAAAAAAAAAAAAGAACAAACATGCAGGCCAATAACTAAAATTTCGAGTATACACTTCACTTGCTATCTTTGAAGGCAGGCAAATAAGTAAAGTGCGTTGGTTTTTCCTACATTTAACAAACGTCTAGTCGAAGAGTCAACAAAATTTAAACCAGCAAACAAAGCTAAAAGGTAAAAGTACTTTTAGCAAATTTTCTTTTTTTTGTCATGTGTTTTTAAAGCGAAAATAAAAAAAAATAAAGAAAATTAAAAAAAATATTTAAATAATATACTCGTATATAATTACCCAGATCTAGGTTTTGCTCAAAGATTATTAATAAATAAATAACCTACAGGAGTTTTTTTTACTTTTTCTTTTCTCCTATTACACAAGCCAACAAAATGAAGTATTTTGTTTTGGTGCCTGATGGTCAATTCGCTATAAATAATTTGTCGTACTTATGTAGTTCTCGAGATAAGCAAATAGATATAATTTCCAATAACTCCAGAATTAGCTCTCCGATTAATCTTACAAAAACAACTAAGTTGGTCTGTTTATTAATCAGGTTCTTTACAGAAGTTCGTGTTTTCAGTAGGCTGCTTTTGTCTTCAGCCTTTTTATATTTTGAGTACTCAAATTCGTGTCTTGTATTTTTTGCAAATTGACTATTTATATGTTCGTGTCTTAAGTCTTTTGTTTATAATCATTATATGCGAGCTCTGGAAATTGTAGTCAATCGGCTTGTAGTTATTAAATTTTATGAAATATTAGGCCTTAGAGTATATAACAAAAATAAAAAAGAAATATATATTAAATAATTTTATATATTACTTAGAAACATTTATAAAGAAATTAAATTGATTTGAAATTCATTTTAATTGAAATTTTAAATAATTTTTTTTTGTTGTTCATTTTAAAAATATATACTTTTTGTGAAAGTGGCTTTCAAACAATTATTTACGAATTATTATTATTATCATTATGGGCCCAATTATGAATTAACAAGCAAATTTCTATATGAAATTGTTAATTAAACAAAAATATTTCTTATAAGAGTATAAACATAAAAATTTTAGGAATATGGGAACAATTGAAATTTCAAATTTATCAAATATCAACTTAAAAGTCTATGGGGCTGGTTCTTTCAATTAATTTCAAAATATTTATAGCTGTAACTTAATTGTGTCTTGTTTTATAAACGTATGAGACCAGATAAGCACAGAGTTCATATAATGCCACACCTCTACCTTCTTTAATGGAATAAAATAGTTTATTAATATTTTATTATAATTTGTTTGTAGCTTTTCTTTACATTTCTCTCAATTTGCTTAATGGCATACAGCAAGATTTCCTGATATAAGCAATTTGTTTTGATGTGTTTGTAAATAAAAATGTTACAATTATCATTTTTATGACAGTGAGAAATTATGATCAATAAAAAGTTACATAAATAATATATTAAATCAACTGTTGTAATATTTATAATTAATTGAATGCTAGAGCTGTTTATAAAAAGTTTGATTATTTAGTTTAATATAGAGACTTGAAAAAACTAGAAAAAGTAAAATGTGGATAATCATACATTATAAATGAAAAGAAATTAATTTAAGAAATAATTAATATAAATTAAAATAAATAAAATTTAGCCATAGGCTACAGAATAATAATAATTTCAATAATTTTTTTAAATATTGAACTTATTAGCTTGTATGACTGTAAGACCTACTAGGCAAAAAATTTTCAAACTTTCTAAAAATGTTGCATAAAAAAATGGATTTATTTGACATATGGCTCATATTATGTGTATTACATGTAGAAACAAAATTTACGATTTTGATCATTTTAGATTTTTAATGAATTTTCGAAAAAAAAAATTTTTTAATTTTTTTTTAAAAATAATTTTTTTTACAAAACTTTAAGAATGTCTCAGAAACTACAAGACTGATAAAAAATTGCTTAAAACGCAATTTAAAGAATATTTTTTTTCACACTAGTTGACCCGGCAAACGTTGTCTTGCCTTAATATTTTTATATATTCGATCTTCTTACACTAAGAAGTCGTACTCATAGAGTAAAGAACAGTGCAAGACCGGGTAAAAACAAGTAGTAGGCAAATAAGCCAGATACCGACTATAGCGTTACCTGCCGGATTTCCAAGATTATACATACAAACCTTCCTTTTCAATGACTCTATCTATTAAAAAAACCGCATCAATATCCGTTGCGTAGTTTTAAAGATTTAAGCATACATAGGGATATAGGGACGGAGAAAGCGACTTTGTTTTATACTATGTAGTGATTCCGTATTTTTGTAAGTTTATTCAGAGATTTAATTGCGGGTTACTGAAAAATATTATGGTGTAACCTCTTAAACGGTATACACTTAGGATTAAAAATAGATATTTATAGCGTTTGGACCCTACTACCATAGATATTACCTTAGGCAGCACAAAAAAAATTATTTTGTAGGTTTGTGTTATTTATTTCAATTTATTTTGGAAATAATTTATATAAGAGGGCAATTGCTTTATATAAAAATTTTGAGAAATGCACTTCTAATATCTACTCAATGTTATTAAAATTATACATATTGTATCTACTGGTCCTGTAATACAAACGATCAATTTATCTAGAAATTTAAAAAAAAAAACAAATTATGTTTCTCATAAAAAATTTTAAGACCAATATTTAAGTGCCAAAAGATGCTAAGAACATTTTGCTATGAAGATAACAATTCTATTGATGATATGAGGAAAAGTAAAAACAAAATTGTTTGCAAAAAACATGTGTCACAGTCCTAGAAATAAATCTAAGAAATTTTACGGGAAACGTTAAATACCATGACAACAGAACCAGCAATACGTGCAATTTAAATAAAAAAACGTTTATATATTTATAAGCTTTGCACCGATAATAAATAAAAATATTTAAGAAAAAAATTCTAGTAGATATGAGTACGTTCTGTTGAAAAATAATAGATAAGTTATAACGCAAAAAGGAAGATTGATATACTTTTTGATTTTTGTCTCAATTACTTTTCAACTTTGAAATCAAATTTAGACCAGGTGATAGAGCGGGAAAAGTACTGTATTTTATCTTATTTTTCTTTTTTATTGCTTCAACACTAAAGTTGAAAATGTTTTTCATATAAAACGATTTTTATTTAAAGTGGGTGCATCTGGTAGCCAAAATGGCATGCGACAAGCGGCCGAAGTTCCGCTGGGCCATATAAATAGTGCAATTTTCCTTCTAAAATATTTAACCGTTCAAAGGTTGTATTAAAAAAACAAAATTTTAGGCAAAACCCAGCTGTTTGCAAAATCCGGTAAATAAATTGACAAAAATTTTAAGAAAAAGTAAAATAGTAGATTAGGCCAACAGAATTAGCCATAAGCTGATTTTTACTTCTGCTGTATTGCACTACAGGAATATGTTCCAGAAAACACGTACATATTTTTCTTATAAAACTTTTTAATTAATCCAATAAAAAAATGCAATTTTATTAATTTTTTCACTTTTACTTAAACATAATAAAATTTTCTAATGTTTTGCCATTATTTGTTTTAATTCTTATCAAAAATATTGTTATATTTTTGTAAATTAGCTAAATCTTTAAATGTATTCGTTATTAAGGTAGTCACATAGAAAAGCCACTACATCTCCTACAAAATAAATTTTATCATTTCAATTACGGCAAAAGAGTAATGCATTGTATGTTTCTATATACATTTTTTGGCCCGTATTTTTGGACCAAACAACATCTAAACTAATGTTAGTAATTTAAATATAATTATCACATAATTTGTTGTAAATTTATTTGAATATACTCGTGCTCTTATTTGTAATGAAAATCTTAAACTACTGCATGTACAGCTAAAACTATTTCAACTACTCGTAACAGTATCAACTCCTCCAAGACTGATACATATAAATTCTGGGAAACTATTTTACACAAAGGAATCAAAACAAGACAAACACCACAATTGGCTGAAGAGACTTATCTGGTCAACATGATTGTGGGCAGTTGTCAATTCAATACCACTAATATCATTTAAACAGTGACTTTGGAATGAAATTATTTAGGCAAAAAGTATGCATGTGGGATAGAGTGGATACAAAATAAAATGAACCAAATGAGCAAAACACACATGAAAATAAAAATAAATTGTGTTTAAGCTTTAGTTTTTATTATAATTATTTTTATACAGTGAAAGAATTATAGTCATAAGACCAAGTATATAAATACTCTGAACTTTGTCATTTATTCTTAAATTCATTAAATTCATTAAGTGAATTTAATGAAATATTTTTTGGAAATATTTAATAAAATCAAAGAAACAATTGAAATGAAATTCTTTTATTAGGTTTAAAAAAATTTTGAAGATGAAGAAAATATCTAAATGAAAATAAATAATTTTACTCTGACCTTAAGTTTGAAACAAACTAGCCAAGAAGCTGTTTAGAAGTGTATTGCATTTCAAAAGAAGTCAACGTTCGGTTGTAAAAATTTGAGCTATGATGTTGAGCATATCGAAATAGCACAGCGGCAATGCTAAGCAATAGGAAAATTAAATTCTAACAGTGCCTTTTGTAGTGAAGTTGGCTGCAAAACAATTTATTTTTTTTTTTTTTTTTTTGTTACTTTTGATTGAAGTCACAAAAACCATTGTATAGATAGTACAGTGTACCAATAATATGACGAACATAATGTATTATGTACAAAAGTCACAAGTCATCGTATAGCTTATGAAGTAAACGATAAGCGAAAAGAAATGATTTAGTCATTTTAAAGAAATTGAAATTCAATGCACTGAACACAAATCACATTTCTTAAAGATCAAAAAATTCACCTGACATAACTTAAAGTCTTAGTTGTGACTAAAAAAATTGGGTTAAGCAGCCAAAAATATTATCTAAATTTCAGACTGTTGTGTCGAATTTTGTTCGTTACATTTACAAAATTTCTAACACAAAATTTTTTAGTTATAACAAAGTCAGTATTCACAACCGTAAATAATAAATATTGTGTTTCATCAATTCCTTATTCTTTATATTTTCTATGACCGATCACCTAGAGATTTTTAATAGCTTTCTAAGCTTCTGTTTTTATATTTTTTGTTCGTGTACACTCTTTATTTGTTGGAACATTATTTGAATTTGAATGAATGCAGTTGTATATTGTTAATGGTGCCCGTTTATTTGGTGTTTACGCTGTTGTATATGAAATGTTTAGTTTTTATCAGCAACAAGCAATTAATGCAAACCGTAATTGTTACTTTTAAAAACCCCAAATGCTGTACAGATATCAAGCGGCCTAGTCTTTGATTTAAACCACTTTTATTGAGTCAACATTTTCATCGATTGCTTTTCTTAGCGTTTAAGTTTTTTTCTTTATATTTATGCGTCTGCATAATACGAGTAAAACAAGTGTTTTCATATATTTTTACCGTCAGCATAAGGAAATTGCATATAAAACGTGGTTAGTAAGTAAGCACTTACTCGTCTGTGTATATGTAAGAATTTGTAAAATATTTATTTTAATTAGAAGTTGAAAAAGTAATTAAAGGCACAAAACTAAATGCTACAAGAAATTTTTGGTAAAGAAATAATATTTAACTATTGTTTGTTACTTGTAAAAATTAACAGAAACGTTAATTTGAGTAGTAAAATATTTTGATTTAAAATTAAATTTAAATTAATTTTAAAACAGCCAGAGATTAATCAGCCATTACAAGTGATTGATATGCAGCTTCCACTTTTTAAATTATATATGCCAATTCTGCTGACAATAAATCAAGCACTTGAATATTTAAAAAGCCATCATCTAGTTAGTGTTTGGTTTATGATGAAAATAATTATGCTGCCCTGATATTGAGTGATATTACAAGACCAGCTCAGACATAGTTTTGTTTCTTGAATTGTTAATGTAAAATTTTCTTAAAGAAAAACCTCTCAGTATGACCTCTTAAGAATACATAAATTGTCAACATTATTGTAACTTGGCCATGGCATATAAGAAGAGGTACAATACAAACCGCCGTAATTTTTATCCATAGGTGTTTAAACAAATATTGATTGGCTGTGAACAGAATTAATTAAATTTATTTTTTATATATAAACAAGAACATTATACCGGTCCCAGCTGCGCAACCGTGAATGTATTACAATATGTCGGTTTGGTAAGCCCTAACGGGATAATGAGATTTCTACGAAGTATCACTAAATACATCATCAACTAAATGACATTGTGCAATCCAATTTCACAAAAATCTCAAACAGACGAAAAGCACATGTTCAACCACATTACGGCGATATTTAAAGTATGGTAAGCTAATCAGTGCAAGCCTATGTACCATAGCACCATGATACTAAAAGTTATAACACAATCCCTGATAAAGGCTCTGTAGATTTTTTGTTTAAACTTGACAATCGATGCTGTTGCCACTTTCTTGTTATGACTGGTAAATGGGTTTAGAGAAACTGTAGATAACCATAAGTTGTTTATTCTCCAATTTACATATCAGTTTAAGTACTTAAGTTACCGTAAATAAGGGAAGAAATTTCAGAATAATTGAACACATATATTTACTGCGCAAAGAAGTTTCTAAATAGAGTTGTAGTCTTATGAATATACAAAAAGTGGCTCGGTTGGCCAAGCAGTCTTCCAGCGTATGTGCAGGAACTCAAGACAACATAATATTTTTGTGAATTAAAAGTTCTATGACAGACGATATACAATTCACAACTAAAGTGCAGTCTGACTGTCCAATATCAAGTTTATAGTATTTGTCTTCCTCCTTAAATATTCTTACTAGCTGAACTCCAGAAAAGGATATTTTGCTACACTAATAAAGAAAAGAGAGTTAAAAAAGAAAAATATTTTAGTAAAAGGTGTTTCGTTTTACATTAGAAACATTTATTGTTTTAAAGATATTTGAATTTTTATTGAATTGTAAAGAAAACATGTTCCGATAAAGTATGCAATAACATATCTCAATCGGCAAATCGTTCAGTGGTAATGGCGCAAAGTGAAATCAATGCCATCTTCTCCAATGAAGCTTATTGCATTTTGAATGGCTTCGTGAATACGCAAAATTGTCAAATATAGGGCAAAAAAAATAAAAAATTCTCAAGCATTCAATGATAAACAAATGCACCCACAAAGACCAAGCTGTCTTGTGTGAAATTTGGTGAGGCCTTAATTAATTAAAAATGAAGCCGAAATCGCAATGACTTGGAACGGAATTCGTTACTGACACATGATAACGGAATTCTTGTGAAGTCAATCGGATGAAATAGAGCTGGACAGCATGGAGTTTCAGCAAGACAGCGCCACCTGACACACATCGCATGAAATAATCAATTTATTGCATGAATGAAAAAGTGCACTCTTATTGGCACAACAATAATTTTCACATAAATCTGATTAACTCATTAATTTTTTCAGTTGGTGAAAATTTCACTTCGATCGATACAAAATTATCTAAGTTTTCAAAAAAAAAAATAAAATAATAAAAAAACTGAGATGGTCACGCCTAAGGTTAATAATATTAAAGGTGGTAACTTAGATTTTACTATTATTTTCTTAATTTTTGTCACTCACATATTCTGTTCTGTAGGTTTTATATTTCAGAATGTTTTTTTCTTATCGTTTGTGATATAAAATACACTTGAAGTGGAACAAATAAGAATTTCTTGATTGGAAAGAAAGGGTATCAGGGTAAGGAAATATTTATGCCATTCCGGTCTCGGAGAAAAACAAATGATTTAGTAGGCTTGATCCGGTCATGGGATTAATGACTGGACGTGGCAGAGTATTGAAACGTTTTGCAAATATGAGGATCGGTCAAAATGACCTCTTCAGGTTATGTAACAAAGACAAAGAGACAGCAGAGCACATATTGTGTTATTGCAATGGTATAATATCGAGCCGTTTTCGTTACTTATTGCATCATCAGGCGACTTGTTCCCTCTCCTCATTCTAATACTAGGGCATCATTACCAACCATCGTCTCGCATTATGAACAAATCATCCAAGAAAGAATTTGTAACTTAAGAGTTGTGTCACAATAGGTGTATTTTGGTCGTAGTGACCACCACTCATAATTGTAATTATAAGTACACACAATAATTTTGTCAAAAATGCCGTTAAAATGAACACTGTTTAAGACATTTAACACCGTTTGACATACAAAATGCTAAAGCTTAAACCAAACAATTTTAATAACAAAAATGTGAGAAAATGCATGTAACTAAACAAATATTTCGATATTCAAAAAAAAAAAAGCAAAATCTTTTTTAGGTTTTTATGTTGCTGGTGTTATAGCCCAAGCAACATAAGAAACGTCAAAAACAACACTCATACGTACGAGTATTTTCGTACGTTTTTTACTCAATCTAAACAATATCATTTATAAACTATAAATCATAAGTTTTTGCTGCTAAATTGTTTTCAATAATATTTTACCATATAAGCACGTAATAAAAAAATTTATTTACCAAAAAAAAAATCGACCGAAATTGAAAATGCGTGTTGGGAAAAAAATTGTTTTTTTTTTTGTTGTTTGTTTTACGCTCATAATTCGTTTTCCTTTTTTTTTTTTTTGCAGTTAAACATTTAATGTTAACATAATGTTTTTCAAATTTCTAACACAAAACATACATTTTTGTAATGTACGATTAATATTGGGGATAATATGATAAGCAACAACAACAATAACAGCGAAAAAAACTATATTTTATTTATTATTAAGTTATAAATTTTAACAAAATATGTGTGCATGTAAATTAGACATCTGCAACAAATAACTTTTTTGTATTTGTAAATACATTTGCCAAGTAGGTACTTGCTCACAGACCTCAAATAGTGCAGAGTAGTGAAGTGTTGATTTTCAAGTTCTTATCAGTAAGCATAAAGCAAATAACTCAACGGAAAAAGTATTACAAAAATGAGTACTGTATTTGCGGAACACCAAATACTTTGCTGGAACTACCACACTTTTTAAGACGAAATAGACAAATCATTCAACAAAAATCGACAGCTAGTAATAACTCTGTTTTTTATATTATAAGCCTATAAAATATAAGGTTGCAGATAATAAATTGTATTTAAATATTATATAAATTACACTTTGATCAAAAAAAATGTAGCCTCATATGTGTGTAAAAATTTATTGTGGCCGTGTCGACTTTTAGAAACATTATTACGTTAGATCTGGCAACAACAGTCTCAACAAATAATGAACAACAATCATTCTTATTTAAGTCGCTCTCTATACATACTTCTTTAATAAAGATGTATAGAGATTCTCTGTGTTAATACCTATAGCTATGAGTCATAGCTTACAAGTACCAAATCCATTTGAAGTATTTGATGCATTTGCGATTTCTACAAATGATTTGTGAGCAAAGTCGTGTTCTGTGTAAGCAAACACAAAAAGCAAAGCAAGCATAAGCAAATTGTCATACGTGAATTTTGTTGTTCCTGAAACGTCAACTCATTTTTGTTTGTATATGCAAATAAATGCACTTGCTGCAGAGTACATAAGTACTACGCAAATCCAAATACATTTGTGCAGATGTCTAATGTAAATACCTATGTACGTGCCAAATGAAATAGGGGAGGGAAGGAATGCATGTTTCCTAACCGCATACCGTTATGAGGTTTATTAAATATAAAAATTAAAAAATTAAAAAACAAAAAAATTACAAAAATATTTTATTAGTTTGCAGTCATTTAGCTTGTTAGTTATTTCATCAGCCATTTGAGTTAGGAACTTGTTTATATACGTGCGTCTATTTAAACATTTAATGTGTCTTGTGATGGATGTTGTTGTTTGGTTGGTGGCTTTAATAAATCTTAATTGCATTTCATGTCAATTTTCCGTTGCTATTTTTCATTTGTATGCATGAGCTCAATATGCGTGTTTGTATGTGTTTTTGTTTGTTTTTTTTTTTAATTCTTAGAACAATTCATTTCGACTTTAATGTCTAGATAATATTCAATTTAAAAATCAACAAATGTCCTGTACGTTAAATTGAACAGCACATGTCGACTTTGTATTTAAATAAACTTGTTGATCTTGTTTTGTTAATGTTTTCTTTTTTCATCCTCACATGTTAACACTACAAAATGCAAAGTGTATTGGCAATTAAGTTTGTCATTTCTATTTAGTATATTTAAAATAAAAAATTTATATAAAATAAAAAAATTTTAAAAAAACATTTTTTTTCTACAATATAAATATAAAAAAAAAAAAATAATTCAGCTAATATTTAACCCGTAAAATATTAGCATCTAGCATCTAGCAATTTATCTAGGTTACATTAAGAAGAAAATTGGTTTTTGGATCAAATTACAATTTTCATCTCAAAAGCATTAAATAGGAGTGATCTGAAACTCTTAGAGATATTTGTTATCATAAGTGCACAGTGATGCCAAATTAAAAAAGGACTTTATTAAAACTTCAATAGAAAAGATTTACTTAAAAAAGTGTGTGAAAATAAACAAAACTTTTCACAAACGTTTGCTGCAAAGATATAAACTTTTATATCTTTTTACTTAAGCAAGACCAAAACTAAAACGATTTCAGCAAAAATAATAAAAAGAAACGAAACTGCCTTTACACTCATCTAGTTTTACTATCACAATCGTACCATTTCAATCGTAATGTATGTGCGCACAAGCAGTCATGCTTATATTCTTCTGTATTTAGCTGCACACATTGAAACTAATAGTACAGTTTGGTTTCGTGTGCAAAACAAGTACAAAACTAATCACACAAAATGAGTGCAATTTTTTTTTTTTGTTTGGTTTTACTTACTGAAAAGAACTAAACAAAAGCAATCGCTTGAGCGCCTTCTTAGAATAGTGGGAGTCGCAAGATCGATTCCTAGCTAAGCAAAGTGTGTTTGATCATTTCGATTTGTTTACTGTCTTACTCTACTTATTAAGCTTAAATGTTGTTTAAGAATTTGGCTTTTAAACTACTAAATGGAGTTGAATGAAATAAATTTTTTTCATAGTAGAGGACTTAAAAGTTTATACCATTATATTTTAAAGCACCTTGTGGTAACACAGGCTGGTTTAAAATTGGCAATTTCGGGCTTATAAAATGTTTCAGAGCCTGTGATTTTTGTAAATGTGAACTGATTTGAAATACTTGTTTGCTTCTAATAATTTTTGTTTAAAAATTTACAGTATTGTCTTATCAGTTACAATTTTGACTTTAAAATATTTGTTTGGCTTTTTTTTTTATTGTTTTTGGCTTACAGTTTTTTCAAAATGTTATTGAAAATTTTTTAAAAACAGTTTTAAAGAGCCTACTAAATGGTGAAAACAATGTTGTTAATTTCTTGTTAATTTTTTTAATAGCTGCCAAATTACCAATACTGAAATTGTAATTTCGGGCTTTAATTTTGCCCAGCTTAGCATAAAGATTTGTTTAAATTTTTAAAAAGGAATTAAAAAATTTTAATGTTTCAGTTATGATAGCCTAATTTTTAAGTTGCTAAAAACAATCTAAAGTTTAATTCTCTCAATAGTATTTTGAGCTGTATAACCAAATTTTTGTTGATACAACTAAAAACCTCAACCATCAAAAAGTGAATTTTTGTTTAGTAATAAATTTTGTTCTCACAACCGAATTTGTTTTCTCAGTATGGTTATCTTTATATTATTATCTTTTGAAATGTTGTTCAAAAATGTTTATAAATTTTTATTTTTTGTTTTATTTATTGACCTTAATTACCTTTTTATTACTGCAGCTAATAAATATCATAATGCTAATCAGAGATTTAGTAAAAATTTAATAAAAATTTTTTCTGAATTCATATATCTCAGTATAAGATTATTTTTTTATATAACGATAACTTGGTGCTTAGTTTTAGTTCAAATTTCTTTTTATTTTTCTTATTTTTTTTTTTTTTTGTTTTTATTTTGAAAAATATTTAGTCTATTTACGTGTCTAACTAAAAAATATTAACTGACATTATAATTCAATGAAAATAGCAATCATTATTGTTTTATGCTGTTGATTTCTGACATTGCGACTGCCATTGCAGCAGTAACAATAACAAAATAAAGAAGTTTTTTATTAAATACAACAAGAATACAGAAAAAAAAACAAAAATGTCTTAAAAATACCATCTTTCCAGAACTTGGATTTAGTATTTATAACAATCCTTGTTTAATATTCTTACATTTAGCTTACATGTGCTGATTTAAATCAGTTCACAGTTGGAGAGCATTTTTTTAGTTTTTCTTTGAAAAGTAACGATATTTTTTATTTGGATGGATTATTGTAAACTAAATCAAATCAACAACCTGGTGTCTTTTCCAGTGAAAAGAAAAGCTAAAAGTTTAAGAAAAAATCGAAGCCAAAAACTACTTTATAAAATTAAATTTGCTTAATCTGGTAAGCCGATATATGTAAATTAAGAAAATTTAATTATTTTCTGTAGAATTTTTTAAGAAGTTTAAATAATGTGGAAAAATAATATAAATATGAATAATTTATTAAGGCATTAGCTTGGCACAGTTCCAAACAAAAAGACTTTCATACCGCCTCCTAGTTTGTTAAAACTTCCAATCACTTGTCATCATTATTTCTTTAGGTGTTATAGGTATTAACATAAAAACATAAGTATGTTCTCTTCTAGCATAATTCGTTTTTAGCTCTATTATGACTTTGAAGAGAACATTCATTATTCACAAATTAAATAATTAAAAAAAAAATTTTTTAATAAAAACAACTTTATAATATTGCAATGGAATTACTCCACAACTTTTTTAACCTGATTTAAAATTTCAATATCAAATAAGCAAATATCAATCTCTAGCATGTTAAGTTTTAAGCTTGACAGAAACTACGATACATACAAACGATAAAATATTCACAAGAGCACAAATAAACAAAACGTACACTTAAGTTTCAACTTCAGCTTCAGCTTTAAATTAAACAGAAAACCTAAACTTCAATGCTAAGCAAGTGTATATGCATGTTTGTACTGGACATGCAACACTTGTTGTGGTTTTTTTATTTGTATTCAAAAATTATAAAAAAAAAATTTTAATGTAAAAATGCTTTCATAGCAAGATCAGCAAAGTTTTGAATGACTTGAAAATGGTTAAACAGCGGCTTGTGGTATAAAAGCTAAATTTTAGACTATATATTAAATTATGGGCAATCTAAAATTCGTATCAGGTTAGCTTAGGTTGATAATTTGTCTTACCTGTAAAAGTGGCAACAAGGCGATAGAATATGAAGAAGAATCTATCACCACCTAAATCAGTTGTTGCTTTTCAAAAAGTCATATCGCGTGCTAACTCTGACAGTCTCGTCCTCATCGAGACAACCTCTGTATTAATCATTTGATGGTATGGCGTGCCAAAATTACAGTGACTTATTATCGCTGTCAATACATTCCTTTATTGAAATCCATGTACGCCCAGTATGTCATTCGTCCACCTAGACTATTCAGATCTCGATCTGTTATTTGCACCAACAGGGAGTTACTTAAAAATATATCAGCATACCGTTCTATGTTGCTCAAAATTTCTTTAAATTAAACTCAAATAATCGTAGCTTAAAAAACCTTTTTATACACTTCATAAAGAGTGAAAAGGGTACATAAGTTTGTGCAATTTCTACACCGTATATACTATATTCTGAATAAATATAGATAGCGGACTCGATTTAGCGATGCCTGTCTGTCCGTATTGACATTGCAATAAATTTCTGAAGTCTCTAGACAACATACAGAAAAGTATAGTTGTGTCTGTTCTTCAGCTGCTATTAAAATTCAGCCAAATCGCTTCATAATAGGTGAGGTATGAGCTCCGAAGTGCAATTACCTTTATTTTTTGTAAATTTTTTCCGAGGGCATTTTTTAAATATTTTGTCTGAAGTTTAAAATGGACCAGAAACGTAGTACGCAGTTCTATCAGAAATAACATTCATAATATCTGTGCAAAAACTCAAAACAAATTGCCAAGAAAAATTAAAAATACAACCGAAATTTTCAATATTCCCTTTTTTTAATGGACATTTTTAAGCTGCACATGTGCGTAATACTTGTGAACACAGGCACGAAACCAGTCATTCGGTTTTATACAAACGAGTATTTATATGAATGTGTGCTACAAATAAAAAAGATCTTATAAAAAGAAAGCATTTTTGGGAATTTTAAATTCTTTGTTTGATAATAAAAATTTCAAATTAAATTAAATTTATTTCGCATTTTTATTAAATAACCTTCTTAGAATTTTTTGATTAATATCAAAACTGAGTAACTACAGATTTTTTTTTAAATTTAAATTTATTAAACTGAAATTAATTATTTATTTTAGGATTAACAAAACAAAAGGTATATGGATGAGCCAGGAGTTTTCTTCCTGACACAAAGAAAAATATGTGAATAGAGGACAAGTCTTCTACCAATGTAGAAAAATAAAAAGCAAGTTTTTAATTTTAATTAAACCTTTATTTCACAATGAAGTTTTCAATAAAACTGATCTGAATATTCAAAAAATAAAAGATTTCATTTTTATTAAATTATAAAGCAGGTAGAATGCATTAACAAGCGTATAATTTATATACGTACTCAAAGCTTCATTTTTTTAACTTCGATTTTAAATGTGCGTAGCGGTAAGCTGTAAATGATAAACAAATAGATTAAGTTAATTTTTTTGTGAACTTAATTTGTACAAAGCATGAAAGACCTTGTAGGAAATTTAGTCTTAACTCAAACAGTATACAAAAAAAAATTATTTTAATTAATATTTCTCATATCTTTATATATAAATATTTAAAAAAAATAATAATAAAAAGAAGAATGTGGAAAGTGAAAAATATTAATATTTGGCTAAACCTTAACTTGTTAAACCTGTATAATTTAAATTAAATACAGATATTTTATTTTTATGTTAATCTCTGTTATTAAGTTGCACTGCTATCCTTACACTCACATAAGCTCAGAGAGAATAAGAAGGAGAAACAGAGAAAACGGAAAACAATTATTATTAGCATTTGTTTACACATAAAAGGACAATTATAAAAAACTTTTTAAAAGGTTTAAAATTTCAAATTAATGATTTCTTAATAATAACACTTTTTATGAATTAAATTAAGCAAAGCAAAAAAATTTTAATTAAATAATAAAAAAATTGTGTTAATTGATTTGGTGTTTAACTATTTGCCATTAATCACAAAGTTTCGGAATATATGGCGAATATACGAAACAAAATTAATAAAACATAAGCCAAATTTATCAACTGCAACTGGTATATAAATGGTTTCATGTAGGCGTAGCAAACATAAATATTTTGAACATTTAATAATTGAAGCAACGAGTCGTTTACATTTTATTTAATTTTCAGTTTGTCTCTTTATTTTTATTTTTTTTTTAATAACCACCAAGCAAATATTGTTACATATTTTAAACGTATTAAAATGGCCTATTCCACGTTGAATTATAAATTCATTTATTTTATAAATTTTTTTTTGCAGGTGGTATTGAGATGTAAAGTACACTAAAAAAAATAAATAGAGTTTTCTGAGCAGATTTTTTGTAAAAAAAAATGAGCTTCAAAATTCTAATATTTTCAATTTGTGATACTTGTAGAAGAGTAAATACTAATAAGATATTAATATGGATAAAAAGCTGTCAGAAAGACAAGAGAAAATAGTCATTACTACTTCTAATTAAGCCATGTAGTAGTGCAGTAGGCCAATGCCAATACGTTTGTCAGGTATCGTTCCCAAAAGTAAAGTTCACGCTAAAGTGAGCTCCTCTCACTGCCACCTCCAATCCCTAATTAAACTTTACGGAGTTCTAATGGATCACAAGTGCGATTGTTATCCAATGTCAGTCAGATAAGCTTAGCTATTTCATAAGTATATTTCACCTTTAGTGTCTCTAATGTAGAGATGGATAACCCAAATTTTGCTCCTTTTTTCCGACTTTTGCATGACAGAATAATCATTTAAGGACATGACTTTTATGTTTAAGCTATTTTAATTAATTTTGATAAACAAAAATTAGTCACCAAATGTGCTGCTTATCACAAATCTCAACCCATGCGATTAATTATTGTTTTCATATTTTTGTTAAGGCGTGGGGAAGTTTCCTATGGAAACAAAACATAAAAATTGCTAGATAAGTAGTAAAAACACTACATTGCTTTTTATGTGGAAGCTTAAATAATTTATTATTAATACGCCAATGATACTTTCATTATTATTTATGAATTTATTTGTATTTCTGTCCAAAATCTTAAATTTTTTGTTATCTTAGCAGTTTATTTTATTTGAACTGGCAAAAATTTTATTTTATTCCAGAGAACTGATAAACATAAAACAACAACAAGCTCAGATAATTTGTAACAAGGTGCACCAAATAGTCTTTTTAAGCTTATAGGAAAAATTAGCTTGATCTTTACACTATTTTCGGAACTCACTAGCCTATACCTTATGTTTAAAGGGTAGAAACTAGTTCTACTTCATCTAAGAGAGAGAGACCGCGATCTTACTGAGCAGCTAAAAATTTAGAATGTCTGTATTGCTGAAGCTCTAATGTCTCGCTGTCTCAAGCACTATGGATAAAACACTAAACTTCTTGAGGCAATCTTTGGTGCAACAGTATTATAATAGATTAAAAGTTTTAATCATCCGTGCTTTACAGCTATATTTGGAAATTTTTACACAGGACCAATCGTTGTATCGGAGTATAGATTCTGTTGCATATGAAAGAAACTCTAAATGCATTCTCAAGCTTTCTGCGACAAAGATTGACTTAAAAATGCTATAAATTTGTCGATGCTTTGTCCTACATCAGTTCTAATGTAGATTTCGGAACGTGAAGTGTAAATATGTGAGCAATGAATGACAGACTATGTGATTAAAATTGGTGTGTACACCCCTTTTATTGCCCTGGAATCCTTCTGCATGCATGGTAAATAAGAACGTTATGAGTGCCCTACTAACCAAAGTAGAAAAAGAAAGTCTTCAGGTTCCAGTAAATATGTGGTACTCAAATACACTAACCTTGAGCACACCAGCCCAAAAATTATTCTGGCACTCATTAGACATGACTTTA
Source organism: Thelaira solivaga (assembly GCA_947397855.1). Lineage (NCBI taxonomy): Eukaryota > Metazoa > Arthropoda > Insecta > Diptera > Tachinidae > Thelaira > Thelaira solivaga. Next base: position 13,951,353 of record OX377610.1, read on the forward strand.
CACTATACACTGAAATATAGACAGAACATTGTAGACTCAATTGCAGGATGATTGCTGTCATTTCTATTAAGAGCTCTGTAGAACCACTTCGTCATTTTTATCGAAGACTTGTGTACAAAACGTGACATACAAAAGTTGCTCTTAATGTTTGATCGGTTATGTATAGTAAACGATTAGAGCCAGTTAGAATATTATCTAGAAAAACTCCTAGATTTTCTCAGAGAGTATTAAAAAATTTATAAAAATATGTGGAAAACCACACATTTTTTGAAAATGAGATGAAGGTTAAATAAGTAAAACTTAATAATTAAAAGAAAAAAAAAATTTAATAGAATAGCCCATTATCATGGTCACACTAAAGTCGATATCTTTTTAAAAACGACTTTAAATTCATAAAATTCTTATGAACAAAAGTCAGCTCTTATTAAAAGTTTACTTTCATTAAAATTAAAATTAAACTCCTTCATTTTATATTTGCTCAGTGTAACATTAAACAAATATCACTTACGTGAACACGATACTAGCCACACTGTGTTTATGACAAATGCGTTCATTAGTTTAAAACAAGTGCAATATTTGGTTTTCTTGCAAGCATGTGTTTTTTTAGGTTTGTAAAAAGTGCTACGAATGAATAAAGTATTTTGTAAATAAGAAAAATTTTAAAAACTTTTGCTAGTTTACATTTTTCGCTCTTTTTTTTTTGTTGAAGTGTCATAAATTGTAGCATGATTTATGAGAAATTAGTTGAAACATGTGTTACCACTTTGGGTGAAGGAAGAAAAAGACAATTGTAAACAAAAATCCTTTAATTTAGTAAGCTAGCGTTTTGTAGTAACTATTTACTATATAACTTGTAACTTTTAGTTTAGCCGGCACCAAACTTAAGCTGCCTTTTTACAAAATCCATCAACAACCACTAGGTAAACAATTAGTTACCAAATATCAAAAATCATAAGCTAATAATGAAATATAAATGTAAATTCCCAAGTGATTATATTTACAAAATATTTAAATATTCAAATTATAATATAATATAACCCACAAAAACTATTAAAAAGTTCAAAGGTTTCTAACTCTCCCATATATCCGTCGGTTTTTGTTACTATAAGCCTACATGACAATAGTATCCCGTATGAAAGATTAAACCTTTCTCTTTTACAACTTTCAACTACAAAAATTAAAATGGAAGAAGAACTGACCAGACCACACAGTTATTAGCGAACAATATGCTTGAAGTAGTTACAAATAAGTACCGCATAACGACAAACATCAAAAACTTCAAACTCATTTCTAATTTTTTTTAAACAAACCCAAAATCATAGCATTGTTTTGCCTAACAAACAATAAAAACAGCCAGAAGCTATATGACGAAATGCTTATAATAAAAAAAATTAAATAGTACTAAGTCAAAATAAACATTTACAAATGGCAGAAGTAAATATTATTAACTTAACTAGTGAATGGGAAACACTAATAAGAAGACACTCCCGAAAGCTGTAATTGTTATTTAAAGGCAAGAAAAGAAGTTTAAGTTGAATTGTTGTTTGATCTTTTTGCCGATTACTACCCGGTGTGTTAGTGCGGTTGACAAAAACATACAAAAAGGATTGCTTTAATTTCAATTCAACCGAATCATCCATAATAGGGCCATAAAGAATTGTTAAAATAACACATTTATAAAATTTTGTGGAGTGTTTTTGAAATCCTTAGCCATTCAATCAAATTAAGTCATAAGAGACTTGAATCTATCGAAAAAATGTTCCAAAGTTTTGAAATCTCGGCTTAAAGAACAAAATTTACTAACAAACAATAAAATGTATAATATATAATAGTAATCGTAATCAGCGGCATTGTAGCTAATCTTTGGAAAAATTTTCAGCGTTGACCAGTGTAATTAATTAAGTGCAAGTTAATCAAAATTAAAGTTTTTAGAATTAACTAACAATTGGTATGGATTCCTGCACACAGCGGTTTTTTTTGCTAATGAGCAGGTGGATGAATTGGCTAAGGCTGGCTCTAACATGGAGGCTTCTATGTCAGTGACAGTCATGGTATCGCTTAGTAGTATCAGTAGTGGTATTTTTGATTACTACCGGAAAAAGGCGGATACCAGATGGTGGAGTCTAGAAACGTGTAAGGTTACGGGTCAATTATTGCCACGCTATGATGGTAAATACTCTGTTCAGCTATGGATCATTAATATAATTGGATATTTCCAGACTGGTAGCTGTAATAACTGGTCACTGAACGATCGGCAAGCACACCAGTAGGCTGGGACTGCCCTTCAACGTAAGCTGCTGCAGCTGCCGTTTACCCCCTAGAGTGAGAATTTAGTCTTTCACCTTCTCTGCGAATGCTCAGCTCTTTTAGCTTCGGGGCACAGATTTCTCGGTAGGTTAAACGACCTTCACAGATATCTCATTGTCACGGGGTGCATCTAGGTCACTTTACGGCTACATAGTCTTGGCGAGCAAGTGGTTCAAAACAGAGTCCTTTAACTTTAATTGAAGGCCATTAGGCCGCCACGTAAACCAACCAACCAATCAACAGGTTTTCAACATTTACTATGAAAATGCAAATCCATAATATCCTAGCGTGTTAGTGTTGTCTTGTTTTTGGAAATCTCTACAATGTTGTCATATAATTTACAAAAAAGCTTTCATTGGCATAATGTTTGCAAAACTCACTTTACAAGACAAAATCAACTGTGTATAACTTTGCAAATAATTTAAATAAAACTTTATAAATAGTTTAAAATTCGCTTACCAACACAACTACATTTACATATATATAGCATATTTTATGGCATTTTTAAAAGTAAATCTTTTGCAAAAGATTGTGCAAATTGCTTAATAATAAAGTTCAACCTTCCTTTCTTTAAAAAAAAGTATGTTTTAGACTTTATTTTTAAAGACATTTATTACTGTCGGCAGATTCGACTTATAAAAGGTAAGCAGAATCCACATATGAAGGATGTAAAAGGATTGTTAAATATATATGTTCCGTAAGAAGTTTATCTTTATTTTAAATAACCGAAAGGAACTGCTGAAAAATTTGAGTGCACACTTGCAATACAAATGCTTTGGACAATCACTACTTTTTTTGCTGAACTATGGTAAGAATTGACCTGTTTTTTTTTTAATTGAAAGTTTCCTAAAGTAATCACTTTAAAGGAAATAAAATCAATATTTACATATATATTTTAATTTATATTCGTTCTATGTACTAAAAAAAACTACTTTTTGATATAAAGAAAAATTTTGTATTAATCCTGGGCACTAATTTTACTAATGGTGTTTTCTTTTCTAATAAAAGTGTATTTTACCATCCAAGAATGTTTGCCATGTTTTACCATCCAAGAATGTTTACGTTCTATTGTCAAAAAAATGTAATAGTTAAAATCAATATCACGTTCTGTTCTCAACATGTTGCATATAAAAGATGCTAAAATGGTACATGTTTTGCACTCAATTTATAAGTGAGGGTGAAATACTGCCCTTTTTTACAACTGTGTTAACAATTTGTTAAAAGGAGATTCAACATTTTCTCCGTCAAGATATTCTTCATAAAAAATCATTATTGGTCACTTTTGTAGCAAAAAGTAATTTTTATTTTATTTTAGGTGTAAAGTTTTTTTTTGTGTCAGCTGTTTATCAATTGTGTTAACGTAATCGGATTTCGCAAATCACTGTAAAAGCGGTAAACATATAAAAATGTTGCCTGATAAACTCATTTTTATTCTATTGAAACCATAAAAAGGGCATCACTTTGTGCAGTATTAGGTAACATAATTTCGAAGCAGAATGGTTTTTGAAAATAGTGGTGGTGCTTAGTTCAATTTCTGACTACACACCAGGTGCTTTCTGCTTACAAGACAAAAAGTTTTTGCAGATTTGTGTTGTTAAAAAAGTATTCTGGGATTTTTTATTAACAAAAATGAGGTAGAGCACTGTTAAATAATAAAACTAAAGTATTGCGTTCACATAAAATACACTAAAACTAATACAATTTTAATTAAATTTACCCAAAAAAAATTTTTACATAAATTAAATAAAAGGATTTTATTAAAAATGTTTCACGCATTCAAAGAAATACTTCACAAATTATGTAAATAAATGAAATTTTTTCAAATATATTAATAAAAATTATTCAATTAATTTAAGGAATATTTCATAGAATTAATGAAATATTTCATTAGTCTAATCAAGCGTGCTTTTGGTTGAAAAGTAATTAAATGAAGAGTGAACTAATGATATATTTTAGAGAGAGTGAGAGAGAGAGAGAAAGAAAGATAGAGAGAGAATGAGTTTCGTTTATTAATATAATTAAAAATTTCATTATTTTATCATTGATTAAAACATTAACAATTATGAATATGAATTTCATTGTATAAAAAAAATATTTATTTTTTTTAAATTATCATTTGGTCCTTTGGCTTAATAAAATTTTCCGGGATATGATCCATATATCATTCCCTCTTAGTACTTATTTTAATTTTTCCTACGAATAAAAAATATTATTTTTTGTTAAACTATTTTATGTATTTTTTTAAGTGAAGGGGATTTTAAATTCACATCTAGATACAAAAAATATAAAAATAAATAACTCTAACATGAAACGAAAATACTTCTGTATAAAATTACTTTCATTTCAGTTTTCTTTTAATGTATTTTACATTATTAACAAACTTCTTTACTTGAAGCTTTAGATATTACACTTTTCAATTTTAGAAATATACAATCTGTGAACACCTTAATCACTCTTTGTTGACTGTGTTCAAGAAAGTGTTTGTTATAAAATTAATTTGTAAACATGGTGTAGTACTATTTATACCCCTAAAAGGATTAACAATTTTTTCATCAGTTAAATCTTTATCGTTTAAGTTCCAAGTCATATGATAAGGGCAACGTCCCTTGATAAAATTAATATCGTATTCATAGCCAATGCAAACATCAAAGCCAGCTAAACAGTTCTCTATCAAACCATTTACCTCACCCATGATTGTGAAAGCTTGATAGATATTATGCGAATAACAATCAAAGGCTTCATCGATTTTTGTATTTGAACTACATTTTGCCGCAGCTATTTGTGTGTTAAATGTGTTGGTATTAGTACTGAAATAAGTGCTGGTGCTTTTGATCTAAAATGAAAAGTAAATTTAATTTAAGTAAGAAGAAAAAACAATTTATATTTAACTTGCCGCTGCTGTGACACAACTTTTATATTTTATTTCGTCTCTTTCGAATTTCTTTTTGCAGTCCTTAATCGCATTATTAAATTGATTATTAAAATGATTGTGCATGTTCTTCAAAGTGCTATCTGGATTAGTTATTAAGGAAGAAAAAGCTGTGTTAGCTTTATTAATGCAGGTTTTTAAATTAGTTTTTATGGTCTCATCAGAGGGCATTTTATTGCGATACTTTTCTACACACACGTTGCTAACATCACCCAACATTTCCAAGGGATCTAGTTTATCCTTCATGTCACGTAGCTTAACACTTACAACAGCATTATAAAATTCCATCACTTCTAAGCGCATTTTAAATATTTTGCGAAAATCCTCCAAATTTGTGTTCAATGTGCGTATTTGGTTTTCAAATTGCCTTTGATATTGCAGTACGTAGTTGTCAACTTTAGCGGTAGGACTAGCGTTGTAATACACGACCTCAGGCATTAAAATTATGTTGCACTTTATATATAAACATGATTTTTTTTTTTATTTTTTTTTTTTTAATATTAATACAAAAATGTGTTGATTTTACCTCACTACTTATGATTGTCGCTAATAAAGCCATATAAATTATAAAATATTTCATTTTATTGCGTTCCGTTTTCCAATACTATTTTATTTAAATAAAAAAGAAAATCTATTGAAATGTTTAATTTTAATTAGAAGTTTAAGGCTTATATAGGCGAAATTTTTTAATGAAACATTAATTTACTGATAATATGTAAAGGGTGTCCCAATAAAAGTACAATTTTTCATTTCATGCTGCAATAAATCGATTGTTTCACACACCCCATGTTATTCAAATATATGCCGTCTAGTTGAGGCCACAAGAATTCTGTCATATTTTCCTTTTTTTTGTGGAATGAGTGCCGTTCTTGTCATCACAATTTCGAACTCACCTTCACCTGGGGCCTGAACAAAATTCGCATCCGACACTTACTCTTTGTGGGTCAATTTGTTGCTCAGAGCTACTAATCGGAATAAACATATGTGGAAGCTGCTAAATTTCAGAGTTGCTACTTGTAAAAAAAATTAAACTTAATTTAAAAAGTGCGCCCTTTACCAGCTTGAATTTTTGCAAACTGTAAGCTGCAAAATGTTTGAAATGATAAGCTCGGTGGATTGTTGTGTTTGCTTTGGGTACATGCACATTTAACATACATACTACTGTTTGGATATTCATAATATGAAATAAATAAATATTTATTTTCAAGTTTAAAATGCTTATCGCTTAAAAATATTAATTGAAAATGTCTTGAAATTACTGGAATTATATATGTTGTTGTAATATAAATTAATTAACGGAAGAAAACTAGCCTTATTTTAGGTTCTAAGACCAATAAAAGCTGAGCATCAATTAAAAATTTTTGCAAATATATTTTTCACCTTCTTTATTCGTTTTACGACGCACATAAATTTATAATGATCAGCTAGTTTCTAATAAAGTGGTGTCTGTTACTGTAAGATAGATAGATGAACTTATTTATGAGTAAAATCAAAAGTTGTGCATCGATTTTAATAAAATATAACTCTTTTTATTTTCCACTCATAAAAGTATATGTGCGTAGATACGTTTGTATAAAAAAAATGTTAATTTTAATCTCCTATTTTAAATAATTTTTTTTTTTAAATTATATATAAAAAAATTGTTTTTTTACTAAGTTTTTTTTTGCGAAGAAAGCTTATTTTTTAAAACTAATCAAAATACGATTTAAAGAAAATTTTTATGAGGAATATAGACATTTTTCAGTAATCTTTAGTAAAAAAAAAATTCTCTAGTTAATTAAAAGGTTATAAAAATGAAATCATAACATAAAACAATTTCAATAATATTTAGTTGAAAATATACATAATTTTACTTTACTTCCTGTAAAAGATTAGCATATAAATTATAAATAATTTTAATGTACTCGTAATTATCATATTCATGATGCCTAACTTTAATAAAAATGCATGCGACTTTTTTGAATAAACCAGTTTAATTCCGTAGTGCCGAACTATATACACTTTCTTTGAATATTTTTTTTTTTTTTTTTTTTTTTTTTTTGATAATCTTAGGTAGGTTATGGGCAAGCTGTACAGGTAGGACTTGAGCCTGCGTTTTGCCTAAAAAGCATATTAATATCTGCATTCTCTCTGATTACAGGGATGAAGATATAGTAATCGCTACATAGGAGAAGGGTGGAACAACCATTTGGATAATATCGAGCTACATAGGCATGGTATAAGTGGCGAGGACCAAAGGCATCCCATTATTAATTGGGGCCGATGTCATCACGCATCACACCGTATGGGGTAGTAAGGCCACATAAGAGGTGAGTACATTTTGGGCTTTATTTGAAGCAGTCCACCTTCGTAGTCGCTAATAGACAGGAGGTGCTGGATATTACGGTAGTGAGCGCATACTATATGCATTTTGTGGAGAATTGGAAAGTGAAATGGATCATTCTCCATTCATCGCTATATCTAATTTGAACACCGGTGACTTCTTTCATAAAAATAACGAAAATGGATAAGGAATCTCAAGGAAATATCCTTAGATAGATTCTCGCCGAATACACAGATGGGTGCTTAACAGCTGTTGGAGGCACACGCAAAGAAAAAAAGATGGTTGAATTTAGTCACCGCAAACATAGTTTGATCTTCACATTATTATGATCACGATAAACATGTTTTTAGTTATTTTTAACCATATTATGTTTAGCGTCTTAGATCAACCATATAATTATCATATTATGTTTGATAAAATTTTCCTTGAAACCATAAATATGTTTATAAATAGTAAACATAATAATGAGAAAATATGGTTGAATTTAAATTGTTTTCTATTTTGTCTCTACTGCAACCAAATAAAGTAAGTACAAAACAAAAACTTATGTGTTGTTTTCATAACACAAGCAATCAACTTGTCTGAAAAATTTTAATGAAAAACACTCAATATTTTGAGTACTTTTCATATAAAATTTCCAGACAATTTGATTGCTTGTGTTATAAAAACAGCACATTAATCGTTCAAACTCAACTAAGCTTTGTGGCTGAAGTGGTTGAGTGGCGACTTAATGCTTCTTAGCTAAATATTTCAAAGTTCGAGTCAAATAAAATTTAAAAAAAAAAAATTAAGTTCGGCTATACCGAGTCTATATACCCTTCACTGTGTTAGATAAATATTCATATTTGTAATGTCACCCGTTCTTGTTAAATATTTAACAAAACTAAAAATTATTAATTGAATTATTGCTTTAAACAGGTATCTACTACGTATACGTGACAGCATTTTTGCCAACAATATTTTTAAAATGAAGTCAGTAGTGTTTGTCTTTCGTAATGAGTTTTCAGACTTAAGTTGAATGACGTTACCGATGTTGTTAAAAAAAAAAAAAGAAAAAAAGGGGAAAAAACTTGAATATATTTTAAAGTTTTGTATATGTTTTTAAGTTTATTTAGAATATTAATTTTTTAAAAGGAAGCATTTGAATATTAATTTAAGAGACTAGTTTTGAAACCTACTACTTCATAGAACCGCACATTTTTGATCTTGATGTATTTTTTAAGAAAAAAAATATTAACAAAAAAAATTAAACTTTAAAAATCTATAATCCTATATTAAGTTACACAATTCTTATTAAGTTAAATTACCATCTAGCCTCAGGAAATTTTAATATTTATAATTTACATTTAATTACACCCTGTAATTCAAAGTCATTTCTTTTAATGACAAATTATGGCAGTTCATATATTTGTTTTTGGCTTAGTTTACTAAAAAGTAACTGTTTATTAAACACACTAATAATGAAGCCATTGTATGCAAAAAACACAACAAAATTTCCCAAAAATTTCTCTCTCTTTTAGAATACAACAAAACAACAGAAAAAATCTATCTATAGGTATGAGTTAATGCTCTATATGTAAAGAAACTGCTTTTTAGTATTTTAAAACTTGCTGAAAGAGAGAGACAGAGACAGAGAGAGAGAGGGACAGAGAGAGAGAGAAAGAGAGAGAAGAAGAGAGAGAGCACATACACAGTTGATTTTGCCACATAGAGAAAGACAGATCTCCCACAAATAAATGAGTTGGAACAAACAGACAAAAATGAATTAAATCATGCAAAAATAGCCTTTTATTATAAAAAAAAATTGTATTAAGAAATGGTCAAGCCCCGTTATCCAGAATTCTTTTTTATGCTGAATATTTCTATGAGTGGTTTTGTATATTTTTCCACTTGTGGCCAATCACAGTTATTTCTATGCAATTACAAATTATGACAAAATTTTAAGAAAGAAATTAGTACTTTTAAACAAATTTTGTAAATAATAAAAAGAAGTTAAATTCGGCTGTGCTGAGTCTTATATACCCTTCAGTGTGTTAGCCATATATTCATATATTTTCACTTTTCTTCTTAAATATCAAAAAAATACACAAAAAATATAAATTAAAATGGCTATTTTGTTAAGCTTGAGGTCTTATTTTTCAAAAATTTATTTTTATATCGATATTTCGCTCCAATTTTTGTAGCTTCTTCAGGATATAATATTAAAAATACATGTATTTTTATATTATTACATGTATTTTTATATTATATCCTGAAGAAGCTACAAAAATTGGAGCGAAATATCGATATAAAAATAAATTTTTGAAAAATAAGACCTCAAGCTTAACAAAATAGCCATTTTAATTAAAAAGAAAAAGGTCAAATAAAACTTACTAACAAAAAATATAAATTTTTTTCTCCCCTTTGTATTTAGTTTAGACAAAATACGCAATAAAACAAAGCAAAAACTAATGAGAATGATTTGTTATATTTTTGATTTTTTTCGGCCATTTGTTTACCGATCGCTCTGACTTTTGGCACAAACATTACGACTATTGTTTATGATAAAACTGTAAACCACATTTTGTGCACCGAATATAGTAAAAAAATAATGGTAGTCGCGATTTTTGACTCATAGCTCCGTCATTTATAGACTTATGCAGCTAAGTTTATTCCATTTTTTTAAGTTTATATAAAATAATCAAAAAAAAAGAAAGCAAAAATTTGTGAAAACCTAAAATTTCAATTGTATTTTTAATATTCCTAGTCCATTTGTTGATCGATTGCTCCGATTTTTTTTTGCACAGACCTTATGGCTGTTATTTTAAATAAACTGCATATAAAGTTTTTTTGTCCCTTTTGTAGTTTACACAAATTACGCAAAAAAACGAAAAAAAAAATTTAAAAAAAAAAAATAGCTCATAGCTCAGCCACTTATAGCCCAATTTCAATAGCAAACTGACAACAGGAACTTCCAACAAATTGACAAGCTAAACTTTTCTGTAGATCTTCTTTTGGCTTCAGAAGGTTGATTTCGGACCGACGGACAGACGGATATCGCTAAATCGACTCCGCTAGTTATAAGGATCCAGAATATATATACTTTATAGGGTGTCCCATATACGGTGTAGAAATTAAAAAATATTCACATTTTTTGGTGTTCACATAATTTTTTTTTAAGCCGAATGAACAAACTTGTCTAAAGTAAATTTGGTGATTCTGAGAAATTTTACTCAAGGGACCATAGCTCTAAGTCGGATTTGGAGCCCCCAAAAAAATTTTTTTTTGCAGATTATGAAAGATCAGATAATTTCCAACAACTTTTATTACGATCATTTTTTTTTGTTTTCGAACTCCTTTTTGTAGGAAAATCGATCTGAAAAAATTAACATTTTCAAGGTTTCAACCAAAAAACACTATTTTTACATTTTTAACTCAATTTTTTTTTTAATATTATTCTCGACCTTTCAAACAAGCCCAGATTGAGAAATCTACTATAATTCTATCCGATTTTATGACGAATTTATTTAAATTATTCTGTGTATATATGGAAAAATATTTATTTTGAAATTTTGGGGGGCTCCAAATCCGACTTAGAGCTATGGTCTCTTGAGCAAAATTTCTCAGAATCACCTAATTTGCTTTAGATAAAAAAAAAATTGTTCCATACAATTTGACCCGTCCTAATATATATATTCCGCCATTATTTTTCAAAAAATCAAATACCCTTAATTTTTATTCCAAATAAAATATATCAAACATAAGTCATTTTGTTATAAATTACTGAAAAATACTAAAAATTGTTAGATATTTTGTTCATGGGTACTTTTGAATATGGAGATTTTAAAAGAGCTCTTAATTTTGTTTAAGTTGCCTAAAGCATATGTTATTTATTGCCATATGTAAACATATAAGAAGCTCTACTTTTGCCAATCAAATATATTTTTTTACGTTAATAAATTTGTTACTGTATGGAATATAGTTATTAAAAATATTTAATAGAAAACTTTGTTAAACAAGTTTTTTTTTTTGTTATTATTCTTATTATTACTCATTTATTATTTATTGCAGCTTAATATTTCCAATTAACTAATAAGCAACTTGGCTGATCTCCACGCGCATAAATGGGATTACTAATCTTTGTAGACTGTGTATCAGCATTAATTTCAATCATCTCTGAACAAGTGATTCTTGGATCACATGGCTTGCAAGTATCATCACCTTTACGGTCAACACATCTACCAATTAATAGCCTAGCTTCTGTAATTAGGGAATTTGCTTTGGAATGAATACCAAAACTACATTCCAATGTGTTCTTAATATTTGCCTTTGCAGTACAATCAGCTACTTCTATTTGGTTATCAAATTTCTTTTTAGCAAGAACAGTATAATCATTAGCCGAGGAAACCTGAAAAAATTAATATTAAAAATAGCTAAGAAATTTTTTTTTTTTTAATACTTACCGCACTTTTAATGCAATCAGTGTGATTTAGACCTGAATTGTAGTAGACATCACATTTTTTTATATTGTCTTCAAAGTAATTTATGTAATATTCGTTCAAATTATTTCTGATGGCAATGGCATCTGTCATTAAGCTCTTTATTTTGATTTGAGCATCAACAACACATTGATTGACAGATTCTCTAATGGCTTTTGAGGATGGAATCATATGATTAAATTTATCAACGCAATACTTGTTTAAATTATCAAGTAAATCATAAGAATTATAACGATTTGCAATGTTATCTATGTTATCAGCAATCATATCAAGTTGCAAATATATGTTATCTAGGCGTCCTAAATGTTGTTGATCAAAATGTTGCACTCTTATATCGAGCATTTCTATACTTCTCTTATTTTGCAATCGAATATAGTTTACATAATTATCGGTGTTAATAACCGGATCATGTTGGTAATCTAAATCCTGCAACAAAATTAAAAAATAAGATATTTAAATTAAGATCTTGTAAATTAAAATAAACTAATATATAATAATTCCTCTTAAATCACAACCCGCTTTATTATAATTGCTCCACATCAGCGAGTAATTAAAATAAAAACTTCTTACAGCTGACTATCCTCTTTAGCCAATCTGTAGGAAGTTCTAGAAATAAAGACTCAATTTATTTCAATACTTTTTTTACTCACATATCCTTTAACCACAGATAAAACTGCACTTAACACTAAAAGTATCTTGAACATTTTTAATTAGGTATGACTTCTTGGCAGCTGGCTAAGCAATACTAAAGTTATATGCTACAGTGGCGCTTTTTATATGACAATTAATTGTGTATTCTTTGCTTATCTAAACACGAGTATCTAGAATTTTTGTTAGAAATTCAGTTAAAGTGACAAGTTGCTTTTAGTTTTAAGTATTTAATTGCTGCCTATAAACCTAACTTTAAAATGATAATTTACTTTAATTTAATTATTGTATCAACATTATGAATTGTACTCATGTGTTCCATTTTATTATATTTACCTTCAACACAGTTATGTTATCAAACTAATAAAATATTTTTTTTTTTTTTTTGGAAAATATCAAGTCAGAGATTCTTATTTATCTATGACTTTTTTTATTTCCGAAGGTTTTTTGCCACTGAAAAATAATTTTTTGTTTGGCTTTCAAAACAATAAAATGCTTAAATTGTAACTAAACTGGCTATTTAATTTTCAGATCATTTTACTAAGGCTACTTTCAGGAAACTTTTAAAATACTTCTATATCAGCTTAAAGTTCAGCTTTGTGTGATAATTGAACTGAAAATTACTTTGTTACAAGAAACTCCAGTTGCACATTGAATTTGTCTGATATGTTTGTTATAAATATGTTTCTCCACTTCCCAGCAAAAAAAAAGTTAGAAGTGATTACCTTTGAAGTGTATCTTAATCACTTCAAAAATAAACATTGGTATGCGATTTTAAATCACTGTTTATCCTTAAACAATTTCTTTACTATTTCAGCAACACATTTGTACCTCTGCAATGTAAATAAAAATATCACCGTATATTGCGTTGTGTAGAGCATTTTATTTAGTGAAATTAAAAATATCATTTATTTCCAATGACAAGCTTATCTTAAATTCATAGAGTTTTTTCAGGCTGCAATTGCTCTGATCTTTTCACTTCTATTTTGTGACTTTTATATATTGTTGGGTTGTCATATAAATACTTACCTGAGACGGATCGGTGTTGGTCTGCCATTCAAGTTACTTAGCTGGATTCTTGTTAGATTCAGTTCCTCCTAGTAGTTGTGCTATAGCTATGCTATGAACACAATCTTCACAACAATTTGGCAAGCCATTTAGGACGAAAGCATCAAATCATTAAAATAGTATCAAATTTGTTAAATATATGGACGGCTGGCAAGTTTACTTGCTCCGAATAGAACTGGGGTTAAATTGCAGCATTCGATATTGATTGAATTTTAATTATATTGAAATTTCAACCGTTATCGAGTGCCATAACTAAGCTCCTGCTGATATAAAAAAATTAATGAAAACTTAGCAACATCAAGCCCGTGTTTTTTACAAATATCACTGAATATCACTCGTATGACAATCGCTTAAGACCAACCATGTAATATGAGCCAAATGGGCTGGGTCGGACGGACGATATATTACTTAGTTTTTGTTTTAACAAATTATTCTTTCTTTTTTTTATAATTTCAGCTAACAGATGCTTAAAACTTTTACACGAGTTTAGAAAGCGAATTATATTTGTATAAAAAAGATTATTTTTAATATAGTCGACATAAGAAGCTTATCTAAGATAAAAAAAAAAAAAATTTGTTCGTCAGCAACATTTTTAATAAACACAAAAAAGAGATAGATGCTTGCAGTTGTTTTAATATATTTTCATATAAAAATCTAATTCTATGTATCTTCATTAAAGGTTTTTAGCGTCATCTTTCCAATAGAGCTTCATGTTAGTAAACAATGTTATTTGAATGTAAGTCCACAGACGCTAAAAAATTAATTCTATTAATTTTTTTACTCTATTTCTGCTTTATACAATTTTTGTAGTGAATTTTCGAAGAACTGTAAAATCTCTAAAGCTTTGCTTTGCACCAAATATGACTTAATAAAACACTTTCAGGTTTATTACAAGTCTCGTTCTCGTAGTCTAATTAAGACCAGGACCACACACATCAAGTTTAGTTGGGCAATTCTTGATTTTGTAGGAGAGAGAGGAAAGAGGAATGGAGAGGGGTACAAACTTGCTCGTACTCGGCAATTCCTTTTTGTTTTCTCTTCGTATCTTTTATAAAGATGTAAAAAAAGAAGACAGATTGCTTGAGGCTGTATGAATGACTGAATAAGAATGCTAAAATTGCCGAAACAAAATTGCTGTGTGTAGACACAGCGACAATTTTAAAAGAGAATTGAGAAAGAATTGCCCAACTAAACTTGCTGTATGTGGTACTAGTCTTAAAACATATCAATGGTCCTTCGGGAACACACACCACAGTTTCAGTAGCGCAAATCTTTAGTTTATAAGAGAGAATGGAAATGCATATAGATTTGCTCATAGTCGGTAAATCTATTTTGGTACTTTTTAAAGCTGTGAAAAGCAGAAAACAAGTAGCTACAATGCTGAATAAATGAATGAATAAAAATGGAAAAAATTTGCCGAAACAAAATTTTTGTCTGGGGATACAACAGTAATTTAAAAAAAGGTTTAACTTTTTTGCGTTTTAGTACTGGTTTCAGTGTTGTTAAAATTTTAAAGTTAGTGCCTTTGGTATTATTTCTTCGTCAGTGTCACTCAATTTATGTAAAAATTTTTCAAACAATAAGATGATAAAAGGCAATACCAGCGTATGAATTTTTTAATTGTATCGACAAACAAATTTATAGGCTGTAAGTAAAATACATGCTTAAAAAAATGTGGTTTGGAAATTTTTTAACTGATAATTTTTATTTAATTTAAAAATAAATAATAAAAAAAATAGACTTGGAAAAATTTTTCAAATTTTAGAGTTTTTGTTTTTAATATCTGTTCAAAAGTTTTTTTATTTGAAAGTAAAATAATCAGTTAAAAATTCCAAGCCTAAATTTAGTATTTTTTGCTTTGGTCCAGGTTTTTTTTTAATTTTAAGTGTCCAGCATATGATAATAATAAATGATGATTTATAGTTGTAAAAAGAATTAAAGGTTATGACATAAAGTACCATAGACTTAACTAAATAGATATTTAATTTTAAAAAATAAATAATGTAACTCCACAGGCGAGTATTTAACAAAAAAAGTTTAAAAAAAGATTGACACTAAAAATTAGACCTGTGTTAAATTGTGCTTTAGTAACCGGTTTTTTGTTCAAATTTTCAAAAGTGATGCAATCGGTTATTTGTTGACTGTCCCAGTTGAAACGATTGAACGAACGATAAGCCGAATGACAAAAAAAAAGAAAGTAAAAGGAAAATAAAGAAGAAAATGATGAAATATGTAATTTATTACCAAATTCTGTGTATTATGGAGGCGTAAGAGGACTACAAAACTTTTAAAACATAAGAATGAAACACAGAAAGAACAACAGAGATTTATGTTCCGTTTTTATAATACATGTAAAATATCATGTAAAATTTGCAGACGAGTTAATCGCTTGTGTTATAAAAACAACTTATTACAAAGAAATAGAAGCGGACCATTTTGCCTACCGACACACGTAAAAATTACGTTAAAATTACTAAATTGCCAACGCTGCCTATAATACCTAGATAATACATATGTTGTCTTTAATTTAATTTAATTTTATTTTAGTATGAGAAATAACGAATTCAGTGTTAATAAATGAAATATTTATTAATTAAATGAAATACTGATGTTAGAACCCTTTTTAACAAACTTTACAATCAAATATCATATTGTTGGATACTTCATTCAAGAGATATTAAGATCTTTAAATAGATATTAATTACAGAAACACTAAAATAAAACATCATCAATGGCGTTTTAAAGCTCTTATTTTTATATTAGACGGGAATCAAATTGGCAAACCTTAGGCCAATAGGTTAGTGCCTTACCAAGTAATACAGGCTCAAACAGTTGAAAATGCTGCAAGTTTAGATTTAAATGCCACGCGTACTTCGTTTTACTACAACCATAATACTCATAAAATCTAACATATTTTGCTTGAACTTTAAATAAACCTGCAAATTATTTTCTATTTTTTTTTACCCTTCACAAAAATTGAAAAGGTTATATATAAGTGTGTCATTTCGTGTGTACATCCGACACCCTATTAAGTACATATTTTCTTGATCGACTTAGCGATGTCCGTCTGTTCGTGTGAAAGTTGAAATCAACTTTCTGAAATCCTTGGAAGATCTACAGAAAAAACTATGACAATTTGTTGGAAGTTAGTGTCTTCAGGTTGTTATTAAGAATCAACCCAATTTGTATATAAATAGCTGAGCTTTTGTCTCTGATTTTTTGATTTTTTCATTATTCAGTTTATGAAATTTATTTTTAGGATTAATAAAAAATTATTTTAATCAATATTTGCCATTTCATTAAAAATCTTTTTTTATTTTTTGATATTTAGGAAAAATTTGCAAAATTAAAAATATGCTTACACAGTGAAGGGTATATAAGATTCGGTACGGCCGAATTTAACTCGTTCTTGTTTTCCAATTAAAACTGGCATACCAACTACTACCTAAAATCATAAAACTTTGCAGAAATATATGGTTTGAAATGATAAACGACCATAAAAGAAACAACAATTTAAATGAAATTATATTTTGTTTATAGAATTTTCATACATATTTATGCACATAAAAAGTCATTTAAATAGAAATAAAAGAATCTGATAGATAATACAGCAGGTGTACGTACACAAAATTTTTATCATAAACTCAAAATTTTATTTTATAAAATGGAATGATAAGACAATTTAAATTATGGTATAAAAAGGAGAAAACTATAGCTTGAAATTAGTGCTGCTCAGAAAGTTCAAAAGAAATCACATTTTAAAATCTTTAAAATGAACAAAATAATATTATTCTTATTTTGCTCAGTTCTGGGTGTGGTCAAAGCAAATGTAAGTAACTTTATTGTATTCATCCTTTTTAAAAAATCACTCTCTATTTAACTTATTGTTTTATTCATTTATTTACAGTATGAAGTTTCTAATATTAAAGGTAGTGCACAAGTTCGTATTGATAATTTTCTCAATTTTAATAGACGAGAGCAAGATAAGCACTTGCAAGAGTATGATGAACAATTAAAGGAATTCTATGAAATTTTTGAAGGACGTTTAGATGGCTTAAATTTACAAATTAATATGGTTTCTGCTAGTTCAGATCAAAATGAACAAATTATAAATCCCTATGAGGTACTAAACGATTTAAACCATCAATGCGTCCAAAAATATCGACCTCAGCTTGTGTCTAAAGCAGATACAAATGACGCCATTAATTTATGCATTTCTACAGCCAAAAATCAGATTGATCATATACTGCAAGGAGCTGTCGAAGTCAAAAATGAATTACAATTTTACTACAAAAACGATTTTGAAAACGAAGTTGAAAAATGTCACAAGGAATTCTACAATGATGATGTGAAACTCACACAATGTGTCATTGCTGCTGTAAGTATTTGCATTTATATAAATAAAAACTACATACGCAATTCTTATCATTTATGCAAATTTTAGGCTAACGCTGCTAACGAATTCTTTAAAAAAAATTTAAAAAAATTCAATATCGAACTGGATGAGGGCGAATGTACTGTTAAAATCACAATTAAAACAGCCTACGATTGTGTTTTCACTCATCAAACCAAAGTCCTTGATACAATTTCTATAACCAATATGTTAATTAACAATTGCGTGTGGCGTACTGAAGGATGTCCGAAATGCAACGATTGCGCAGAAGAAATTTTAGTAAATTCACATTCATTATACATTAAAAATCCCCTTTATAATCATACCGAACCAAATTATTGTGTAAATTTGCAACTTCAATAAATCACATTTATTAAATGAATAATTATGAAACAAATCTAGAAAGCCAAATATTCTTTTATTACTCGTACTTAGCAAAACATGGTTTTTAGTCATATGTGCAAAATATTGTCATGATTAAGAGGTGTGATTTTTAATGGCAGATCTTAACTCAGGTGATGCTAAAGCTAGCAGCTCAGCTTCACTGTCAGCCTAATTATGAATATTCTTTAAATATTTTTTTGTTTTTGGAAAAAAAAATTCCCCAACACATAAAACATAATATGAAAAATTTATTAATAGTTTTCGCACTTAGCGAGTTCAGTTAGCAGGATAGGTTTCTTATTTAAAACACTTTTCTGTAATTTTTATTTTATGTATAATATTTTTAAATGTATAGTTTTCCTCTCGATATTCTGATGAGCTATTTATTCAGCACATTAAGTACCGAAGGCAATAGAACATGAATAAGATCCATTTCATCAGATGCTGCTCTGAATCCTCAGTAGACTATTTCCAATATTTCTTGGCCAAAATTAAAACTTTTATATTGTAAAAACTATTGACTGAATGAGAAATATTTCTCAGTAGTTTTCAAAAAGTTCCAAATGTTCAAACAAAACACTTAGTAATTTTTGAACTGAACAGATAAATTATTTATTAGAAAAAATTAATTTTTCAAAGAATTTTGTTTTATGCTAAAAATTTTTTTGAAGAAATCGGATTTTTTTCAATAAAGAAATTATATGAATGTACAAAAATGCAGAATAAGGCAATCAACCGCTTTTTTAAAATTTCGTCAATACATTTTCTGGACTTCGTTTCAAAGATGTGCTGTTTTATTAATAATTTTCGAGAAACCAAAAACTGGTTCTTTTTTATTTCCCCTTCATAAGTATTAAGATACTAATTAATGATGAGGAGCAGCATCGCCAAGAAAAGCTAAATCACACAGCTTTAATTTATAAATTTTCTTCAATTTTTATTACAAGTATAATTATGATTTTTATAAAAAATCAAAAAGAGAACATAAAAACTAAGTTCGTGTTCTACATTTTTTAACTTTATCTTTATCTTTTTTTAACTTGCTTTATCGTACTAAAAAGCAAGCAATCTCAGCATTACTAAACAACTAAATACTAAATTGATCTATTAATGAGAGTTTTCTGCATCATTATTAAGTCTTGGAAAATAAAGCTTTGATATGAAGTACAAGCAAAGAATAAAGTGCATTTATCTTACAAAGCAGGAGAGCCAAATTCTTTTCTTGACTCCTGATATTAAATTTATCAATTTACATATCAAGTTCTATCGAAAATATTATTTTAGTTAATTTGGTTAATATTTTGACTTCCACAGCAAATTTTTTTATACAAACAATGCGACTTTTTGTGAAAAAAATTTTAAGTTGTAGCAACTTAATTCAACATTATGCAGACAAAATATAAATTTAATCCAATTCAAGTTCGAAGTTTACTGAACAAACTTATTTGTGTTCAGAAAATTTTTTAGTTTGCTTATGTGTGATAATTAAGGCTATTTTGAAAAACAAAAAATGCTAGGAAAAAAGCTAAATCTAACCTTAAAAATGCTAAAACGGCAATGATAATGAATGTTATAATTTGTACTCGAGCAGTTCATAAAGGCTGCTTTGAGAATATCGATATTAATGTCAATTTATTTAGCGATGTCTGTTTGACTATCTGTCTTTGTAGTCATTGACATCAACTTTTTGAAGTCCCTACGTAATGTATAGAGGAGCTTAGCATACCAATCTCTCAGTTGTTGCTGTCTTCCGCCTGCTATTGAAATTCTGTAAGAACGCTAAATAAATACAGAGTTATGAGCGAAAAACCGCTACTACCTATTTTTGATTATTTTCTGAGTGGGATTTTTTTGTGTGTGTTTGTCCAAACTACAAAGCGAACAAAAAATTTAGCACGTAGTCATAATATCTGTGCAAAAAAAATTAAGGCAATTGGTAAAAACGGATAAGGAAAGTTAAAAATACAATCGAAATTTTAGACTTTCTTCTCTTTTTTTTTTATTAACATTTTTAACCTCTAAATGTGCATACAATCGATCTTATATTTAAAAACATCTAAATGAGTGTGTGTCTTTTAAATCAATCAATTTTTTAGTGAGGATTTTTTGGTCATTTTAATTTCTTTATTGGAAATTAAATATTTATTTAAATTTATTTTCTTTTAAAAATGTTTGCAAACATTTTAAATTAAATTAATTTAAATATATTTTGAAATTCTTATTGGATATTTTTTTTAGAATCTCTTTTTTTATTAATATAAAAATTGAGTAGCTACAGACATTTTATTGCTTTTAAAAATAAGATTCTCTCCCAGAAATATTTTTTTCTTCGATCTCGTACTTTAAATATCTTGAACTGAAATTAATTATTTATTTTAGAATTAACAAACAAATTTATATGTATTAAAAGAAAATTATTATTATTTTTTTAATATTTAAGAAGAATGTAAAAAGAATATTTGGCTACTACTGTGAATTTAGGTTACTTATTTTTAGTAGCCTTTTTTAAAGTAGGTTTAGACAATCGTTGTAAAGAAGAAAAAAAGTAGAGAAAAAATGTTTTTATACTTTTTATTTTTCATAAAACAATAAATTTTAAAAGTTTAAAAATATAATTACACAGTTTCGTATGTTTATTTTGTTCAAAATTGTACAAGATTCGGTACGGTATAATACAATTTACTATTTTATTGTGATGCTTCAGTGATAAGCTATTTTAAATAATAAGCAAGTTGGATTGTCTGTGTGTTTATAGATGGGATTTGGAATAAATTCGGCATCTTTTCCTATATCGAAATTAACGCTCTTTAAGCATTTATAGCATGGCTTGCACTGGTCAGTTCCCTCAAAGCAACTTTTAACCAGGAAATTCATTTCAGCAATTTTACGGATTGTTTCCATTCCAATGGTATTACTGCAATCCAATGAAGTTTTAGTATGTACCTTTGCGGCACATTTAGCAACTTCCAATTTATTTTCAAACTCTCTGCGATTTTGAATAGTGTAAGCATTAGTTACGGCAACCTAAAAATTAAAAAGTATTGAAATTTTAGAAACAGAATTAGTAACTTCTAATGGAAGAGAAGTGTAAAATATTATTATTAATGCTTCCTTTTGTTTGTTAATATTTTTTGCTGACTATTAAAAATTAGATTTCTTTACTCACCACATTGATAACACAAGTAGTATGATTTAATTTTAAATTTTGATAGACTTGACAGTTTTTAATTCCTTGTTCAAAGCTGGTACGGTAATAACGCTCTAAAGTATCTCTAATAGAAATAACTTCATGTAAAAGGTTTTCAATTTCATTGCTGGCTGTAGAAATACATTTTTCCACAGAATATTTTGTGGTGTTTTCAGAAGGAATTAAGTAATGATATTTATGAACGCAGTACTTGTTTTCATCATTAAGCAGATAATATGGATTTATACGTTTTTTCAGATTGTCGACATCAGCAATTAACATTTCAAGTTGCATATTTATTGTGTCTAAGCCTAATAAATACTGATTTTTAAAGTGTTTTATTTCTACGTCACATAGTTTCAAAGCTCTCGTATTATGTTCACGGTTTGAACGGATATAATCATCAATGTGAGTTTCGTAGGTGTTGTGGTATTGATTCTGTTTAAAATTATATTTAAAAGTGAAAGCATTTCGCAATACAAAAAGAAATTACTTACATATCCCTCAACTGTAGCGATAGCTACACATAAGATTATTAACAACCTCGTCATTTTTTTCTGCAGCTGACCAAATAGCACTAAAGTGTTATTAAGAATGCTCACCTTTTATAATTACTTTATTTTGATTAATTTATCTTTATTGCAGTAGCACCTGCTCTACAACTTTTATAATTTTTAATTTTTATGGCTAAGAAACACATGCCATTTTTCTAAATTGGCTTAATTTTATCAGAAACCTAAATTTTGCAAGATTTCAATATAATCTTCAGCAGTTAGTTAACAGCGTATTCACAATTTACCGATCCATTAGATAAAGTTTTTTTTTTTTTAATTTTTGATAACCTTTTGGAAATAAGTGGCACAAGTACCCACCAGCATTGTCAGAAACTAAAAAAAAATACTAGAAATCTACTAGAAAAAATACTAAATCACGCCGAAAAAAAATTTAGCTAGAAAAAGTTAAAAGCTACACCTTAAAATTCAAAATTTTCTTAATTCTTTACTACATTAAGAATATTAATTATAATTATTATAAAAAAAAAAAAAAAAAAACCAAAAAAAAAACATGAAATATCAAAAACTAAATTAAGTAAGATCGTTTTCCACATGGCTTTAACTACTTATAAGTGAATTCAATTATTTTTCGACTTCAATGTTAAAAAATAATAATTTGAATTCCAATAATATGGCTATTTTGTTAAGCTTGAGGTCTTATTTTTCAAAAATTTATTTTTATATCGATATTTCGCTCCAATTTTTGTAGCTTCTTCAGGATATAATTATAAGCTTAACAAAATAGCCATATTATTTAAAAGAAAAAGGTCAAATAAAACTAACTAATAAATATTTTGAATTCCTTCAAGTAATAATTTATTTTTTGATTTTTAATGCGATTTCTATTCTGATATTTTGCTTGCTTTGTCTTACTCAAATAAATACTAAATGGAACAAATTATTAATCAATTAGGAATAAAGTACATTTTTATTTTAAAAGTTAGAAACCAAATAAGTTTCTTTACTTATGAAATTACCTTCGTTCGACCAATTTATCAATTTACATACTCATATCAAAGTCTTATCGAAAATATTACTTTAGCTAATTCGGTTTCAGTCTCAAGTTGGCTGAAAGCCAAATGATAAATTTTGAGGCTAAATGTGAGAAAAAAAGCTAAATCTAGCCTAAAAAAGATAAAATCGCAACGTCACAAATTATGTTTTCAACGAAGATCTTAAAATTTCTTTATAGAAAATAGCTTGAGGATAATTAACAAAGAATACATATAACTAGTTAAAATTGAAGAAGAAAAAATCTTCAAAATAAATTAATTTTTAGCCCTGCACCCATTTCCCTCGGGCAATCAATGAACATCGCTTTATTTTTTGAAGTATATTTTTTTTTTTTTTTTAATTAAAATTTAATATTAAGTGTTTACGTTGCATGAATAAAAATTAAATTAAATTGATATGTATATAAAAAAATATTATTTTCTTATATTCTGTAGGGTCTGGGGCAAATTATAATTGTATAGTGTATTAAAAATAAGAAAGTGCATTTAAGGTTAAACCAGATGTTTTGTTCAGTCTCGCTCGGTCTTTTATTTTATGCAGTTACAATGTTTAAAGTACATACCACGTATGTCTTAAATTTCAAAAAATCGGCTTAAAAATGTAGTTTTAAATATTTACAAAACCCAAGCAACTTGTTCTCTTAAAAAGTAGGCGTGGCAAAAATTTTTTAAAGCAAACAAAAAATTTATTTATTTAGCAGGGAAATAAATAAACTCATGATTTTGGTATATAAGAACTGAAAATTGTTTAAAAGTATTTTGGAGCGCTGACTTTACATATGAACTTTGTTTTTTTATTGTCTCTAATTTTCAAGATACATATAATAATATTTTCTAAGCTCAAAAGGTAAGGTGACATATTTTCGATTTATCGGAAAATATTTTTTTTTATTTATTTATAAAGGAAATCAGAAATTTAGATTTAAAATTTCCTTTAATACGTACCTACATCGTTTTTACATTGACTTAATGGTTGCAAAGATATCGTGGAAAAAGGAAAACAGTTTTTATGTAAAAGTTAGAAATTTATAATTTTAAAAAATTATATAAAACAACACAAATACCGACCAAGTAAATATATACACGCAAAGAAAAAAAATTGTTGAATATGGTCACCGCACACATGATTTGTTCTTCACAAAAATATTATTATTAATTTGAAGCATTTAAATATTATTATGATCACGACAAACATGTTTCTAGTTATTTTTAACCATACTATGTTTACCGTCATAGATCAACCATATCATTACCATTTTATTTTTATTAAAAATTTAACTAAAACCATAAATATGTTTATAGTCTTCAAGTCATCAAGTCTTAAAGCAAAAAATCGAAAAATGAGCTTTCAAATTATGGAAACATAATTTCAGTACTTATTAAACCGACGTTTTTTCTTTAATTAGGTTTTGCCGAGCAATAATCAAATTAACTTTCTTTCAATAGCCATATGAATATAATATTTTCTTAGTATTTATTGTACTGATGAAATGATATATTTTTAATGAGAATCCCTTTTTTTGTTTGAATTGTCACCAAAAACACTTAATTGTATTTTAACCTACATTTTTATCACTTCAAGGGCACTAATAAAATTGTTTTGCATTTGTTTATTATTACACACAAGTTTCTTTAAAATAATAGGAAACACGTGACGAAGAACCACAATCTAACTGAAGTGTCATTAAAAAAATTTTTTCATGCTTCAGAACAAAAAGTATTTGTAAAATAAAAATAGGAAATCTGAAAACCTTCCATAAAGTCAATTGCATAAGCTACATACCACTGTACGCTACCTACCAGAGGAATTCAATTCAAAGATTTTCTACTTATTTTACTCTGTAATATTTAGACTTGTAGAACCGATACTACTTAAATAGAAAGGAATATTTTTTTTTTTCTTTATACAAATTTTATTTTATTATTCAAATTTTTTTTATTTATATATATTAGTTTTCTTAATATTTTTTAAGTTCCAAGCGTAAACAGCCTGTCTGGTTATGCAATCCGTAAAAAGGATTCTGAAAGCTTTCCCAACCTGATGAAATTTCCACATATTCATCACATATGACACCTTGACATTTTTTGCAATTTAGTTGGTCATAAATACATTTTTCTATATATTTTTTAGCCTCAGCAATCTTTGTAGTAGCCTTAACTTGAGTTTCATAGGCGCAATCCAGTGCATCCTTAAGAGCTTCCTTTACGCGACATATGGCAATATTAATTTGACTATCAAAGGTTTTCTTACTTTTAATAGAGAATGTGATTGCGTCAATAGTCTAGAAAGAGCAAAAATATAAAAAAATAATAATACACAATTCCTTCAATATTGGAAACATTTTTAAAAGTACTCTTACCGCTTTCAGAACACATTGAGTGTAACTTTCATCTCTGGGACATTGTGAAAGGCTTGATAAGTAAACTTCTTTGTAATAAGCTTCAAATTTTTGTGCAGTATCACGGGCATCATTCAAGATGTTCGAGAGATCATTTTTGGCCGTTGTATAACAAAGATTGATTGCTGATTGGGCACCATTCTCTGTTAATAGTGCTAAACGGTGTTCATCGACACACTGCTTGTGTACATCGCCTAGAAGTGTTGTGGGATTTAGATCTTGTTCATTTTGGATTATTCTGTCAGCAACCAAATCACGTATTAAATGAATGCCCTCCAAACGTAACAAGAAATTTTTTTCCACATGTTTTAACTTCCTATAATAATATTGCACCAGGTCATCGAGTTGTAGTTTGTTCAATTTAATATAGTTATCGGTATGATCACCTGAAGGATTTGCACTTAAATCAAAATTTTCATCATGATCAAGCTGTAAAAAATAGTAAATAATAAAGATTATTATATTATTGCAGGTGCGAGTAATTCCTAGACCCTGGGAGAAAATGGTCACTAATGCTCGTTAAAATACTTAACCTTAGACCTCATTTCTAATATCAAATAATTAATAAAAATATTAATAAATATTATAACATTTAGAATCATTTTATTTTGTTTGTCATTATTTTGAGTTAGGTTGAATATCCTGGAAGCAGAAGATCGTTTCTATAGCTCATAACTTTACTGCTTCAGTTCTGGGCCTTCTAAGTGGCCAATTACTCTATTCATTACGAATAACTCGTCTTATTTTGATTATTTCTATTAAGTCATTAACGTTCATTCTGTAGTAGACAACTATTGTTTGAACATTCTTAGCTTCAACATTTTAACTGTTGTTATGTTTAAGATTTTCCTCCGATCACTGATTACTATGTCGAATAAAAGTATATTCGAATGACTTAATTTCCTAACTAAGTTTTGAGAATATTTAAAATTATTTTCAAATTTAAAATTTTATGCAAATTTTTTTGGTTTTCTTTCTGTTTTTGTTTTTTTACTTAAAAAAAAAAAGTGTTAAGAGTTTTAAATATAAAATTTATTACCACTTGTAACTAAAGACAAATATTGGCTACCATATAACAACATTAATCCTTTGCAATCATGAAAGATCACACATAATGTTAATATATATAAAGGTTACTTACATTTCCTTCGGCCAGAATCGAAAATACACACAAAAGCAATATTATTTTGAATTTCATTTTAAAGATCAAAATGTAATTTCGTTTTGCTTTCCAATACACTACTGAAAGTTTTTCTTGATTTTATGCTTTTTATATCAAAACTTTGATGTCTACTTATCACTTTAAATAATAAAATTTAATTGTACAATTAACTCCGAGCAATAAAATAAGATAAAATTGGTACACGTAAATATACAGGTGTGTGTTCATTAGTTTACGCATAAGCTTTCATATATATTTTTATGTATGTTTGGATGTGTATGTATAAAGTGCGTTAAATGACAAAATGTTATTGCTTCCGTTTATCTCTTATATCATATCAGAGATATAGATAATTTCTAGTAGTTGTCTCAGGTGGTGGTTTCTAAACAAGTCATCAATAGTAGGTTTAAAAGTGATGTAAATAACAAGTATTTATTTACTAACATTCAATTTTTTTTTTAGTTTTTTAACCAGAGTTCTGACCATTTGTTAGAACTTAAAATCAAAAAAAAATCTATCCCTGCTTCGGAAAACTAAAAAATGTTTCGACCTCACAGTTAGCGAACTATAACTTTTTATAGAGTAGATTTAAAGTAAAGCTTGATGTTAAGAAAGCAATTGACCGAGTTTCTAATGAGTTTTGTATACAAAAATAAATTTAATAAAAAAGTTGATTTCTCAAGCAAATTTTTTAAACTAAAATTTATTTGTAAGTTAGTTGTACCTTTTCGTGCTTTAAAATAAAACGGCTAGTTTTTTTACATTAAAGTCCGCCTGTAATAATTTATTTCCATATCGATATTTTGCTTGAATTTTATGTAATATTTCAGAAGATAATTATAAATTATAGGGCTGCACAAGCATGCTTGAAATGATTTACAAGTACTTTTTATTATCAAATTTTACACATGTTTGTAGCGATGTATGTTTTTCAAGTATGCTTGTGCAGGTCTTTATAAATATCGATGTAAAAATAAATATTTATAAAATTAGCATTTTAATATATCAAAATTTAAATAGCAATTTCATCTAGTTATGCTAAAAACTAGCAGCAAAAAAATATGATTGTTAATTATTTTACAATATAAAAAATTTTAAATATGCAATCACTTACTGGTGAATATATTCAAAACTTCCTAATAGATATTAATGAAATTTAGTTAATTTTATTGGTAAATTATGCAGTTATCATAATTTAAAGCAAAATTTTTTAGATTTGGTTCATTGCAGGTTTTTAAGAATTTAAAAAAAAAATTATTTTCTAGCAAAAGTTTCAAAATGACTTTTAATCTTAACAATATAGTTTAAAGCTTATTTTATTCCTGAGCCGTACGCGTTTTAGTTAGTTTAATAGAAAAGTTAGTGCCCGAGTTTTTAAAAAATTGGGTAGTGTAACATTTTCTATATTATAGCAAATTTCTAAAATTAGAGTTAAAAAAATGTAATTAATGAAACCTTATACTACAAAGAAAATATATTATTTTATTGAGTTGCGTGGGTTTCCCCGAAAAATAAATTAAATAAAAGAAATTGCCTCATGAAAATTAGTTCTAAATAGTATGAAATTTAAACGAACGCGCTTATGCTTTTACTATCTCTAATTACTCGAAAAGTCTCAAAAATATTGAATGTTATTAAATTAAATTTGAAAACTAATTCAAATACATATATTTTATTTGTCAAATCCATTCTATTTCAGATTTCTAGTTTGAAATTTAATGTAATCATGTTTTTCGTTCAACTGAAATAATTGTCACATTGATTAACCCGCTTATCCAAAAAAATCAACGCAGATTTTAAAGTCAACGTTATCGAAATTTTTCATATAATTTTTTCATAAATTTTACTTTAAAGTTTACGTCAACTTTTTTTGGATAAGAGCATAATATTTACTTAATGTAATTTTTAATTTAATCGACACCCCAAATATTTCTTAATTAAAATATTTTTTATTTTATGTTGCCAAGCGTTATTAAAAGAATTCTAATCATTTTACCTCTTGTTTTCGTACATCCACATTTAGCACAGTATCTTTGGGTTGAACGGCAACGCTGTCTTGATTGTCTGAATAGTATTCACGTTCAGCCTCTAAAAAATTTTGGCTCTCACTTTTCAAGTTTTTGTAATTGTGGATTTGAAACTGTAAAAAATATATTTTGAAATTAAAAATTTATTAACAAAAAAATTTTCAAATATTTCTTAAAAAGAATTTAATTGATTTTTTTATAATAAAAAATTTTTCGTACTTCTGCCTTAGCCACCATAAAAACTGTAAAAACTATAAGCTGTATTTTATACATTTTTAAAGCCCACCGTAGCTTTGTTCGAGGTTTGATAGTTTTTTTTATTAACTTCTGTGCCTTTTATACATAAATTTTAAGAATTTTTCTTATCAAAAATGTTTTTTCCTTTAAAACTAAATTTTTTGATAAGCCTAACGCAATAAAACTATTTACTTTATTTAATTAATGGTCATGAAATGCCACCTCAAGTAGAGTGTTATGCATGTGTGTGAACTGATACATAATTGTTGGTATGAATATGAAGTAGGTAGACTTGAATCCAACATGTTCAGCTGATTTCAAACGATTATACAATATCTCCGTAATATGTCTCGTATCGATGGTACCACACAGGTCAAGTGCCAGTGTAATACAACTACGAATAGAGATAATTTTTTTTTTTTGATTTTTGTCGTTGATTAAAATTCTTTATTTGATATTAAATATATAATTAAATAGGTTTGGTATAAAAAATGTTCAAAGACATTTTAAACTAATTTAAATTTCTTTTGCATTCTTATTATATACGAGTATATTTTATTACATATATTTCTTATAATTTCTTTTTTATTTAAAAATTGAGTACCTACTGAAATGAATTATTTGTTTTATAATTAACAAAAAATTATTTTATTAAATGTTTGGCACATCAATAAAATATCTTTTTTTTATATATTTATTAATATTTTGTTTTACATTTAAGAAAAGTGTGCAAAATTAAAAATATAAATATTTGGTTACCACAGTGGAGACTATATAAAACTCGGCACAGTCGAATGTAACTTAACGACGACAGCTTGCTGACGAAATCAAGTGATTGTGCCAGCTGATGGTGTAAAATGAAAATGAGTTTGATATTTTTGTGATTGCACCAGCATGCTTGTATCGTGTATTGTAAATTACTTCAAATTGTTTTAAGTGGTAACATAATAATCAAAAGAAAGAAAAATGATTTTTTTTTTAAAGAAAAAGTTGTTATAAATATTTTCCACCCAAACTGTATTGTCATTCATTTCGACCTGGTTTAGAAACGATTTACAAAAAAATTAACATTGTGCCAGCATGCTAGTGTAATAAATGCTGTTGTAGTGCATGGGGCCCTTTATTTTCATTAATTTCTTTTCTGGCTGCCTATGTTTAAACTAAAGGGCTGCACAAGCATACATAGCTTACAAGCACTTTCAAGTATGAAATATTACACATGTTTGTAGTGATGTATTTTTCAAGTATG
The DNA here is from genome assembly GCA_947397855.1 of Thelaira solivaga. NCBI lineage: Eukaryota > Metazoa > Arthropoda > Insecta > Diptera > Tachinidae > Thelaira > Thelaira solivaga. The sequence continues at coordinate 13,981,711 of OX377610.1, forward strand.
CAAAACTAATTGTACTGTGAGCAAAAACAAGTACAAATTAAATCAGTGCAACTAATTTGCATTGATTTGTATTTGATTTTGTTTTATTTTCTGAAAACAACATAGAGAAATGAATGCAAATCTTTGTTTTTGTGTATATTCCAACTTTATTTATATCTTCACTTTGCTAAGTGTATGAGTAAAAATAAACTGCCTTTTTAGTTTTTATTAAATAAATAATTTTTCATACATATCTAATTTTTTAAAATTAAAATTAAATAAAAAAGGCAAGTTAATAAAAAATTTTCTTCCTACCAAACTGTTGAAAATTCTTAGTGGTAATAAATGTGAATCTTTCTAAATGCCTCTAAAGCCTAGGACTCACTATCCTACTTAGTCGTACGATCTGTCTAAAAACGCATGTGTGCTAAAAAAAAGTATGATAGTTTATATTGAAAAAGCATATGTGTGACAGACTTTTTTACAGGTCTGTCCGATTTTTTAATGCGATGAAAATTTTCATAAAATAAATTTTATCTGTGCGATCAGAGTTGCATTTTATATGTTTTGTTTATACAAACTTTTAGGGGAGTAACTAATTGAAACCGCAAACCAAAACAATTATTAATTAATTATGACAAATAGCAGAAAACATATGTTTTTACATCTTTTTTTGTAGCATAAAGTTCGCCATTTTAAAGCGATTTCTTCAAGTAGAACAGAATTCTGTCACACATTATTTTGACATAATCGTACGATCGTGTAGGATAGTCAGTCTGTATCTTAAGTATTTATGTAAATACATGAGTTTGGATTCATGATCCGAACTCTTTTTTAATAGTTTTTAATAATCATACTTCTTTCGCATATTGAGAACAACTTTTTATAAATATTATGAGAGAATGAGTGCAATTTGATGGTTTCTCAGTAATTATATGTATTTTAATTTTAAGTGTTGTTTTGTTGATGATCCAACTGTCATTATAATAACAATTATAAGCTAGAGCACGATTTCCAGGGATTGATATAAATGAAAACAAAATTTCTGGGTCAATGAGGAGTAAAAAATCTATTAAAACATATCCTTTTGTCCAAAATTGTTAAGAAACCCTTGTTATACCTCAAAATAAATGTATAAAATAATTAATATTATTAGAAGTCTTCAAGTGTTTTTAGATATTGGATAATTCTCGATTAAACTCAAATACTCTAAAAGAAGATTAAGTCAAAATCAGCAACGGTCTGAATTCTCTCAATAAACTTGGAATCAATAACAATCTAGCGTTATATTTATTCACACATTTATTACATTATTTGTTTTTATTAATGTGAAAACTTTTCAAATAATACAGTGTTAACTACTGAAATTAATGCCAAAGATTAAAAACTTCTGTTCTCATTCTTTGTTATCGTTTATATCAATAAATGCAAAGTCCACTTCATTTAAACATTTTCGGGACAAAGAAATTTTTTTAATAACTCGAAAAAACAAAAGATAAGGAAAATAAAAATAATAAAATAAAAAAAAATCGTTTTTGTATACACGTTTTATTATTTTTCAAATTTTATTTATTTATATTTATTATTTTTCTTATTATTGCTTAAGTTCCAAGCGTAAACAGCCTGTCTGGTTCTGCATTCCGTAAAAAGGATTCTGTAAGCTTTTCCAACCTGATGAAACTTCCGCATATTCATCACATATGACACCTTGACATTTTTTGCAATTTAGTTGGTCATAAATACATTTTTCTATATATTTTTTAGCCTCAGCAATCTTTGTAGTAGCCTTAACTTGAGTTTCATAGGCGCAATCCAGTGCATCCTTAAGAGCTTCCTTTACGCGACATATGGCAATATTAATTTGACTATCAAAGGTTTTCTTACTTTTAATAGAGAATGTGATTGCGTCAATGGTCTAGAAAGAGCAAAAATATAAAAAAATAATAATACACAATTCCTTCAATATTGGAAACATTTTTAAAAGTACTCTTACCGCTTTCAGAACACATTGAGTGTAACTTTCATCTCTGGGACATTGTGAAAGGCTTGATAAGTAAACTTCTTTGTAATAAGCTTCAAATTTTTGTGCAGTATCGCGGGCATCATTCAAAATGTTCGAGAGATCATTTTTGGCGGTTGTATAACAAAGATTGATTGCTGATTGGGCACCATTCTCTGTTAATAGTGCTAAACGGTGTTCATCGACACACTGCTTGTGTACATCGCCTAGAAGTGTTGTGGGATTTAGATCTTGTTCATTTTGGATTATTCTGTCAGCAACCAAATCACGTATTAAATGAATGCCCTCCAAACGTAACAAGAAATTTTTTTCCACATGTTTTAACTTCCTATAATAATATTGTACCAGGTCATCGAGTTGTAGTTTGTTCAATTTAATATAGTTATCGGTATGATCACCTGAAGGATTTGCACTTAAATCAAAATTTTCATCATGATCAAGCTGTAAAAAATAGTAAATAATAAAGATTATTATATTATTGCAGGTGCGAGTAATTCCTAGACCCTGGGAGAAAATGGTCACTAATGCTCGTTAAAATACTTAATCTTAGACCTCATTTCTAATATCAAATAATTAATAAAAATATTAATAAATATTATAACATTTACAATCATTTAAGGACTGCTATCAGTATTTTTATTTTGTTTGTCATTATTTTGAATTAGGTCGAATATCCTGGAAGCAGAAGATCGTTTCTATAGCTCATAACTTTACTGCTTCAGTTCTGGGCCTTCTAAGTAGCCAATTACTCTATTCATTATGAATAACTCGTCTTATTTTGATTATTTCTATTAAGTCATTAACGTTCGTTCTGTAGTAGACAACTATTGTTTGAACATTCTTAGCTTCAACATTTTAACTGTTGTTGTGTTTAAGATTTTCCTCCGGTCACTGATTACTATGTCGAATAAAAGTATATTCGAATGACTTAATTTCCTAACTAAGTTTCTAGAATATTTAAAATTATTTTCAAATTTAAAATTTTTATGCAAAATTTTTTTGGTTTTCCTTCTGTTTTTGTTTTTTTACTTAAAGAAAAGTGTTAACAAATTTATATATAAAATTAGATACCACATCAACAAAAGACATATTTTGAATAGAACAGCTTTTATTTTTGATAATATCTTATATAATACAAATAAAGTTTATAAATATGAATATGTAAATGGAACTTACATCTGGTCGGTTTTGATTTATATAGTTATCGGCTTGATGAGCCAAAGATTTTTCATTTAAATCCAAATTTTGAATATGTTCGAACTGTACAAATTGTAAAAAAATTTATGAGGCTTAGAATCATTTAAAAATTTCTATTAGTATTTTTATTTTGTTTATTATTACTGTAAAGCGCACAAGTTCACTGTTTTAATTCTACATATTGTATGAAGTTTTTAAAGTGCGTTTTAACATAATTTATTTCAAGATTTTACGAGTAGCTAATTACTAACTGCCAGTGTATTATATATAATATAAGTTATAAGTTGGCCTTCTGTTTCACACATTTTAAAATATTTGAGTACATGAATTGTGTGTAAAGAATGGTCTAACGATTTAATTTCATAGAAATTTAGTATTAATTTCTGAGAATATATTAATTAATTAAATTTACTTATTTTACAACTGCAAATTTTTATGCAAAATTTTTCGTTTTTCTTCTGTTTTTGGTTTTGACTTTAAAAAGCTTTAAAGTTTAAGATATAAAATTAATTATCAGTTGTAACAAAAAAAAAAAAAAAGCAACATTTATACTTTTTTGTTCATACACATAATGTTAATGATAAATAAATGTTACTTACAATTGGTCTGTTCTCTGTTATATAGTTATCAGCTTGATCACTCAAAGGTTTTTCATCTAGATCCAAATTTTTAAGATGATCAAACTGTAAGAAATATTAAATAACTATTTTATTATACGCTTAAACAATTTTCAATCCAATGAAAAATTAATTATTTTTCAAATAATGACAACGTTACATTAAACTAATGAAATATATGTATAACTAATTCAATGAAATATTCAATCAGTTAAAGAAATATATCATTACATTAATTTAATGTTGTCATAAATTTAATTAATTATTTTTTTCAGTTTATGAAATAAATAAATTCATATTATTAATTCCGCATGGAAAGAAAAATTAAACTGAAACAAGTTAAAATCCGGCTGTGCCGAGTATTTTATGCTATTCACCGTAGTAGCCAAATAGTCATATTTTCCACTTCCAACATTCTTCTCAAATATCAAAACAAAAAAATTTTTAACAATTATTTTTTTTTAGTCCCAAAAAAAAATAATTAATTTCAGTTTAAGGAATTCAAATTAACGAGATTTAAGAAAAAATGCTTTCTGGGATCTTAATTTTTTAAAGCAAAAACTGTCTGTAGGTACTAAAGGGCTGCACAAGCATACTTAAAAAGCTTACAAACACTTTTTACTATAAAATATAACTCATGTTTGTAGCAATGCGAGGCTTTGAAGTATGCTTGTAGGTACCTGTACTAAGAAAACAACTTCGGTTGTGAGAACTAAATTTTGTTTCCAATCAAAAATTCAATTGTGACTATCAAATTTTTTAATCGTGACAATAGAAAATCAGTCGTACAGCTTTAAATATTTTTGAGAGAACTAAATTTCTGTCTATATTATGGAATTCTGGTTACCGCAACTAAAAAATTTAATTATCACAACTGAATTTTTGATTGGAAACGAATTTAGTTGGTACAACCTAAATTGTTTTCTGTGCGTTGAATTTCTTGAACTGAAATTAATTATTTATTTTAATAATAAAAAAAATATTACCATTTTTTTTTATATACTTCATTTTTATATATTTGAGAAGAATGTGTGTAAAGTGCAAAATATAAATATTTGGCTACTTTAGTGTACGAGTATATACCCTAAAGACTCGACACAGTTGAATTTAATTTGTTTTGTTTTTAATTTTAATCTTTCCATAATAAAATTAGAGATCTGAGGACAAATTATTATTATGAAATTTCAATAGATTTTAATGCTGCATAACCAATTCTAGTCGTTTCGACTAACACATTTTTTTTGTATCATAACTTTTATGTCTTGTTAGCTGTCTTTGTGTCTATATTTGCATATGAAGGTAATTGATTTAGTTTAGAAGCTAATTTAGCCTTAACGTGAGTTAATTACGTAATCGAAACGGCTAGCATTAGCCTTATTGCAAATATGTTTTTGATAATTTTATCTTTTGATACTTTTACTTATATGAACATCAAAAAAAGTAAGTAATTATTACTCTACTACCAATGTAGGTCGCTACGACTGAAATTATTTTTTTATTTTATGGAAACTTTCATATTGCATTATCTTCTTTTAATTTTTTAATTATAAAAGCAGTTAATTTAGTTAAAAAGTATTATTTAAAATTTATAGAATTTTGCTTTTAAATCATTTTTGAAGTACTTACTGCACTCCAGATTTCTCAGTCGAAAGGATTGGTTATGCAGTGTTAAATAGAAATTTTTAACAATATTTAATGCTGTAATCTGGCCTCTGCTCGTTCTGTTTTAACTAAATAATTTATGCTATGTGTTTTAATTACAGTGAAACTTCGATTTAACGAATCTGTAGGGGATCGAAAAATACTTCGTTATACATATGTATCGATTTTAAGAAATATAAAAATATTTAGTTATACCTACAGTTTTTTTTATCCAAGTTCTATTTGCCAAAAAAAACGCTATGTAATAAAAATTCACTATTCAAGAGATAAATAAAAAATTAAGCACTTTATTGTACAGAGGCTGTAAAAACAACACTTCGTTACGAGTATGTAGAAGCTTTTTATAACAGGACTTACATACTTAAAATTTTGTATGTACATATTTCTCAAGCATGATTTCGTTTAAAAGAATACTTCGCTATATAAAGTCCTTATAACTCAGAATTTCTTCGTTATAGCTATGGAGCATTTTTTTGTGAAAAATTTTGCAATAAAGAGGTTTTTTCAAGGGACTCAGCAAAAAATGCGTTATGTTAAGTTTTTCGTTATAACGAAGTTCGTTATATAGAAGTATCACTGTATATAATTGAGTTATAATATTTACCGAATTAGATTCATCAATTACAATAGGCTGAGGAAATAATTGGTCTGGATTATTGATCTGCGGAAAATATTATTTAGTACATACTTGCAATTGGAATTATGATTGTTCAATGTTAAAATAAGTTTACTTACATTAATTACTGTCGGCTCTTTGATATCTGTGGCTAGATTTGGATTTTTGAGCTGTAATTAGTCTTATGTTAAAAATATGCAGTTTAAAATTATTAAATCATAACAATGATTACTTTGATCAAATATTAAATTAGATCAAATTAAAATTTACGGCCAGATTTGCTAAAAAAAAGAAAACTATCGTTCACTTATACTTCAGATAACAAGGAGCTGATTTGCGGCTCACTAAAAAAATTTTACACGAAAATTTTTATGAGAAGAAAATTTAACAACAGCGTTAGCAAGAAAAAAAAAATTTTTTTCTTATTACGAAATCACTAAATTATTTACTTGTTGTCGTTAGGATATTTTTTTAGTAAAATTAACACAAAACGCACATTAACCATTTAAATGATTAATAGAAAATGTTTTTCCATCTTCTAATTTTGATTTTTAACAATTAATATGAAATGTTTAATAATTATTTATAAAGTTATTGTTGTAAGAACATAGTATACTGAGAAGACTTACGTTAAAAAACGTAAAACCAAGCGAAAGAGTGAGTAGCTTTTTCAGTCGATACTTTTTTCTTTCGCTTCGCATCAAAATAAGAAGCCTTACAGTTAATTATTCACTTTGTAAACTTTTTTTTATTAAAATTTTTCATTAGCGCTTAAATTTTTCCGGAAAACTATTTTTTTTTTAATTTGTATATTTTTTTTATTTGATTTTGATTATAACATTCTGGTTGAAATACATGTTTGCGCATTAGCCTTAAGCTAAGTTATAGCATTCTGAAATTGTACTAAATATTTTACTCACATTTTGTTTAACTGACCCATCATTAGGACTAGGATATGCATGATCTCGGTTATATGATATTGTTTGTTGAGTGTTAGCCTGCAAGTAATATTTAATATAAAACAAACAAAAAGTCTATCGAAATACAGAGTGGGTTTTTTTAACCTCTAAAAGGAATTAAGTCTAGGACTTAATGAAATATTATCTGTTATAAAAGTATATTCACTTACATTTTTGTTAGCTGACAAATCATCAAGATTATGATATGCAGGATCTTTAGTATAGGAGACAGTTTGGTGGATGTTACCCTGCAAGTAATATTAAATATGAATACGAAAAAAAGTTTAGTACATAAATTAATATTCCACAAAAATGAAACTACATTTACCTTTCCATCAACTGACCAATCATCATGATTATGATATGCAGGGTCGTGGTTATAAGCTACGGCCTTTTGAGTGTTAGTCTGCAAATGGTATTATACAAATAAAATAAAATATAATATATTGAAACAATTATTAAGCATTTTGTTTTGTCTAATTAACTCACATTTGATGTACTTGGCCAATCATAATCACTATGATAACCAGGATCTTTTTTATATGAAACGGTTTGTTTTGTTTTCATCTGTAAATAATATTTTATTAAACAAATGTGTACAACAAATATTTCAAAATACGCTCTTGAGCTGTCTACAAATTTTGTATGAAAATTATTTAAAAAATTGTTCATCGATATGTTTTAAACTGTTTGATTGTTTGTATAATAAAACCAGCATATTTGTATTTTTATGGTGATATTAATAATATTTAATCCTATCAAAAAAATTTGTACAGTAGGTTTGTATTCCACAGAATGTAATACTTCAGATGGCTGATTCAAATAAGATTTTTCAGCTGAAATTTACAAATTAATTTAGGTAAATAAAATTATGAAAATAAAGATTCATTCAAAATTGTTGCATTGATTAAATTGCTAATTAAATTTATTAAATATTTATTCAAGAATATAGTTAACATTTCATTCAATTAAAATGTGATAGCTAAAATTGATAAAATATTTTTTTAATCTTATCCAAACCACAACTAAATAAAATGTTTAATTGACTCATACTTTCTTTAAGTAAGATATGTTAGCATTAAATAAAAATTTAAATGAAATGAAGAACTTCATATTTAAAATTAAATCCGGTATTTTGACTTCTCTTAAAAAAAATAAACTACCCAAAAAGAATAGATTCTGTATTTGGTCAAATATTTGCTTAATTCGAACATAACTTTTCGAAAGTATTTACACTGAAAACAAACAGTTTTTTTCTCATGTGTTGTACACATCTGTTTTTATAGGTACGTATTTTGAATAGACGCGTTAGCATACTGAGATTTTTATTTCAATTTTTTTTATTTATTTATTTGTTTTTATACGCACAACTTACCGCATTGTCATTTGTGAAATACTCAACATGAGGACCATTGCTTTGAGTTACATATCTGCCATCATACCTATTGTTGTTATTTTTATCATACTGTAATAAGTATTTTGTTAGTGTTACATAATTTAATTTCAATAAAGAGAAGTGTTTGTTTCCGGAACTGATACTAATTAATTTTTTTAACCGAATTTTATTACATTAATTCTTTGGAAAACTAATTCAAATACAGATATTTTATTTGCTAAATCAATTCAATTTATAAAACACACAATGTAAGATATTGACTTTAAAATTTACGTCAATTTTCTTATTCAGATACAATAAATAATAGTTTTACTACTAATTTATGTGAATATGAGAACTTCAAAAAAGCTTAAAAGCTATGTAGAATTCATATAATTATAATTCTTTTTCATTTATAAATCAAGGGCTTGAGGTAACTTAAAACATTTTAGATATTAAAAGTTTACTTACATCTCCTTGAGTTACCGCCAAAACAGCTACTAAAACACACAATACTAGTGAAATATTATTCATCCTGAAGAGTGAATAGTTGTTTCTGTACAATTTCATGAACACCACTAAATGTATTTTCTTTTCTGCAGTTTTTATATAATAATCTAAAATATGCTTATCATATGAAATCATAAGCAAAATTTTATACTTATTTAAATTGATATTAAAATATTTACCTTAAAATTAGCTAAGTTTTTTTTTTCTAAAATGTATGGCAATTGGTAAGCAAAGATAACATTTCTGTACATTAGTGTAGTGATTTAAGAAAAATAATACTTTTCTTTCGCTCTTGTTTAATTCTTTAACCTTTAACTCACATAATTTTTTCAAAACCAAAATATTATTTCGACTATTTGACTAATTTTTTCTCATTTTTCAAAAAAATTTTACTAAATTCCCGAAATCCCACCTGCGTGACTGTTGTTAAACAAAAATATTATTACATCTAGTATATGTATTCAAAATATATTTAATTTTTAATTATTAACAAAAAGAACGTATTATTTATTATAATATATGATAAATGTCACATTTGGTTTGGGTAAGGTAATGCTTAGCACAAATTAGTATATACAAATTAGTTTTTAATTGATTTTCCCTTCAGAATACATGTAGCATCTTTTCAAAAAGTATATATAGTTTTTTTCTATTTTTTCGATTAAATATTAAATAAATAAAGTATTAAAAAAAACGAAAGGACCCACCTGGGTGGGCCAAGGTTAACTAACATTTGTTGGCGTTACTTAAGTTCTTATAAACCACACAGCTTATGCATTTAAGGTTATTAATATGTGTGCAATTGTTAAAATAATTCTTTAAGTGCAAATAAGTTTTTATACAATTCACAAAGAGGGAAAATGTGACCACAAATTTTGCATGAACTTTCCGATAACATTTTTAAAATGAACTTTTACTTTCCACTGTAAACCCTAGTGCCACTTGCAAGACAGAACTTTCATGTGTAAAGACACTATAAATGTCTTTTGTGTTTAAAAAATAGTTTTTGAATATTTTTGCATTAATTTGAAATTCTTTATTTGATATTAAATAATTAGTTTAGGGTTTGGTTTAGTGTAAAACATTTTTGCAAGCACTTGCAATTAAATTAAATTAAATTTATTTTGCATATAAAATGTAGTACCACCGACAGTCATTTTATTGCTTTTAAAAATAATAATTCCACAACGAATTTTTTCGTAAACTGAAATGAATAATTTATTTTAGGATTAACAAAACAAATTGGTTTTAAGGCTCCGATAGTATAACGTTTTAGCAGCTTTTTTTTTAATAACAAGAAGTTTTATGTTGAAATTGATAATGCTCAGATCAATTAATTGTAACTTGTGGAGTTCCTCAGGGTTAAATTTTAGCACCACATGCATATAAAATTTTATATCAGATTTCCCACATATATTTAACAGTTCTACTGATATCCTTTATGCTCATAATAAATTTTCAATAATTGCGTTTCAAAGAGTATCTTGGCATCTGAAAAATGGTAATGATTTCTATTCTTTTTGGAAAATAAAAATTAATGTTACAAAAAGTACTGGATTTTGCTTACAAAATGCTTCTGTAAAGTGCCTTTATTAATTAGTTCCAGAAAGCAAAAGGTTAAAATAATTTTTCATAATATAATTTGTAAATTTTAATAAACATGTTTTATACAATCTTAAAAAATCTAATTGAGTCAAAGTAGCTTTTTAAAATTTGTTAATAAGCCTTTATCAATTAAATCTAATTTATTGTTATATAAAGTTAATATAAGATCTATTTTATTATATGCTTTTCCGATTTGGTTTAGCATATCAGCAACGTTTATGAAAAATTTTAAATATTTGAAAGACATATTTTAGGTAAATGTGTTAATAAAAATTATAAAACTCGTTTTAAAACATTTTCTAATTCTATTTATAAGTAATAAGACTTTGTTATCCCCTCTATTAGTATATGCAATTGAGATGATAAAACGTTTTGTTAATTGGTTAATTGAATTTGAATTCAGTTAGCCAAACACTGATTATGTTTCTGCAATAGGTTTTTTGCGAGAACAAGAGGAGAATATTTCTAATTTTTATTTAAAAATACCTTCGCCATTCATAGAAGGTAATTTTTATTTTTAAGTTTTAGTTGTAAGAATTATTTTTTAAGTTTAGTAAAAATAGATAAAACTATATGCTTCCATGTAAATGTCAGGAGAAAACAATTGATAATGACTAATTAATATTTTTACATAATTTTTTAATAATTGTTTAATAATTTTTTAAACAAGACGCACTATTTTATTTTTATTAAAATTTAAAAAAAATTCTTTATATTTTTAAGTTAACAGAATTAAATAAAATAATAATAATAATAAGAGGAATTCATAGAAAATTATTTTCATCAATATTTGAAATTTCATTAAAAAAATTTTTTTTATTATTGTTTTGTTTTGTTGAATAAATAAGTGTAAAATTAAAAATATGTTTAATTTTTAAATACTTGTGTATTTTAATAAAATTAATTCTTAGCAAATATTAACCACTTTCCTAGCATTTACACATGCAAGTGCAAGTTCGAAAAACTCAAAGTACTCACACTTTTTCACTAACAAATTCACAATTTTCGAATTTTGCAGCTGAAGTCACAATAAAATTCTATTGCAAGTAAATTTTTGACACTTGCAGAAAGTTAAACGTCAATGAGATGAACAGTGATACCCAGTAAAAATTCGTTGACGAAAATTTTTAGATTGTGGTAGAAGAATAATTAATATATTAAATTTTTTTTTATAAAATAAAAATTAATTTATGTTCTTGAAATGCATATAAAAGACAAATTATATCGTTTTAATTTACAAATGTAATAAAAAAAGTAAGTAAGAAATAAAGTTATCAAAATGAAGTCCCACTATTTTTAAAATGAACTTTTACTTTCATGTGTAAACACTCGTGCAACTTGCAAGACAATCGAATGTTTTTTTTCGATACTTTAGGCAGGACAACACTTTCATGTATAAAGTGTGTGTTGATCAGTGTAATCAAATTAACAAAAATATGCAACAAAATATTAGTAATATTGTGTGTTTCTAATAAAATTTATAACAAATGTTGGTATGTAAAATTTTGTTTGTTAAATTGTAACATAATTTTCTATAGTGGTAACGTTTTTTCTTACAATTTTTGGCATATAATTTTACTAACGAAGTGCATCCATCATGAAAGTAAAATCGAAATAAAAAGAGAAAACTGACTGACCCTCTTCAGTAGAAATTTTATGTCGATCTTACTATAGCAATGCAATTCACGGATGGAAATTTGCGAAATTATTGTGGATCTTAAAAAGCATAATAATATATGGACTTTGTTTTTATTTGCCACCAGCCTTTTCAATAAAATTAATTTTTAAAACTATTTGTAGAAGTAGTTAAGTAACATCTCTTACTGGTGTTGCTGTATTTTTTTTAATTACTTCTTGTCCAGAAACGTAATATGATATACTTCTTTTGTATAACCTTAAAAATAATTTTAAATGAAGTATATGTATGTGTATTGTGCGGTATTTTAAAAGTTAATTGTAAAACAAATATCAAAAAAATTATTTCTAGAACAAGTTACAGTCACACAAACTGGATATAAAATATCTGATTAACATTAAGTGGAATTTTGTTTATAATGTTTAACAACTAAATTTTAAAACATATGTTTAGCAGAGTAATAAAGCAATTGGGACATCATAATGAAAACAATTGTGTTAGCGAAACTGCAAGCTTACCCTCATAAAAGAATTTTAGCCAACCAAGAAACAATGACAAAAAATTCACAGCTGTTAAAAACAGAAAAAAAAATGAATTTGTCACTGTTTTATGGTATTTGCGCAGCTTTATAACAATTATCTTCACTGCTATAAGTAATCAATTGTGTAGCTGCCTGTGTGTAGCTTATCAAGATAATAAGTAGTAAAGTGGTGAAATTAACCACTGTATTTCCATTATCTATTTATCTTGTGATGTTTTTTTTTTCTACAAACAAAAAACATATTTTTGAAAATGACGCAAAGAAAACAACTTTGCACAGAAAAAACTGTGAATTTAATTAAGGAAATAATTAAGGACTCGCGCTGAATAAAACTTGCTTTTTTGTCATTTGCAGTTTTTAGCAAATCGGGATTGGTATTTTTTTTATGTTTAAGCTAACATGCTTCCTTGTCATAAGATACACCAGATAACAAAAATAAACGTCAAGAATTAATAAAATTGTGTTAACTTAACCCTCATGCAATCCTCAAGAAAATTTACGTTGCGGCTTTCAACACATATGGAATTTTTATGTATTTTCTGGTAGTAACATGGTTTTTTTTCAGTTAACATAACGATTTATCAGCAATAATACATTTATTAAGCCATTTTATTATATTAAACACTATCTGAGAAAATCTAGGACCATCTAGGAGTTATTATAGATAATCGGTCAAGCGTTAAGTGTAACTTTTGCATGTGAACGATTGTATAGAAAAAGATAATGTTTACGATAAAAAATTATATAGGTTTTCTACAGAACTACAATAGCAACAACGGTTAAATAACCCTCCTGAGGTTTTAATCTGAAGTAGTCAGTTTATGGGAAGAAGGTGAATAGGATAGATAGTCTGTTTTGCGTAACAGGAGCAAATAGTATGTGTACTAAAAACATTACCTTTGATAATGTTCTCTAGACTCATTTCCCTACATCCTGTAGCTTAAAGGAACCTGTACAAATTCAGTATTTCTCTATTTTTGGCACCCAGTCATCATCTGTGAATATTAATTTTGGAGAAACATATTGTAATATATTTCAATATTCAAGCGTTAATACTTTAGAACCAGGGTTACCATGGGCTAGAAAAAAATAAGCTATATTCCCTAACAAAAAAGCTAGAAAAGGCTAAGCCACGCCAAAAAAAAATAAGCTAGTTAAAAAGCTAAGTTAAAAAGCTACAGCTTAAAATTCAAAATTTTCTTAATACTTTATTACATTAAGAATCTCTGTTCTGATATTTCGCTTGCTTTAGCAACCTCAGCATTACTACACGGTAGTATTTACTAGACAACTAAATAATAAATGGAACAATTAATTAATCAATTATGAATAAATTTGCATTTTCATTTTACAAGTTAGAAGCCAAATACTTTTCTTTACTTATCAAATAGAGAACACTAGAAATCTGAATAATTTTGAAATTATTTTTTTTAGAATTCGGTTTAATTATAACAGATTTAAAAATGTTTCTAGATAAGAATAAATGTTTACAAAATTTAAATATTTACATACAGAATACTAACAAACATGCTGTATCCCATGTTAGTAACAAAAATGCTGCCAGCATTCATACTTGGTAGGTTGACTTTCTTAAAGAAGAAATTTTTTAGATTAAAATATCACACATCACATGCTAGCAGCGTGCAAAGTTATTTTTTTTTTAACTGTTATTAGTATATTTGATTAAAAACACATGCTTAATAAAGTAATTAAGGAGTTCAAATACAAAAATCTAACTGAAAGTACAAACTTATCTTATAATAAAACTAAGATAAAAACATGTACGAATACTGAAATTAATTTTATACATTTTTTTAATAATATTTGCTTATACGAGTAGATACTACTATTTTTTAATGCTTAAGCAAATTTAGGTGGCTTATCAAAATAGTTTGTAATTAAGTATCCCATGAGTACAGTAGTCCCATAAAAGCAGGTATTCCAAATTAACGATCAGCTAAATCATGAATATTCCTCAGATAGTTTTCCCCAGAAAAATTCTGGTTTTTGGGAAAAAACTCCATATTAAAAAACATTAACATTCTATATTAAAAAATCAAACATTTTATTAAGGAAAAGGAAAATTGAAAAACCTCTCAACGACTTTTTATTCGTATATTAGTTTATTAAGTCTTGAGCTGTAAGTCTACATTCTTCGGACGGATAATTTATATAGTGGTGGCAAAGACTTTCCTGTAAAAATTTCAATATTTGTGAAAGTATTTAGTTGATGGTACCACACCAACTTCATTATCTTTTGCTACTCACTTTTAGTATCCTGCCTCTGTGATTTTTTAGGAGACGTCAGCCTAAAAATAATTATCCAAGTACAAAGTAAAATAACTTGCTCCGGCATGTGGCAAGGTGGCAAAATGTTGTTATATTTATTTTTCTTTAATACCTCATTAGAAAACAATCTTCCATGAGTAACAGCAATAATATCATTCCAGCTTATTAAGTTAAAATGCATACGAATATTAATCTTGTTGGGTTTTAAATTTCATAATATTCTCATAATTTACAGACCAAATTTTATATTAATTTTTGCAAAAAAAAAAAAAACACTAAAATTAAATTTAGTTAAAACACAACGAAATATTATGCTTTTATTTTTCTTTATTTCCAGTGTTAAAATATTTGTTTTACATTTTATGTATTTAGTTACATATTTATATATTTCTCATTTACGTAGTAAATCTTTGTTATACTAAATTCAAATTTTTAATAATTTTGTTCAAATTTTTCAAAATTAATTTGCTTTGATTTTCCATACTTTGAGCGGCTTCCAATGCAGAAACAAATTTTTCGTCCCATTTATTACTTATTGTCATATTTTTTTCTACCAACGTAATGTTTTCATCACCAATTTCGTCTTCTTCAGTTGTTATCTGCAAGTAAATATTAAGTTAATTAGGATAATATTAGGCAAAAAAAATTTAAATTTCTTTCTCTGTTTTCTGTTAGTTGTACTTTAAGTAAAAACAAATAAAAAATGTTAAATTTAGGATTCCTTATTTGTATTATATTAAATATTTTACCTTTTCTTTTTTATTGTTAGTAGGTTGATCAATTTTAATGGAGGTGCTTTTATCTTCGATCTGTAAAATAACAATACAATATGAAATTAAAGAAAAAAAATGATACCTAATAAGTTTACAATTCCGTTTGTAATTTCTTATTCTAAATTTTTTAATATCCTTTTATCTGTCTAATTGTTTGGGTAATTGTTGAAATCAATTTTTTAAATTTACTACAAAACATACAGAAAAGCTTAGCATACCAATCTGTTGGTCTGTTGATGTCATTAGGTTGGTAGATAAATTGCGAACAACCGTTACTAACTGTATTTTTTGACCATTGACCATTTTTCTGAGTACATGTTTTTTTTTTTACAAAATACTAAACGGCTAAAATATGTCTGTGATAAAAATCAATACAATCGGACTTTAAAACGATGACAAAAATATCGCTGAAATACCCTTTTTTTTTTGTATTTATTTTCATTTTGTTTTAAATTTAGTCTTTTTTTGTACCAGTAACAACTGGTATTTCGATTATTAAAAATAGATTATGAAAGAATAACACGTTATAATTGTAATGGACTAAAGTGAAGTCAATGCTAATTTTTTGAAAAAAGTCATCTTCTCCCATGAAGCGCATTTCCATAAATACACAAAATTGTCGAATAATGTTGGGCCTCAGAATGCCTCATGCATTTTATGAAAAAGAAATGTGTGGTGCGGATTTTGGTCAAGCCTTACTTTTTGGAAGATGAGATCGAAATTGCGATGACAGTGATACATATTACAGTAACATGATAACAGTTTTAGTGGCCTCAACTTGAATTTTTTTATTTATTGTTATCATTATTCAATATTGTATATGTTTTAAAATATATTTTTGCAAAATTTTAATTTAAATGAAAATTATTTTGTCCTGGGTACTAGATAGATATCGAAATATCAATACAATTTAATGGTTATTTTGCTGCAGATATGACAATTTAGGTATATCTGGTGGTTGACAATGTTAAAAAGTACAAGTATCTATTTTAGTGGGATTTATGTTATATCAGTCGAGTAGTTTCTTCAGCTCAGGTTTATCGACGTTTTTAGTAAAGCGTCGTTTTACTTCACAATTTAATGATTACTCTATAAAATAATCATGGAAAATAATGCATTTTAAATTTTGTCAAACTAAAAAGAATTTTATTTAATGGTTGGGTAATTAAAGATGAAAAGACGTTTAGATTAGGAAACGATTTTTAGAGAAGGAAAATTGTATCACCAGAAAAGAATTTTAATGTTGGCGGGTGAAGCTTCCCAAGCCTTTTATAACCAATTGTAGATTATAAACTCAATTACAAGATATTTTTATTGTAATAAATTCTTTATTTGCTTGTAATTTACGTTAAGCTCCTGAAATTTTACATCAGTTTAAAATAATTGTTAATAAGAAATACATAAGTGAAAAAAAATATGTCTACTAACTTTGCATTTGGAAGCTCAGTGCAAAGCTTTGTAATGTACGATGCAGTCATATAAAAAAAGTAATACTTTTATAAGAATAAATATGGTTATCTTAACGGAAGAATGTTTTTTATGATAATAAATATTGCTTTCTTTACCGCGTGGAGTCTTAATAATATTTTATTTGAGGTTTGACAATTAAAAAATAAATACTATCATCTGTGCACTAAAGTAAAACGAAAGTAGCGATTTGGTTTTGGGGGTAACATTGCTAATAAAGGCACTCTTCTCCTAATAGATTTTATCTTTTTCAAAATTAATTCATTTTGATTTTTCATATTTTCAACGGTTTGTACTAAATTGAATAGCTTTTTCTCCCAATTTAATTTCACTGTCGTATTTTTTCCTGCCGATGCAATGTTGTCATCACGAACTTTATTTTCTTCAATTATTATCTGCAAGTAGAATATCAAGTTAGTTAGCATTATGCTGATCCAAGAAGGCTAAAATTTCTTTTGAATTCATGAAGAAAGTGTCTCTCTATTTAGTTGTATTTAATATATTATTTTAAGTTAAGCATAAAAAAGTGATATAGAATCTGCATGTATCTGCGCAATAAAAACAGAAAAAATATTTTCGAATTAAAGGCAATACGCTTGTATATCTAACACAAAAGAAATCAAGTCGATACCTTGAAAGCTAAGCAAGTTATGATCAAAAAAGTAACCAGTTCTACTACTGTCCCTTTCCGGCCACTATTTAGTGTAACTGGTTACCTTTTTTGTCATAACTTGCTAAGTTTTGAATATATTGAGCTGATAGTTCGAAAAATATATTTTATAATTTTTTCAAAAAACAGCACGTTATGAAAGAAAAAGAAAGCATGTTTAAAGAGGCCTTATTTTCTTTAGTTTTTGTCATTGTATGTTCTTGATTTTTTATAAAAATCATAAATATTTTTTTGAATTTTAACTTTTTCCTAGCTTTTTTTGTGAGTGATTTATGTTTTTCTAGCCTTTTTTTAAAGCAAATTTAGTTAATTTTTTTTTCTAGCTCCTGGCAACGCTGGTTCAAATTAATAATAAGATAATTTCAGAGCTTACTGAAATTATAACATCTTGCTTGAACATTTAAAGCTTTTTATTGATCTCTTGACTTAATTTACAAAACAAGTATTCCTGTAATTTTTCTTAAAGTGGCAGCAAAAAGTAATGTAAGCGATTTGGTTCAAAGTACCACCACAATAATACAAAATGATATACAATGTTAACAGACATCTTATAACTTTTGATTCAAAAGCAACAGTTGCAGTTGTTCTCTTCTTACTGCTGGGGTTAGTTTGTTTTTTATTTTATTTATTTAGAACCAGCACTCAGGGGATGCTCCTACTCATGCAATGCATTGTGATGGAACTAGGAAAATACATTTATATGTATTTTAACGTAAATGAAAACATTTTTCAAATTAAACATAAAACAAATAAATTTATTTTGTTTCTAAAATATAAAATATTAAATATATATATATATACTCGTATAAATATTATAAATAAGTAATAAAAATTTATAAAATTTTTTACCTCAATTCTATATGTATCTTTTTTATCATTTACATTTTGAGAAGAGTTCTGGAAAAAGAAAATTAAAAAAATAATAAATTATTTAAAATAATTTCTATAAAAAAATAGTTTAATATTTTACAAGAGATTTTAAATATTTTTTTTTTTTTTTTTTTATAATGATACTCACATTTACATTGCCCATTACTGAAACCAGGCACAAAAGTACAAATATTAATATCGTTTTCATTTTGAAGAACAAACACCGTAATTTCTTTTCACTCATCAAAATACTAGTAACTGCGTAGAAAGTTGCTGCCTATTTATATGATATTTTAAGGATTATCTTATCATTATATTATACTAGATAAAGTTACGTACACATTAAAAGTTGCGTACACACAAAAGCGTACTTTAAAGGCACACATTACCACAAACATGTGTAATATATTATAATAAAAAGTGCTTGTAAGACCCAAACCATGTGTCGGGTCACATGTATGATACACAGATGGCTCGAAAACGGTTGAAGGTGTTGGAGCAGGGGTATTTGGTCTAAACCATAGAAGAAAAGGAGTAACCTTTTTTTTAATGAAGCGCCCTGTGCAGATTTTAAAATGTTTCTGGATTAGAATAAATGTTTACAAAATTTAAATATTTACATACAGAATACTAACAAACATGCTGTATCCCATGTTAGTAACAAAAATGCTGCCAGCATTCATACTTGGTAGGTTGACTTTCTTAAAGAAGAAATTTTTTAGATTAAAATATCACACATCACATGCTAGCAGCGTGCAAAGTTATTTTTTTTTAACTGTTATTAGTATATTTGATTAAAAACACATGCTTAATAAAGTAATTAAGGAGTTCAAATACAAAAATCTAACTGAAAGTACAAACTTATCTTATAATAAAACTAAGATAAAAACATGTACGAATACTGAAATTAATTTTATACATTTTTTTTATAATATTTGCTTATACGAGTAGATACTACTATTTTTTAATGCTTAAGCAAATTTAGGTGGCTTATCAAAATAGTTTGTAATTAAGTATCCCATGAGTACAGTAGTCCCATAAAAGCAGGTATTCCAAATTAACGATCAGCTAAATCATGAATATTCCTCAGATAGTTTTCCTCAGAAAAATTCTGGTTTTTGGGAAAAAACTCCATATTAAAAAACATTAACATTCTATATTAAAAAATCAAACATTTTATTAAGGAAAAGGAAAATTGAAAAACCTCTCAACGACTTTTTATTCGTATATTAGTTTATTAAGTCTTGAGCTGTAAGTCTACATTCTTCGGACGGATAATTTATATAGTGGTGGCAAGGACTTTCCTGTAAAAATTTCAATATTTGTGAAAGTATTTAGTTGATGGTACCACACCAACTTCATTATCTTTTGCTACTCCCTTTTGTTATTCTGCCTCTGCAAACAAATCTCAAGTTTGACTACCGTTGGAATACCAAGTGATTTTTTAATAGACATCAGCCTAAATATAATTGGCCAAGTAGAAAGTAAAATAACTTGCTACGGCATGTGGCAAAATGTTGTTAAATGTATTTTTCTTTAATATCCCATTAGAAAACAATTTTCCATGAGTAACAGCAGTAATGTCATCCCAGCTTATTGAGTTAAAATGTATACGAATATTAATCTTGTTGGGTTTTACATTTCATAATATTCTCATGGGAATGAAGAAAAAATATTTTTATTTTTTTTACAACTTCTGGAAGCCAAATAATTTACAGACCAAATTTAATAATAATTTTTACAAAAAAAAATACACTAAAATTAAATTTAGTTCAAATAAAATGAAATAAAATATTTGTTTTACATTTTACGTATTTAGTAACATATTAATATATTTTTCATTTACGTATTAAAACTTAGCTATACTACTTTAAAATGATTAATAATTTCTTCCAAAAGTGTTGAAATTAATTTACTTTGAGTTTGTATACTTTGAGTGGCTTCCAATGCAGAAAAAAATTTTCTTATTGTCATATTTTTTCCTACCAACGCAATGTTTTCATCACCAATTTTGGCTTCTTCAGTTGTTATCTGCAAGTAAATATTAAGTTAATTAGGATAATATTAGGCAAAAAAAAATTTAAATTTCTTTCTCTGTTTTCTGTTAGTTGTACTTTAAGTAAAAACAAAAAAGGGGTATACGAATAAAAAATGTTAAATTTAGGATTGCTTATTTGTATTAAATTAAATATTTTACCTTTTCTTTTTTATTGTTAGTAGGTTGATCAATTTTAACGGCAGTGCTTTTATCTTCGATCTGTAAAAAAAAACAATAAAATAAAAAATTTTAAGAAACAAGTTAAATTCGACTATGCCCAGTCTTATGTACTCTTTACAGTGTTAGCTAAATATACATATTTTTATTTTCACCCATTTTTTTATATATAACAAAACTAAATATTAATAATTAAATTACTGTTGAAAATAATTTTCTTTCAACAGGTATTTACTATGTATACGTGACAGAATTTTTGCCAACAATATTTTTAAAATGAAGCCCGTAGTTGAACGTCGTTAGCAAAAAAAAAAAAAAAAAAAAAAAAAAACTTGAATATATTTTATAATTATGTGTGTTTTTAAGTTTATTTAAAATACTACTTTTTAAAATTAAGCATTTAAACTGTAAAGGAAATAATTAAGCTGTACTAATTCATGGAAGCGCACAATTTCGATCTTGATGTATTTCTAAAGAAAAAAACCCTAAAAAGTTCGTGTTCACCTCTGTCATTTAAAAATCTATAATCTTATATTAAGTTACACAATTCTTATTAAGTTAAATTATCATCTAGCCTCAGGAAATTTTAATATTTATAATTTACATTTAATTACATCCTGTAATTAAAAGTCATTTCCTTATTGGATATTTATTGCAGTAATTTCAACTCTCTTAATTCATCATCCATTTTCTCTTTTAATGACAAATTATGGCAGCTCATATATTTGTTGTTGGCTTAGCTTACTAAAAAGTAACTGTTTATTAAATAAACTAAAAATATAGGCACTGTATATAAAAAAGCAAAAACATTTCCCAAAAATGTCTCTCTATTTGAAAATAGAATAAAACAACAGAAAAAAATCAACCTATAGGCATGAGTTATTGCTCTATATGTAAAGAAACTGCTGTTTAATATACTAAAGAGAGAGAGAAGAGAGCACATACACAAACAAATGAGTTGGAACAAACACACAATAAAAGAATGAAATCATGCAAAAATGGCCGTTTTATTATAAAAAAAAAATTTTCTTAAAAAATGGTCAAGCCCCGTTATCCAGAAGTCTTTTTCATACTGAATATTTCTATGAGTGGTTTTGTATATTTTTCCACTTGTGGCCAATCACATATATTTGTATGCAATTACAAATTATGACAACATTTTAAGAAAGAAATTGGTACTTTTAAACAAATTTTGTAAATAATAAAAAGAAGTTAAATTCGGCTGTGATGAGTCTTATATACCTTCATAGGAAGTGGGCGCAACTGATCAGGTGTTTTTTATTTATTTTTATGTTTTATATGGCTTAACGTCAAATTTTTTTTTCATTTTGCTTTGTGTGTTTACAACATATTTAGAAATTAAATTTATTTAAACATCCTCATAAGAAAACTTCTGAAAAGAGTGTGTGTTTATAAGAAAACTTTTTTGTTCCTTTTGTTTTGTGAGAAAAGCGTGTGTTTATAAGAAAACTTTTTTGTTCCTTTTGTTTTGTGTGCCTACAACATATTTATAAATTAAATTTGTTTAAACGTTCTTATAAGAAAATTTATAAGAAAAGCGTGTGTTTATAAGAAACTTTTTTGTTCCTACTTTTTTGGCACTACTACCAATGTAAAATAGTTTAGCGTCCTCATCAATAAAACTGCAAAAACTACAATTGGGTGATAATTGAGCACTGAATAATTTCACAAATAGTAATAACAAAACTATATTACACAATTAAATTTGTTGAACGCTTCTTATTACTTTTTTTTTATTATTAAATTAATATTTTCTTTTTCTTTATAACAAACTTTATTATTTGTTTACTTTGAGCTGAAGGCCTAAGATGCCATTGCTCCCCCCTTTTTTTCCTTTTACCTTATAATTTATAATTGTAATTTAAGAGAATAAATAAATAAATATTTGTTTACTTGAAAATTTTATTTCATCCCCATTTTTTCTCTTTGTTTTGTTTCTTTATTTTGACAGTTTGTTAGATATTTTATACTAACAAAATACATATTGCGTGCACCTCCTATGAATTCGCCTTGTTAGCGAATATTCATATTTTTCACATTCCACATTTTTCTTAATGAGCTATTATTATAACACAAGCGATCACCTCGTCAAAAAAAATTTGAATGAAGCAGAGTACTTTTTACTATAAAATTTTCAGACGACTTGATTGTTTTTGTTATAAACACAGCAAATAAATATCAAAAAAAAATTAAATTATATAAAGAAAAGGGATAGTTTATTAATCTTGAGGTCATAATAAATATAATAATTCATTTATATATATATTATTGGAGCGATATATCAATAAAAATAAAATTTATAATACGATAAAATAAACTAATCTTTTCAATAAAAAAGGTCATATAAACTTACAAATAAAAAATTTATATAAAAATCTAAAAAATAAAAAAATTTTCTTAATTCTAAAATAAATAATTAATTTCCGTTCAAGAAACTAAAATTATCGAGTTCTAAAAAACAATCCTGTTTGAGAACCTCATTTTTAAATGCAATGAAATGTCTGCAGGCAGTCAATTTTTAAATTAACAAAAAAAGAAATTCTAAGAAAGAGATCCAATAAGAATGCAAATCTTAATATATAAAATTCGACTGTACGTGTGTTCGACCGATTTAATTGAACTTCTATGTATGCCTTTAGGTTACGTCTTGAAAGGTATAGCGTTACCAATCTGCCCTGCAGGTGGCGTGGCGGTACAGTTGGTATCTCGCTTATTTATCTGCTATGAGTACAATTTCTTAGAGTAAGAAGATCGAATATATAACAATTTTAAGGCAAAACAATGTTTGCCGGGGCAGCTAGTTACATATAATTTAATTTAATTTTGCAAATGTTTTTAAAAAAATTTTAAGCCAAACATATTTCATTAAATATTCAATTATCGACAAAAATTTTCCTTCATAAGATGTCTGCATTCGTAATGGTATTACACTAAGGGCATTAAAACACACACACACACATATATATATGTATACACTATTTTAGGTTTCGTGCTAGTATGTACTAACTTTAAGGACATGACAGTTTAAAAATTTCCGTAAAAAACAAAGCAAAAATTATTGAAAATGTTGAAATATCGGTTATATTTTTGATATTTCTCGATCGTTCTGAGTTTTGCACAAACATTACGAAGGGTTTTTATGTTAAAACTGTATACCAAATTTTTGGTACGTTGTGTATTTTGGACAAAGTACGCAACAAACGCACCAAAAATGGTCAAAAAAATAGATGTAGTCAGGATTTTTGACTCATAGCTCTCTCACTTATAGACCTATGCAACTAAGTTATTTTTCCGGATACTGTGAATGTGATGTTTAAAAAAACTGCGTACTACTTTTTTAAGCTTAGATAAAATACTCAAAAAACACAAAGCAAAAATTATTGAAAATTTAAAATTTCGGTTGTATTTTTGATATTCCTCGTCCATTTGATTTTTTGCACAAACTTTATGGCTGTTATTACTAATGAAATATTTTATTAGCTTAATGAAAAGTGTTATTCTTTAAAAAATAATTTAATTTTCATGGGATAAAAAAATATCAGAGAATACGTAAACAAAATTCTCTCAGTTCGGCTCTCCCCTATCTAATTAGTTTTAAAATTAGACTGTATAAACTCATGATAAAATCAATTTTTTAAAAAAAAAAATAATAAAACTGTATAAACATCAGTTAAGTGGCTTTAATGTTACATTTTTTTTTTGGGGTTTGATATAAAAGTGATTTATTGTAAAACTTAAATTATTTACCTGTTCCGAATCCATATTATTATCCAATATTGGATAATTATAGAACAAATACGACCGTGTGACCTGGTAAAAGATATTAAATTTTGTATGAATATTATCTGATCTTTTTAAATTTATATAGTACATAAATATAGACATAGCATTGCTAAATACTTTTTGCTATAGTTTTTAAAACAAAAAACCTTTTTTTACATTTATAACATATTAAAAAAATTATTTTGATTAGTTTTATTTAATTACACATAAAAAAATTAGCATAGAAATATCCACACAAAAAAATATTAAATACAATGATAAGGAGAAAAGGCTACTCATACCAGCCGTAAAAAATATGTGGAATAAATGGCATGCGTTGCATTGATAATGCAAGTCAATATTGTCTCTTACACAATTGTCAAAATGTTCAAGCAAAATAAGTTAAGCTGCTCAGCAATTTTGGCAAATGTTTTTAAAGTAACTGCGTGGACGATGAGATTTTAGTAACGGCACTAATGTTTTGTTTACTTCAAAACTGTTTAAGTTTTCAAAAAAAAAAAATAAGTTTCTGCAGATGAGCTTTAAAAAAATATCGTGCAATGACCACATAAAATCGTAAAAAAATGGTAGCAACTGCAGATCAAACAAATAAAAATTTAAAAAAAAAATTAAGATTTTACCTCAGTTTCATTCGAATCAAATTCCATATTAATATTATCAAAGACTTCGTGGGTATCACTCTGTAAAAAAATTTTAAATGATAAGAAACTCTTTATTCAGCCTTTATAAATATTTATTTAGTACTAAATACATGATGAAAGTATCACGGGTTCACATTTCTAAGGAACTTGAAGCACCGCAAAAAAAACTTCATTTTGCAGAGCTGTATTATTTTTTGCTATAGTTTTATAAAACAAGAAAACTTTTTTTTACTTTAATAAAATATTAAAAAAAAATTATATTGATTAGTTTAATTTCATTATTCTGTAGAAGTAAAACATTTCAAAAGTTAAATTTTTTTGTTAATGGATCCTAACACCATCATTGATACGACGAAATGAAATATGCAAGAGGATTTAGATGATTTTGTTTTTTAACTGAGTACAAAAACTTTACTTACATCTCCTCTGGCCATGACAGCAGTTATATAGAATAGTAAAATTATTATTATTGTTTTCATTTTAAAACAGCAGACACAACCGTGATTTCTTTTCGTTTGTCAAATTAATATTAAGTGTATCGCAAGATTCGCTGCTTTTTATATCATATTTTACCATTTAAAATCATAAATCTGTTAGCTTTTATATATTATATTAGATAAGATATATATTATATTAGATAAGATAAATTTAATTTTATTATAATGTTCACTTGACGTTTCTTAGAGAAAAACCTTTTTAAACGTACAAAAATATGATCTAAAAATCTGGCATCTTTGGGATTGGTTTCATTACTGAAACCATAGTCCGTACTTAAGTAAATACCAGACTCTCTATTTCAATGCCAAACGAAAATGAAAGAAAAGCAGTACCTCATCTTTCACTTGCCTTTACGTATTTTTAAACGTAAGTGTATATGTACTTTGATAAAAGCAACACTACTTCAACAATCAACGGATACCAGCAGAAAGAGAAAACCAAAAAAAAAATTTAAGGGTGTCCCCTTAAATTAGTGGGTAGTGTACTAGACTATCAATAGGAGGGTCGCAGGTTTGATTTCTGGTGTTCCTAGGTGTTTTTTGCAGACAAGCTAAAAAGCTTAGCAAATTTGTAAAAAAAAATATATAAAACAAAATTTTTGGTGGATGCTACAAAATTATTAATTTCAGAAATTAAAAAAAAAAATAAATTTTTTTTTGCAAAACTTACGTGATTTCTGTGCATTCTCTGTTAGATAAATAATTCACTGATATTGATATTAGTTTTTTGTAAGAAGAGAAAAAATTTTCACTTTCTTTCAATTAGAATTGCCATGTTAAAATTTTGTCGTTTAGAGTACAAGCGAATAACAATTTTGTGGTTGTAAATATCCAGCTAAAGCGGTTCTTTAAAAAAAATTCACTATACATTTTTTTATTTCAAATGTAAAAAGTGAATTATAAAAAACTTACTTCATTTTCGCTTTCTCATTTTAATTCATTATAATTATAAAATATTAATTAAATTTTAAAAAAGGAATATCCGTCTCATCAGCAGAATAACTTTTTCATCATCTTGTGAAATTATTTCGGAATTACCATCTCTAGTTTGCCTAAAAATTTTATTAAAACTTGGCATTCATGACCACCATAGTTCATATGAGCGCATCAGTAAAATCAACGATTCGAACACTTTAATTTAATTACATTATTTCATTTTTAAGATTAAAATATTTAAAATTTGATTCACTTAAAATGTAGCAAAACTTTATTGCAGGCTTAAACATAAAATATTGCTAGTTACTTTAAAATCACATTTGCTTATATTCAATTTATAAAGGCCGTACCACCTTTATAATAAATACAATGAACAAAAGGTACTATGAAAAAAAGTCACAAGAAATATACGACAAGTTCTCCAAAAAGCGGTCTATTTATAGGACTATTGCAAAAGTAAAGAATATAGAACAAAAGAAAAGCACAAAACTTTATAAACAAAACTAAAGAATATTAATCTTCAAAAAGCAAAATAGTTTTATGGAACTAAAATTACTCACTTCATAAATACAAATGTTGTTGTTGTGTTTTTTTACTGTTTTATTACCACAAGAAAAAAATACATACATACATTCCATATTATTAATTTATAAAAAACAAATTTTTGCTAAAAATATTTAAGCAAAATATTTCTGTGAGATTCCATATAACACAGAACGAATTCATTTAATCTATTTAATAAAATAAATAATTTTGAGTTTCTTACAACGCGGTCTCCATAGAACGCTGTGGTTGCTTCCATATAACACGATATATATATTAATCTGATTTGCCTTATTTATATGTTTCCGAAAACATAGTTTCCATAGAACGCATATCCGATTTTGAATTTATTCGAAGTTTTCCATAACACGGTTTCCATATAACAGTGGCATTATAGGAGACTTGACTGTACCCTTCACTGCATTAGCCAAATATTCACTTTCCACATTCTTCTTAACCTTTAACTACGGAGATGGGGATAGTTTTATACCCTCTTTAAAGTTTTTTGATTTGCTCTTTTCTCTTGCGAGCTTTGTATAATCTCATTCTGGTATCTTCATTAATTGTGATTGTTATTATTTAGGTCAGTTTTAGCTGGTGTCCCTAAAATAAGTATGAAGAAATTCTGCTTCTGGTGCAAAAATTACCACTCGTTCGCATTTGCGTTTCATTATTTTGAAATATATTTTTAAAAATTTTGATAAAATGTCTAGAGGAGACTTTCTTAAAAGCTGTTAATGCAATTAATTCTACCCAATCTGCAAAGACGCCTACACAATCAAAAAATTCTTCGGCCATTACGAACAACAATTGAAAGCATTTGCCGAAGAACCATTCTAGAGTTTGCATGCGAAAATTACCAAATACAAAAATGAGTTTAATCTGTAGGTTTTAAACTTTCTGAAAGTGTTTAACATTAACAGAATATTTCGTAGCTTTGTATTTTATGATCCAAAACGGAAATTGTGGAAATTTCAAATAATTCAAAGTAATTTTTGAATATTTGGGTGATAGACGGACTCCGGTAAACTACTACTAAAAAATTTTATATATAAATATTTAATGACATAAGACGTATTTGATAAATATCCCATTAACACTGAAAATATATTTACAAATACTGAAAAACGTAAAACAAATTTAACGAGGCATATTTCTCTTCACTCACTTAATTTTTTGTATGTCTTTGATATTTTAGAATAATATGGAAACTGGAAAATATTAATATTTTGCTAACACAGTGAATTTAATTTGTAATTTTTATTTTTAATTAAAAATATCGTGTCTTATTAAAAAAAAAAAACAAATAAAAAAATATAAAAAAAGTTTTTTATCAAAAAATTTTTATAAGGTGTCAAATTTACCACAAAGTCAGTGACTATCTCCGCAGCTAAATGTTAAATATCAAAAAAATAAATAAAATTATATGTATAACACTATGCTACAACAGTTGAGAAAAAAACTATTCAGGGATTCTCATGTACCAATTCTGTTTTGTTGGAGTTCATAGATAACGAAAATACCCTTAGTTTTTTTTAGGTTTTTTAGAATTTCAAATTGAAAGAGTCATAACTTCTTTACTTCCCGACAGATAAAGGATAAGTTAACTTAGCCATTTAAAGTTATAGTTTTTTTTAAAAACTTTTTTCCACAGGTTCTAATTAGGTAATTAGAAAAATCGGTTAAAAAATAAATGACATATGCAATTTTTTCCAAAAACATTTTCTTATGCTTATTTTTCTGACCAATATCTTTATTTTAATTATTTGAATAGGGTTTTCCTACGGGCTATTTCTAACTATTTGTTTCCAAATGTAAATTAAACAAAATTCATTTAATTCATATTTTTCTCCCAACGTTTCGTTTGTTTGTTAATACTTATTCAGGGGATAGTATATTTTAAAAACTGTCAACCATATAACAAATTTTATTATTTATGTATAAAATATAGATTCTTTTAACTTAAAATTTTACTAAAATTTTTTTAAATTAAACATTATAAAATTAAAT
This sequence comes from Thelaira solivaga, assembly GCA_947397855.1. NCBI lineage: Eukaryota > Metazoa > Arthropoda > Insecta > Diptera > Tachinidae > Thelaira > Thelaira solivaga. Next base: position 14,011,143 of record OX377610.1, read on the forward strand.
TACAACCAATTAAACAACAATTAAATAAATAAGTCGACTGGGTTTTCCAACTTAATGTTAATATCACAGATTATTGAACTAATTAGTTTTTTTTTTTTTTTTTTTTGGAAAACCACTGTGGCATATACGCACTGTACATTTAAGTTAAAAAATATACTGCTTTTTTATATAATTTTAATAATGTCATCCTAAGTTTCTTATTTCAATTTTTATAAAAGATACTTTTGACTTCTTTTCATTGAAAATCGTAATTTTAAATTTTACAGAACTTTAATTCGTTTAATAAAAATATCTTATACTAAAATATAAAATATATAGAGTTTCAAGTTTCAATCAGAATAAAATAAAATTTTTCAACAATGTATAGAATTATATGGGTTATAGATTCTGCAAAATTTATTCCATTATGTTCAAGGACATGACCACTCCACTCCTCACATATGCTTTTTTTTTTAGAAAATTTCTCTTTTCATTTTATTCACAATAACAATCATAATCCAGGTAGTTACACTCACCAAGCTGCGAAATTGAGTTGGCCGGCAAATCAGCTGTAGGGCAAAAAGAGGAGCATAACAATAAAATAAAATTTTTTTAAACACAATGAAACAGAATCCTATTATTTATTTTGTTTTCAGTTTTTGGTTGAATCTTTATTTTAACTTTTAAGTATTCAGTTTTAATATTTTTTTTTTAATTGCGGGTTAAATATTTGTTGTACTTATTAATATAACTAATGTGCTAATAAAGGCATCTTTTTCTTAATAACTCTTAGCTTTTCCAAAATTAATTCACTTTGATTTTTCATATTTTCAACGGAGTGTAATAAATTGAACAGCTTTTTCTGCCATTCTAATGTCATCTTTTTTCCTGGCAATGCAGTCTTGTTATCACCAACTTTATTTTCTTCAATTATTGTCTGCAATTAGAATATCAAGTTAGTTAACAATATGCTGATCCAAGCAGGCTAAAATTTCTATTGAATTAAATTTTAAAATTTTTAAACAAATAATAAACAAATAACAAGTTATATTATAAATAATAAGTGTAACATTTATATATAAATTGTACCTACATATAGAATTGCTTAATTGTATTAAATTAAATATTTTCCGTTTTGTAATTATTATTATTATTTATTATTTTATATTAGAAATAAATTCTAAGATTTGACTATTTTCTCCCAGGGTCTATGCAGGAATCGAACCTGAGACCCCAAGATTGATAGGTTACCCCTATCCACCAATCTACAGGGCACCCTGTAATTATTACTATTAGATTGATTGCTGTTTCCATTTACGAGTGTTGTAATATGCACAATATAATAGGAACTTGAGATTCATTGAATTATTGTTCATTAATAACCCGGAGAGATCTTAGGAAGTTTTAAATCAACGAAGGACTCATGACATATCCTTTTATGTATAATGTTACTGGCACAATTAACCCTCTTGCTTCCATTCCTCGATGTAATTAACATGGAAGCACCAGGGAAACTGTGACAATATTATAGAGTCCACTAATTAGAAGCAAGGGTCGAGGCTCGGTCTTGGGAGAGATGCCATGATCGATAAAAACAACAGAATTTTTTTTAATACTAATTGACACCGGCAAACGATGTTTTGCCTTCAAATTTTATTTATATTTAAAAATAATTAGAAAGAGAGAAAAATAAATTATTTTTGTACTTGGCATAAAAACTTTATTAATTTGTTCTGCACATGTAATAAAAAAATTAGCTAAATCGGTCTAGCTGTTCTAGAATATGAAATAAATTTTAAAAGTGGGCGTAGAGAAGAGCATTTTAATTTTTTTTTTTTAAATCTAAGTTGGGTTGTTCTGAACACAAAAAAAAAATTCTACAATTTGCCAGTTTGAGAAAAATTTAAAATGGGCGTGGAAAAATTTTTTATTCATTAAAATATAAGATGGACTTTGACGATAATATAAAATTTTTGTACATACGACTTCTTACTTTAAGAAGTCGTACTCATAGAGTAAAGGACCGTGCAAAACCGGATAGAAACAGGTAGTAAATAAATAAGCCAGATACTGACTGCAGTGCCACTTTTAAGGCGTAGCTCAAAAGCATATACTGAAATTCAATTAAATCGGGCCAGCCGTTTAGGAGGAGTACAATGTCAAACACACGTACAGTCGAATTTTATATATTAAGATTAGGGTCAATAAAGCACCTCCGAAAAATTTCTTACACAGAATATTAACACCACTAGAACTATGTATATTCATATAATTTATATATAATTATTGTTTTTGATTTTCTTTAATTGCACTCTAGTAATTGGGTATGACATTGTAATATAAAAAAGAAGAGAAGAATACAAATTTAATATTTTAGTTTAAAAAAAATAAAAATTAAAAAAATGTTATGTTGGTTTTCAAAATCTATTATTTTTCAAGATATTCTTATGGAAAATTTTCAAAAAATTATTTATTTAGTACAATAAGTACTAAGAGAAAGCTACTATGACTCATCACAGGAATACTCCCAAGCATTTTAATACTTATTTGGTGACACCCATCGACCAAAAAGAGAATTTCAGTCAAGAGGCTGAACTAAATAACCAAAATTTGCCAACTAACATATTACAAGAGAATAAAAATATTTTATTTTATTCCTCTCTTCTCTTTTACATTTGAATTCCCCTTAGATATAACACAAATGTAGTTAGTATCTTAGCCTTGCATTGGCCAACTAGAGCCTGCGATAGAACTGCCAGAACAGCCGCTTGCCTATTTACAAAGATGCCTACAGCTCTCCTGATCGCTCCATCGTACAGAGACTTGCCTGCTTTCTTGATGGCCAGTATCTCCACCTGAACTGACACTGGACCTGTCTTGGATAGGTAATAGACTCCAAAGCCTACACCGCAGATCATCTTAGATCCGTCAGTGTACACCTTAGTGTTATGCCTGCAAGTGTGCCCCTTTTGCACTCTCGCTTAAATATTAAAACGACCTTGAAAAACCTACCTCAGTACGTATGTAATCGGTAGGGGCTACTAAGATTTGGATGAATCAGATTCAGAATCTTAGTATGTCAATAAGTTTGTTTATACCAGCCTGATGCAGAAAACCTAGTCGCACTGCTAGCGGATACAGGCAACAGATGCAAATCTATAGGAATGAAGTATAGTACCGTATTCAGAGCCTCTGAAAGACTAGTACGCAAACGTCTGGTAATTAATATGAAATCTGATATTTTAACTATACACGGCTGATTCACTACTTATCTCTTAAAAACAGCGGTCCACCATACCAAAGATCCATATGTAAGGTTTGAACGTATAATGACTTTATACATATACAGCAATAGCCTAGTGCTTAAGCCTAGCATCCTGCTATAGGTATAGTTGGCAACCGTTGGCCTCCTAACCAGATGCTGCATATAAGTCTACAGTGGGTACTTAGAAAATTATTTTAAAATTTAGCACACAATATATTTGACAAGCATACAGTGTACAAACACACGTTACGCAGTTAAAAGTTATTCTTCTCCACATTAATTTTTTATCTAAAAGACAATAAAAAATGTTTTTCCTACAGGTATTGGTAAATAGAAACTTTGAACAACATTTATCTCGAAATTTCATAACTCAAAACTATGTTGCAAAAATGGCTGGATTTTAACTTTCCATTTTAATTTGTAAATTGGTCATTCAAATTACCACTATGTTCACTATCTCCTGCGAATAGCATTAACATAAATCCAATTTTTTTTTTTGTCTGCTTAATAAGTTTACTAGTATTAAGTTTTTCAAGCGGTGACTAAATAAGTAACTTGTTTACGTCTTTTTAAGAGAAATTAACTTAAATTTTTTTTAATTTTGTGCTAATTTACTGACAATAACAGCTTAAGTTTAAATATTAACTATAATAAAAAAATTTTACCTTCAATTCCACATCATTATCACTATCATCACCCAATTCTTGGGGCTCAATCTAGATAAAAATGTTTCAATGAATTAGATTTTGGAAAACATTTAAAATGGTTTTTTTACTTTAGTACTAAAACTTTACTTACATCTCCTCTGGCCATCACCAAAGCCACACAAAAAAGTGCAAATATTATTATTACTTTCATTTTTAAGAGCTGACACCGTAAGTTCTTTTCGCTTGTCAAAATACTATTAACTTATTATGTATCAAGATGTTTTCCTTTTTATATCAAATTTCAAGGATTATCTTATCATTTTAAGTCATAAAATTTTTTGCTTACTTTTATAGATAAATTAGATATCTTATACTCGTATACACTTGCTTATTAGAAAGTTCTACTTAGTTTGTTAAAATTTGTTATACCAGAAGATTAAGAAATGTATGAAATTCAAAGGAAAATTGTTATCTGTTTAGTTATAAATAGGAAATGGAAACTTTTTAAAAAAGTTTTATGAATTGTTTACAAATAATTATATTTAACAATTTAAATTCGGCAGTGTCGAAATTAGCGAAATTTTAATATTTTTCACTTTCCAGAGCCTTCTAAAATATCAAAAAAATACAAAAAAATTAAGTGAGTAAAGATAAATATGCCGATTTAAATATGTTTTAATGTAACCCTTAAAGTTTTTTAGTATGTGTAAATATGTTTTCAGTATTAATTGTATATTTGTCTAATATGTCTATATATATTTTTATATATATTTTTAGTAGTAGATTAGCGGAGATCATCTAGATTGGTAGCCTACTGCCCTAATACTCAGAAGTTACTTTGGATTATTTTTGAAATTTCCATATACACTTGACCGGCTTAATTTATAAAATTAGTTTAATTACATGCAATCGTTCGTGTTAAAAATCAGAACAATCTTGCCACAAATCGTGGAGAAAAATTTTAAATACAACTAAATTTTGGTTTTTATCAATTGCAGCCCTGTTTTTAATGACAACTTTTAAAAACAATAAAAAAAATAGAAATTGTAAGAAAGATATCTAATTGGAATGCACAATAAATTTATTATATTATAACAAAATTTAATAAAAAATATTTTAAATTGTTTCTTGTTTGCTATAGAAATTTTTGTTTTCCAACTAAGTTGTCAGAAATTTTATACATACATATTAGGGCGGGTCGATTTAAAAATCGCACAAATTACAAGGAAAATCGTATTCTAGATATCAAAATAAGAAACTTTGCCGAAGGAACCATATCTCTAAAATGTATTTTGATGTTACGAATTTTGACTTGAAGGGTATACTCCAATTACGATTTTCACTCAAAACTGCACAAAAAGATGTGTGTTCATAATTAATTTAGGCCTGAAATTATGCTTTAAAACATGAGTCACTTTACAAAAAAATAAAAGGATGGGGTTTTTAACAATTAAAATTCTGTTTGTGAGCGGATATCTCTAAAAATTGGTACATACGCTCTCTAAGGATACAGTGTCAGGTAATAAAGGATTGGGCTGTTCAAGACCGGGCAAAACCATCTAGTATCAAATATTTAAAGAATTAAAAAAAAACGCTAAAAATCAAAAAATCCTCTTTCAATAAGATTTCTGTATTCGTATTTCTATTACACAAAAGGCACACATACATACTAAAGAGCTCCAAAGGCATACTTGAAAGACACACTTCACTACAAACGTGTGTAATATTTTGTAATAAAAAAGTTCTTGTAAGTCTTTTCAAGTATGTTTGTACAGTCCTTTACTACACACACCCATTTGTATTTATAAGACCGATTGTCTGGTTTCGTGTATGTGGCTGACTTTCAAAACGTTATAAGACAATGTTTATATACAATTCTAATACGGTATTTAAACTTTTTATAAATACAGAGTTGCGAAACAATGCAAAAGTAAAAGCATCAAATGAGAAACTGATGCGCCGATTGCTATTTTGCGGCGTTTCTTATACTTGTCTACGACGTTTTGAAATGTGATGCATCGTCAATGTTTTGTACTTCGGCGTTATGAAATACGATGCTTTGTTCGAATACAAAGCAATTGACGTTTTGGAAGTCAGCCTGTGTCTACACATATGTAAATACACCTTAAAAATTTTCATAAAAAAAACAAAGAAGAGGCTTAATTTTGTTAGTTGATTGTTTAACGTTTTACACAAGCATTATGACTGTTACTTCTAATAAATCTGCTTGCCACGTTTTTTTATTCGCTTTGTAAAAAACAAACTAAAAATTATAAAAAAAATTTAAATATATAGTTGGTGGCAGTTCAGCGCTTATAGCTATTAATTAGCATACTAAATTTTTCCGTAGGTCTTCTAAGAAGATCAGAAAGTTAATTTTAACATCCACATGAACAAATGGACGGATGAACAAAGCTAAGTTGACTAGGCTATCTATAAGAATCCAGAATATACTCGTACATATACTCGTGTACTCTATAGGATGTCACATGTACAGTGTAGAAATTACACTCGGAATGACAGACTTATAATATATGCCCATTTAAATTTTTGTAAAAGGGTATAGAAATCATAATGTCTGTGCAAAAATAAAAACAATCGGTCTACAAATGGCTGAAAAAAATAAAAATAAAAAAACAAAGGAAATTTTATATTTGATTGAAAAATATTTAATTTGACATTATTATTAATGCAAAAAATTAAGTTCGTTGAGCTCCTGTTAATTAATAAATTTTAACACTGATTTTTGTATTTGTACTGTATTTTTATTAAAAAAAAAAATAGAGAAATATAAGCTACTTATTTACGAGGTACATGTGTAAGTAATATTATCATTTCATTAATAGCTTCTACATTTTTCGCTATTAAATCATTTTGTTTTTGTAACGATTTAACGGTATTCTGCAGTTTTGAAATCGTTTGCTTCCATTTCTTAATTTTTTCTTTTTGCTTATTAAATTTTATTGTTGTATTTGCGCCTTTCGATTGTATATTGTGTTCATTGTCTTCTTTTTTTATCTGCAAATAATAACAAATTAGTTAACCAAACGATTAAAAAAATGTTCTAAATTCAAGCGAAAGCAGTTATACGTTTAGTTTTTAGAGCATTTAAGTAAAAACACTGAGGGTTTTTATTACAACTTACTTATAAGGTCTCAGATAGCTATAATTAATTTTAATTTAAGTAACTGATAAAGTGATCAATAAATTTGTTCCATTATTACAAGTTCTCAATAAGATAAATATTATAATATTTGTGTTGTGGCACCACTGCTATGAATACCGCTTACTTTTCATTACTAATATAAATACATAATGGCAACGGCATTCCTTTTTTTTGATAATTATTTTTCAAATAACTAAGAAATTCTTTACTTTTAAAATTTTATTTTAACATTTGTCATTTTATTGTATTGTTATTGTGTTAATAAAATAATTATTCAATGTCTATGGATGCTAAGATTGTCATACCTTAACATAGATCGAAAGTATGGCAACTTTAAATGCTTGAAGCTCATATTAAAAGTTATGAGCAATACAAACTTATATTTAGCTAATCATATACTTTTTAGTTAAAGTATGTTTGTAATAACCAAAAAGCATTTATCTATTCGATAACATACTACTTTTAGTTATCGTTTAGTTGTAATAATGGCCCTAAGAGTCATTACTAAAAGTTACCGATAGTTAAAATTAAGATTTTATAAGGCAAATATCAAGCTTTTGGTTAGACATTAAATTAAAAATATGGATAAGTCAAATATTGGATAGTGTGTTTCTAACTATGTACCTAAATTTGTCGAAAATTGTAATACCGGGCCTAAATAGAAAAGATAAACTTTTTAAAATAACATTTTCAAATGCTTAGTAATAATTCTGTGGCAATACGGAACAACCTATTATTTTAGAGGACTGCAAATTAAAAAGCCCCAAAAGTTTTTCTTATAAAATTATTTCTATTTTTAAAATATCTTGATTATTTTTCTTTCTAAAAGACAATAAAAAATGTTTTTCGTACAGCTATTGGTAAATAGAAACTTTGAACAACATTTATCTCGAAATTTCATAACTCAAAACTATGTTGCAAAAATGGCTAGATTTTAACTTTCCATTTTAATTTGTAAATTGATCATTCAAATTACCACTATGTTCACTTTCGCCCTGCGAATAGTATTAACGCAAATCCAATTTTTTTTTGTCTGCTTAATAAGCTTACTAGTATTAAGTTTTTCAAGCGGTGACTAAATAATTAACTTGTTTACGTCTGCTTAAGAGAAATGAATTTAAATTTTTTTAACTTTGTGTTAATTTACTAACAATAACAGCTTAAGTTTAAATATTAAATGTAATATAAAAATTTTACCTTCAATTTCGCATTATCATCACCCATTTCTTTAGGCTCAATCTAAATAAAAATGTTTCAATCAATTTGATTTTGGAAAATATTTAAAATGATTTTTTTACTTTAGTACTAAAACTTTACTTACATCTCCTCTGGCCATCACCAAAGCCACACAAAAAAGTGCAAATATTATTATTACTTTCATTTTTAAGAGCTGACACCGTAAGTTCTTTTCGCTTGTCAAAATACTATTAACTTATTATGTATCAAGATCTTTTCCTTTTTATATCAAATTTCAAGGATTATCTTATCATTTTAAGTCATAAAACTTTTTGCTTACTTTTATAGATAAATTAGATATCTTATACTCGTATACACTTGCTTATTAGAAAGTTCTACTTAATTTGTTAAAATTTGTTATACCAGAAGATTAAGAAATGTATGAAATTCAAAGGAAAATTGTTATCTGTTTAGTTATAAATATTTTTTGAAATATCTTTTTTTTAATTGTTGTTTCAATATTGCAGTTTTTTTTTAAATGTGCTATGTTTAATGCGCTTAGAACGCTCAAGAGCTAAATAGCCAGCAATAATTTGTTTGAAGAGTTTTATTCGCTGAAGTCTAGTAGCTGAAGTCAATTGATCCATAGGAACTTTCCTATAATTCTATTTAATTTTATATGAAAAAATATGTAATTAAAACTGTAAAAGATATCTGATATCTTTTTGTTACCATGAACACATACTTGCAGATAACGATGAATTTAATTAGAGTAAATTATGACTTTATTATTAAGGAAGTAAAAGTGCTATTTTTAGATACCCTGGCATGACGAATTGAGGTGTTACAAGACCCAGATCTGGAACAATGAACATATGAGCTGTAAAAAAGGTCTTCTACAAAATTTTCAATGTTTTTCATTTGGAAAATCAAAAACTAATTTTAAGGAGAGGAACTAAAATTACAGAATTTATAGTAGAACAGGATTGTTTTACTGCATATTTTTAATTTCTCTGTCCTAATTTATCTGCTTACGCTTTACGTCATTTATCTTAGAGTTAAAGTAATTTTAATATTTAGTTTTTAAAAATTTAAATGGTTTTTCAGTAGAAATTCTAAAAAATCCGTTTTTCACTACATTTACCGTTATAAAATCTGATTACGAAGTGACCTAAAAAGCTAAAGGTATTTTCGAAATCTATGGACTCCAACAAAACGGAACCTCTGAATAATTTTGGTGTAGCACAGTGTAATTAATTTTGATATAAAAAATAGTCAGTAGACGGCATCATAAAAAATTCAATCTGTCAACCTAATTTGTAAAAGCAATCAAATTTCTGTATTCATTTTACGAGCTCACATGAGGCGAATCTTAAATATTAAAAAAAAAGGAATTTAATAAAAATATCGAACCTTTTCGCTATAATTTTTTAAGCTAAATAATGCTGACTTGATTATTAAATTTCATAATTATTGGAAAAATTGAATAAAACACCCAAAACATTCTCACTAACATCCCTTTTCCATAAGGCAATTAATAGGCACACTAACATAAATACGTATGTATAAACACGACCGCCTGCTTTGGTGTCTGCATGCTTGAACATTTCCATAAAAAACAAAACAGAAATTTTTGAAAAACAAAAGTTGTTTTCGTCTTTTTCAGACATTATAACACTTTTCATGCTTAGCTCCGCCATTTATGGACCGATCGAACTTAATTTCAGTAGCAAGCGTAAAGGCCCAGAGACTTTAGAAAGTTGATTTCAGCTGGTACATCGACTCCGCTATGTATACTTTATAGGGTGATACATGTGCTGTGTGAAGATCACCTTTATTACTTGCAGTGAAGGGTGTAAAAAGTTGCCTCACATTCTGTTGATATTCACTTATTTGCACAGAAAAAAGTTACCTTCGAGGACTAGTCAAATACTCTCTAATGTGGAAAAACTGGCACGTTCAAGTAAGATATCACTAGTATACTGACAGAACTACACCCTAAGAAATTAAAACCTATGAGAACATTTGGTTAAACGAGTTTCCCTATCAATAAAAATTAAATTTTTTAATGGGTATGGATGAAACTGAAACGATAAATTGGGTAAGAGCGTAATAGAAGGAAAAAATAAAAAAACCATTTCAAAACTGGTTTTCATTAAATTAAATTAAGAACTTACATCCTTAATAAAAACATAACAAAACATTGTATACAGATGATTTCAATCATTAAGTCTTTTACATCTTTTATTTAAAAGAATTATAAAAAAAATTGCTTTAAGTCAAATAAAGTAAAGTGTATAAAAAACACTTAAAGTAAGTGAAAAACTTTTTGTGTGATACAAATGAAAGTTTTCTAAATTTCCTTGTGTAATTACTAGTGTAGAATTATATTTTTTCTTCTTATTAAAATAAATTTTTTTCTTTTTTTAATGTTCACAACTTTTTCTTACTCAAAATGAAGCAAATAATATATTTCAAAAAACATTCTGTTTTTTAAAATTAATTTTTATCATAGACCGACAAAAAAAGCTTCAAATGGAATTGGAGTATAATTTTTTCTATATTAATATGTTAATTCTGTAAAACAAACGATTAAGTCATTTAAAAAATTTATATAGAAAACTCTACATGTTTTAAAATATTTTTCATACAAAATGTTCGGGCGATTGAAATGGCAGAGCGTTACATAAAACTACTCTAGGGTTGCATCAGTAAGAGTACACTTTTTTACATGTTGTTATAAAACGATTGTTTTACGCGCCGCGTGGCAGGTACTGCCGTCTTGCTGAAACCAAATGTGTCGTTCACAGTCACCACAATTTCAGCCTCATCTAAAAAAAAGTAAGTCTTGACTAAAATTTATACTATTTATACATTTGTTTCCTTGCTTGAGGATTTTCTGAGATTCAAATTCCATCATTTTGTGTGCCAGCTTTGTCAAGAGCTAAAAAAAGCTAAACAAAATAATAAGCGAATTAAATTATTTTCCAACTTCAATGTTAAAAAAATAATGTTTAAAAAGTCCTTTAAGTAATAATTTATTTTTTGATTTTTAATGCGTTATCTATTCTGATATTTCGCTTGCTTTATCGTACTCAAAAGTGAGCAACGTCAGCTTTACTTAACGGTAGTACTCGATAACTAAATACTAAATGGAACAAATTATTAATCAATTAGGAATAAAGTGCATTTTTATTTTACAACTCAGAAGCCAAATACTTTTCTTTTCTTATGAAATTACCTTCGTTCGACCAATTTATCAATTTACATATCAAAGTTTTATCCAACATATTATTTAGCTAATTTGGTTTCACTCTCAGCTTTTTAAGGCTATTTTGAAAAACAAAAAAAAGTTAGGAAAAAAAGCTATAGGCTAAATGAAAAAAAGGCTAAATCGAGCCTTAAAAAGTCTTAAATGGCAACGCTGATTGTAAGTAAAAAAATTTAATTTTTTATTATTTTTTTTACAAAATATTAAATTTTCCCAATATAATAATTGTATCCTTGGTGTGTCCTCTAATGAAATTACTTTTATTCATCTATCTGGCTAGTTATCATAAATTTTGTGGTTAATAACAGAAAAAAGGCTAAATCTAGCCTAAAAAAGCTAAAATCCCAAGGCTGTTGTGTACTCGCGAAGCCTTTCAAATGGAAATGAGCTTCATCGGATAAGAAGATTTTTGTTTTTTTTTAATTGGCATTGACTTTACTTTTCTCCATCTTTCTCCATTTTTAATAATGGGAATAAATAGGCAGTTGCCAAATGTCAAAATTGCTCACAAAAAATGACACAAAATTTAAGAAAAGTGCACTCTTACTGAGACATCTATTAAAAGTATTAGTTTTTTATAGATCCAAATAAAAATTATTAAGTTTTGTTTGATAACTGCAACTGTACAGACAGAAAACAACCTTGGTTGTGAGAACTAAATTTGTTTCCAATCAAAAATTCAGTTGTCATAGTCGAATTTTTTAATGTTGGAAATAGAAATTCGGTATTAGATCTCGAAATATTTTTAACAGAACTAATTTTTGGCCTGTATTATCGAATTCTAGTTGCTACAACTGAAAAATTTAATTATCACAAATGAATTTTTGATTGGAAACAAATTTAGTTCTCACAACCGAAGTTGTTTTTTGTGTGTATGAACAATTTTTTTTTATTTTTTTTTTTCAAAAATTAAATCTTAAACAATAGATTTTTTCTGAAACAGCTTTAACAAACCAACAGAGAAATATGATTAATAAATTAATAAAACAGCTACTTGCTTTTAAAGCACCTTGATGCATGATGACACTTGTTAATAATAAATAAATTAAATTAAAATTTTTTTTTATTTGTTAATTAATACTTTTGAAACGATTTGCTTCAGCATAATCTCGAGGATCTGAATGGTTTCGTTCAGTTATTATGCGAACATCATTGGGATCTTCCTGAAATTCACCATTCCAGGTTGTAGGCAAAATTGTGGGTTCCGTATTGTATTGAAAGTATTTTGAATCATCTGACTGATTACGTTCTTGTTGCACTAATACTTCATCACTTTTTTTGAAAGTACCATCCCAAACCGGTGGCAAAATAATGGGTTCTTTACAATAGCCATAGAAATTTTGGGTATCGGTCACATTTTGATTATAACGACGTACTTTTGACACGTTATTAGTAGAACCGGGCGGATATAGGAATTTTCCATTCCAGCCTTCACACTTAATTGGTATATAATCATCTTTCTTTTTTAAAGGCATTTTATTTTTAAAATATTTTTTTTATTTTTTTTTTTTTTGTTGCAATGAGTGAGCGTTTTTCTTCTCTGTTCGTGTTTTTAAATTGAAATGACCACTTGGAATGTGTTTCAGAAGTAGACTGTTGTTTTGAAACTAGCGTTTGGCGTATTTAAAAATATTAAATTTAATTTTCTTTACCTGTTAAACTACTTTTTTTTGTGTTTATTCTATTATAATTTATAGACAATAACATGTATTTGTATGTATATCGGTGACGTTATAATGAGTTTCAGCTTTATCTTTTTACCCTCTCTTCTTCACTGTTCTAATATGATTTAATTAATCATTTGATTGTTTCGTTTTTGTTTACATTTTTCTTTTTAGGTATTAAAATGGCAATAGACAATTATTTCCCGCCTACATACTCGTATATTTCTGTTTGTACGGGTGTGTATTTTCAAATCTTGAAACAAGTTTAAGACAGTTACAAATGTATAAATTTGTGCGTCAAATATTTCCTTTTTTGCTTAAATCGTATGAGTTTATGACAATCAAAAGCAGAAAAAAAACATATTTTTCTGTAAAACTAAAAAAGGGTGGGCAAATGTGAGGTTTAAAAAATAATCGAAAACACGTCATACAAGTGTCAATCTTGCAAGCTGCTGCAATCTTTCATATATTTTTTTTCATTTTGGTTCATGTTTTATTTGTCTCCTTAATGTAGCACCATATTTCTGAATATTTATCACTTGCTGGTGAAAACTAGTTGCAATGGGAGACAAACGCTTCTATTTAAGGAATATTTATGAAGGGTAACTAATGGTATCGGAATATACATTTTCTCAGTTAAACAAGGAGCTCTAAATGCGTTAGCCAACTATTTCTTCACATATCGCTGGCTTAGAATTAGTAAAAGTGGAACTGGGTTACTATCTGGCTAAAAAACCGCGAATACCTCTCTCACAAGGAAAGAGCTCTTTGGTGTTTTTAATTTTACTTCATACATTCCTTACTGAAGCAGGCATGTGACAGTCAAGGTATCATATTAACGGCGAACTTATTAGGACAGATGTTATTCTTAACCTCGGCAGAAATGGCATCAAACTTTACACTGAACTGTTAATAGGATATTTTAGATTCTATTACCCCATGAATAAGATTGATGTGGTACATGACTTTTGTCAATTCTGTCAAGAAGGACAAAAAAACATAGGAAAATATCTTCTACGCTTGTGTTATAGTGAGAAGACGCAGAATGAGGTACCTAGGCAGTGGAATATTGGCCCCAGAAAACCTAAATTTTAGTTGGGAATTAGACTACACAATAGATCTTATAGATCGCGATGCAATCATAGCCCCTAATAAAATTAACTCTTCACCCACACTAAGTACTTTCTTCGACGCATCGACGAGAAGCCCTTTTTTAATCCTCACCAAATTCAAAAGAATATAAAAAAATGTTTTTTTAAATATTAATTTAATTTCATTTTTATTCGTGTAACGTAAAAACTTCTACTTGTGTTCAAAGAAAATTAAAGTAGACTTGAAATCGATATTATGAAAAAATTTGTCATAATTTATACTTGAAGTCGTTATTAGTCTCTTTCAATACCAGCCGTCATACTAAATTTTAATTTTATAAAAAAAAAGCAAAAAAATATAAATACTTAAAGTTTTTTTTTTAAATTTTCAAAAAAATAAAAACTATGTTCGTCATAATAACAATCAGCATCACTAGAGCTAGAAAAAAAATAAGCTGAATTTGCCTAAAAAAGGCTAGAAAAAGCTAAACCACTCACAAAAAAAAAGCTAGGAAAAATAATAATTATGATTTTTATAAAAAACCAAGAAGAGAACATACAATGACAAAAACTAAAGAAAATAAGGTCTTTTTAAACATGCTTTCCTTTTTGGATATAACTTGCTCTTTTTGGAAAAAAAATGTTTAAAAAGATTTTTCGCACTATCCGCAAAAAAAATTGCGAAAAAGAAAAAATGCTATTTAAGGTTATTTTTAAAATGAAAAAAAGGCTAGAAAAAAAGCTGGAAGCTAAATCATAAATTTCAAGGCTAAATGCGAGAAAAAAAGGCTAAATCTAGCCTAAAGAAGGCTAATAACAATAATCAGTTGCTTGGAGGCTTGTTTAAATTTCTATTCTTTAATTTAAAAAATACGATTAGTAGGTCAGTATTAAATACTATAATAATCAACGCCACATCCTGTAGCAACTTACATAACTGAAATGGTATACTCGTCACCCTGAACACATGCACATTCATATTTGTATCTCTAGAATTGCTGGTTTAAATCGTATTTGTGAACAATTTTTTTGCTAATCCAATATAATATTTATTCAGTAGTGTCACACTCTATATATGTATATAGACAAAATTACAAAAATGTATTTATAACAAATCAAATTGTTTTTATTATTAAGAATTGTTGCTTGTGTACTTGACACCCACTTTATTTGAATAAAAAATAGAGAAAACAAGTTAAATTCGGCTGTTCCTTTATTGTATTATTAGCCAAATATTCATATTTTTAATTCTCTTTCGTTAAGATTTCTGCATTCGTAATGCTATTACACACGAGGCATTTGAGAGACATTTGTATAAGACCGATTGAGTGGTTACATGTTTGTGTGCACAAACATTACACACATTTACAGCTTAAATATTTCCATAAGAAACAAAACAGAAATTGCCGAATTTTTGGTTTTTCTTGACCGTTTGTCAACTGATTATTTTGATTTTTTTGCACAAACATTCTGACTGTTATTTCTGATAAAACTACTGTCTTACATTTTTTGTCCGTTTTTTATTTTAAACAAAATATGTAAAATACGTACACATAAAAATGATCAAAAATAGAGGTAGCTGTGCTTCAGAGCTTTTAGGTCGATTGGATTGAATTTAAATAACAACCGAAACTTTCAACAAATTGGCATACCAAACTATCCTGTAGTGAATTTCAACATAGACACGTATAGAAGGAAGGGCAGACGTACATTTCTAAGTCGACTGCGATATTTATAAGGGTAGAGAATATATATATTTCACTTTTTGTGAAGGATGTAAAAATAGAGATTGTTAGCAGCTTGTTGACCAAAGTTGACCATGAGTAATATTTTGTGCTAAATAATTTCATTCCAAATTTTTTTTTATTAATAAAACAGTTCATAGTTCATCCCAAATAAAAACTATAATATTTTGTAGCATTTTCTACGTGTTTTTTTTTATTGTCGACCGTAGCGTTATTTGGTATTATTACAAATTGCTAATTTTTTTGCACAAAACACTGAAAACGTTAGAGCCATTATTACAACTAAACAATAACTAAAAAGTTTATGATAAGCTAAAAATAGGTTTGTGTTGCTCATAACTTTTAATATGAGCTTTAAGCATTTAAAGTTGCCATACTTTCGATCTATGTTAAGGTATGACAATCTTAGCATCCATAGACATTGAATAATTATTTTATTAACACAATAACAATACAATAAAATGACAAATGTTAAAATAAAATTTTAAAAGTAAAGAATTTCTTAGTTATTTGAAAAATAATTATCAAAAAAAAAAGGAATGCCGTTGCCATTATGTATTTATATTAGTAATGAAAAGTAAGCGGTATTCATAGCAGTGGTGCCACAACACAAATATTATAATATTTATCTTATTGAGAACTTGTAATAATGGAACAAATTTATTGATCACTTTATCAGTTACTTTAACTAAAATTAATTATAGCTATCTGAGACCTTATAAGTAACTTGGTCCTTTCAAGTCTTATAATTTGTTGATATACTCCTATATATCTGTATACATGTTTGTATTTAGAGGGCTGCACAAGTATACTGGGAAACCACACTCTACTATAATACTTTTTATAATAAAAAGTACTTGTAAGCCATTTCAAGTATGCTTGTGCAGCACACTAGCATGTATACATTAGTAGTCATATGTATGTGTATATGTAGACACCTTCAGTGATTAAATAATTTACTTTTCATTGGACTAGTTTAATTTGACAAAAAATCTAAACTAAAAACGGTATAAAAAATTATATTACCTAAAAGTACTAAAACTTTATTTTAGCAAATAAAAAATATTTGCTATTAAAAGAAAAGATAGGACTCTGATGTACCGAATAAACTATAGAAAAACTTCATATAATAATGTGACTGACACAGCTGAAGGTCGTTAAATTAAAAATAACAAAAAACTTTATTTATCAAAATTTTTCTACACGTTTTAACAGTGGCGTGGCCAACGTTTATAATGAACAATTTCTAAATCAAAATAATTTTTATTCAACTTACTGTTGTTAAACTTTTTGATTTAAAATAACTTATTGATTATGTTACATGGTAATGTCAATATAAAAAAGATATTAAAAAAATATTTTAGTATTTGCTCAGCACTTCTACTACTTATACGAGCATTAAAATGCTTTTTTGAGAATTAAAAATAACTTTTGCTTTTTAAGTTTATACACTAAATTATTACTTGCGTCAATTCAATTCGGTCGAACAATTAATAGCATTTTATGCACAAAAACAAATTAAAATTTTTAAAAAATAATTACCAAATATCCAAACAAATTTGTTAGTGGACAACAGTACAAATATTTGGGCGGTAGATTACAAATCTAGATGACCTACCCTTTATAATGATATATGTACGCCATATTCCACTATCTTTAATGGTTTGTTGGAAAGTTGCTAAAATCACTTGTAGCCACAGGTATATGGAAATTTGAAAAAAATTTCAAAACAACCCAAAGTAACTCCCGGACGAACCATAGAAAATTGCGAGATGGGCAGACATCATTTTAAATGGGAGGTCGTCTAGATTGTACTTTTACCTTTCTCCCCATCTACACCTCCTGTGTCAATAACTCTGGGATGCTATGTATTGTTAATGGAAAGTATTTAACTCAAGTATACCAGGAAATAGAATACGAGAATTTTTTAACCTAATCACAATACACAGCTTTAATTAAATTAAATTTATCTTGGTGCTGCCACCGATGCTTTTTATTTTCATATCATATGTATTTATATCAATTGAACAACAACTTATACTATCGACTTTTTTGTCGGTTAGTACAATGCACAACTTTTTTGGTTGTAACAATTTGTTGTTATTTTTTTTACCGCCTGGTGCAATGTATGTTATAATTGAGTAATAATAGTTCAGTGCAAAATCATATAGATCTATTACTCAATTTTAAATGTTTTATTTTTATTTGCTTCGCATACCGTTTTTTAAATAGTGTTGGTAGCTTTGTGGTTCAAGTCTTTATTTTTCAATCACAATAGTGCCGCTCTT